>JAGFNQ010001181.1:111269-245049 GCA_024364735.1 Boesenbergia rotunda
CTTCACCAACTACCGACGCTGAAGCCCTAATCGCGTCTCCTTCCTCCCAATTCCTCCCTCACGCAATCCCCTCGCAATCTTCTCCTTCCTCTCCTCCTTCTCATCACCCGGCGTCAACCTTTTCCCCTCTCATCACGAGTTTTTCTCTTCTTCTCTCATGATTGCCACAGCGCCGGTGTCAACAGCCGTCGGCAAGCGACGACAATATGCTTGGGCCTGGGATCCTAGTCGGCTGACCAACGGAAGACACGTTGCTACCGTTGTACACTGCCTGCGCTAATCAAGGTAAGATTTGAATCTTTTGGGTAGTTGATCTTGAGGTTAATTCAAATTGGTATGATGGGTTTTGATTTAGGGTAGCTATTTGTAGTTTGATTGATGATATCTTTGTTTGGGATTATGCTTTGTTCTGTGTAATCCTAAAGACCTGTTGTTGGGAGGTTAAGTTTTGATTAAGGTGGTTTAGGATTGTTGAGATGGTGATCTATAAAGAATTATGTAAATCAAGTTGTAATCTTGTATTGGAGTTGCTTGGAGTATTTTATATAGGTTTTACTTTTGTGTTGTTAGCCCTACTTTGGGACCTAGACATGCG
Source organism: Boesenbergia rotunda (assembly GCA_024364735.1). Classification (NCBI taxonomy): domain Eukaryota; kingdom Viridiplantae; phylum Streptophyta; class Magnoliopsida; order Zingiberales; family Zingiberaceae; genus Boesenbergia; species Boesenbergia rotunda. The sequence continues at coordinate 111,865 of JAGFNQ010001181.1, forward strand.
TGGAGGTGTTAGTGGCAAGGTATTGACTTGGACTTTAGTGTTGGATTCGGTACATGAAAGCAGTAGGGTTGTGTTGGTTGCTAATCCAATGGTTTAGTTGAGTTTGGATTAGTATTTGGGAGAGAGTTTGTTCCTAATCTTGTAGCTATTCGGTTGAGGATTTAATTTGTATTGAAGTAGTTCTTGGGTTTAATTTATGGATTAAACCTTATAATCTAATCTTATAAATTGGAGTAAAAAGAAACCCATAGTTGTTTTGGATTTAGGTAAATATATGTTATAATTAGGATTCATCTTAATCATATTTAGTATTTTATTTAGCTAATTTATTTATTTTATAAATAGCGTAACTCTAATATTGATACAGGACCTTGACCATTTATGTGTATACGGTAGCGGGGTTCTTTTGGACATGTTCTATAATTAAGACGGGTACTTCTCCTTTGTATCTTGTAGTTTATTGAACTTAAATGCATGACTTATTTTGTTTCCGAGTAGGACTGCTTTACCTTATCTTTGTCTTTTGATATCATCCGTTGATACTTTCTTTGCTTGATTTTTGAGCTTATCAAAGTTATGTCCATACAGTCTCACTTGTTGATTTCCTGATCTGTAAAATACTACTTGTATGCGAGTACTTAGGAATGATTGTTAAACACAACTAGGGTTGGTTGACATTAGATTTATCCTACCCGGTAGATTAGTTGCATATTTATTGATTCTGGTTTTTATTTATCACACTGTTGCATAGTTGTGACCTGGTTGATTATGCATATTACTATATTAGTAACATGCACCTGTTGGGATCTCCCGACACCAAAACATAAAAACGTAGCGGAAACAAGAGCCCTCGAGCGATCCATGCGAAAGGAAACTCTATCTAATAGATCTATCTACAGTGTATACCTTTGGAGCGTGCCCTTTACTTATCCCGCTCGTCCAAGGTGCGCCGGATCTCTTGCGCGTTCAAGTGTACGTGCAACTATTCGTATCCACACGGACACAATCTCTCAACTTCGGGAGAACTACCTTAGTTGTGCTAGCAACTTGAGATAGCTCGCAGAACACCAAGAACCCTACAATAGGATTTCGGCCAAAAGAGGAAGATGAGGGAGGGAAGAAGAAAGGGAAGAAGCCGTCATCCAAAGTCACAAGGCCCTCTTTTATACTCATCCCATGAATATGAAGAGGTTTGTGTCTCTTTGACTTCCTTCATTAATACCAATAAAGATCACATCTTTTCATGTGACTCTTTATCTTTTTCCATGCAAGAAAAGAATCTTTTCTTTTTCCCTTCATTAAACACTTTAATGAATTTCCCTTGTAATCCCGACCGGGCCTCTCGGGCTTCCGACCAGGTCTCCCGACCAAGTCTCCCGAGCAAGTCCTCGAGCTCCCGACCAAGTCTGCTGACCGAGTCCCCGAGCTCCCGACTAAGTCTGTCGAGTGTCGAGCTCCCGACCTAGTCTGCCGAGCTCCCAACCCAGTCTGCCGAGTGTCGTGCTCCTGACCCAGTCTACCGAGCTCCCAGCTCAATCTGCCGAGTGCCAAGATCCCAACCCGCGCTTCTGAGTTCCCAACTCGAGCTCCCGAATTGACCTCTCGAGTTCCTAACTCGGGCTCAAATCTCCCGAGTTCCCAACTCGGGCTCCCGAAGCATCATGTCCTTAGTGTATGACCCAATAGGTTCTCATGACGTTGGCAATGCGCCTATACGGTTTAGACACATAAGAAATGAGCGGCATCTAGCAATGCATCATTGCTACCCAAGTAACAAGAAAAGTCGAGATCCGACTAAACCTCCGTGACTATGATAATGTATGACCTTCTCCTTCTATCCTTGATATCTAGATTGACCAATGAGGCATAGACCGTGTCATCCTCGATCAATCTATGTGTTTCATGATCCCCGAGTATGTAACGCCCGACCTTATATCTACCCTAAAGGCGGGGTTACGGGTCCATACATTCATATCATCCAATCATGTTAAACATGTATATCCAAACCAAACAGTTACAATACATGAACTAGTAATAAGCATGCTTATTGAACACTAAATTACCAAGCAAGGTTTTCCAATCGAATAATTCATTTATATCTACATGCATTTACAACCTAATATGGAAAGCATTTAACACACTATGGCATGAAATCTCAAGTAAGCATATAGCAAGAGTTATCTAATCTTAGACACATGCAAAAGAGCACATACAAAGGAAGCATTCATAAGCAACCGAAAGTAGTAACATCTAACATTTTACTGAGCATGCATACTATAGGAATTAGACATTAATAGTAGTATTAGCTAACATGGCTTAGGTTTCATATCTCTAACAGTAGAGTAGTCACAATCATCATACATTCAGAGTATAGCAATACAATTTCAATCTTTCATAGGAAGCAGTTAGATTCTAGACAAACTAAGGTAGATAGAATCTTTCATCCTTTCCCGAGCCATCACCACACACATCCTCCAACCTTCCCTCTGCCTCTTCCTTTAGTTCGAGTATTTCTTACCGCTATCTGCAGCATAAGAAAAAATAACAGGAACTAGTAAGCAAAACATGCTTAGTAAGAATCCGGGCCTACTCGTAAAATCATATCGATACATCATATCATGTACACAGTAATCAAGATAGAACAAGATTATAAGCCTCATAAGCATCTCATCAAAGCATCATGCATCATAAGCATCTCGTCAAAGCATCATGCATCATAAGCATCTCATCAAGCTTCATGAACATCACATCAAATATCTCTAAGTACTTTACAGAACAAGATCATCACATAATGAGAAAATATGTTTTTCAAAAAGTTCCATAATGGTAAGTACTTCAAAATAACATATCATCATCTAGGGCCCAGTTGTCGTACCACATCATCATGCGCGTTCCCTAATAAATTGGGGTAGCGAGCCACCAATCTAATTAGAGCAGGACCCTTCCGTCCTACCAATGCCATGACCTTAACATGCTCATTGGATTTGTTTAACGACCCCCTTCCGAGTCGGGTAGACAACTTTCCAAAGTAAAGTAATTTATCATGCAATTACTCATATATGTATATGCCTAAAGGTACTCTTTAATCACTTCTCAAAGGGACACACCACACATTCGGGTGCTCTTGATCCCATTTTCAATAGAGTATCCCCTTTTTTTTTAAGCATATTATCAACCACATCTCAACCACATCATGCTCATGTCATAAAAGTGCCCCATGGGCTATAAGGCATGCTTTTATACCTAACAAGATAGGTCACATTCATTATACTCACACCACATCTGTAGTAGCATGCTTCATGGTCTCATTAGGTACTTTCCAACCCTAGGACTAGGGTTGGCCGAAAGTCACAAGTAAAGAGGAGTTGGTTTTCCAAGTAAGCATTCATTCAAACATTTCTACAAACACCTCAAGTACCTTTCATGTTACCAATTGAACAAGGTTTATATCTCAAAGTGGGATTATCATCCACTAACCCTAAATTACAAGGGATGGCCGAATGGTAGAGTGAGGGGTTTCTAGGGTTTTTGGACAAGTCATCATTCACAAAACCACACACATATATATACAACATTTTATCTACCATTCTAATCATAGGAACACAATAAGGTAGCAAGCCACACCAAAACCCTAACTTTTTTTCCTTGGCCGAAAATGGTAGGGCACCAAAACCCTAATTCTTGTTATCACACATGATGGCAAAGTAACCTAAATTCATACCCTAAGTTCTTAGGGATATCCTCATGCATCAAGAAGCAACCAAGGCCCATAAATGGGTGGTGGCCGAAAGTTTGTAGGGTACCAAACCCTAACTTTTGTCCTTCCAAAAATTTGGAAACAACACATATATGTATAAAATCCCTAGGGGTACTAGCATGCATCAAGGTGTGATCAAACACCTTCTCTTGGACCCCCTTACTAGAGGTGGCCGAAAGTTTGTATAAGGGAGAACTCCCATTTCTCAAAACAAGAACACAAGGAAATCATACATAAACCATTATACTGCAGGCGAGAGGATTCTTACATCCTAGCGCTGGAATTTCGCCTTCTCTTAAATTGTAGGGTACCCTACACTTGGAGGGTATGCAAAGATCCTTTTCTTCCAAATCTTCTCTCTAGTATTCCTTGGTCTTGGTAGAAAGAAATGGTACTTGGCTTCCCTTCCTTGCAATTGCCCTAGGGTTAGAACCCTTAGGTGTTGGTTTCGAAAATGGCAAAGGGGAGAAAGTGGGTTTCGGCAAGAAGAAGAAAGGAGGAAGAAAAATGAGTAACTTCCTCTAACTTCCTTCTCTTTATCCTATTTATACACCTCTTGTGAAGAAACATGTCTCTTCACTCTTACCCACTTAACAAGCATGTTCCTTTCTCCTTCTACATGAAATATTGCTTGGTTCATTGGTTATGACATGGTGAGTGCAACTAGGAGGTCCAAGGTTCAATCCTTGCTTCCTCCACTTGCACTTTCTTTTTAGCACCATTCATTTCCAAGCCCAATAAACCAAGCCCATCATGAAATTTCATAATATGAATAATATTGTATGAATTCAGAATATTTCATAATATCCCAAAAATATTATTTCATAATATTTTTAATATTCCATATTCATAAATATAATATTTCATGCTAATATTTCATGATAATAATATTTCATGAATATAATATTTCATGCATATAATATTTCATGCATTCATAACATTTTATAGCATGTGATTGCATGAAATTCATATCATTTCATTATAACCATTTTCATACATTGTCATGATTTTACATTGACAAATTCGGAGTGTTACAATTCTCCCCCTCTTATAGAAAGTTCGTCCCGAACTTTAAACAATTCCCCAGGTATTTCATATTGTAAAAAGTTGGGGTGTTACAATCCTACATCTCTTATAAAAAGTTCGTCCCGAACTTTAAAATAGTTCCGGATACTTTGATCGCATCGTATCTTCCTGTTCCCAGGTGGCTTCTTCGAACTGCTCGTTCCGCCACAGAACTTTCACTAAGGATATTTCCTTGTTCCTTAGTCTTTTAACTTCCCGATCGAGGATCTGGATCGGTCGGCGTTCGGAACTAAGACTCTCTTGTTCTTGCACTGGTGGGGGTTCTATAATTTGAATCGCATCAGGGATACACTTCTTGAGCATCGACACATGGAAGACGTTGTGGATAGCCGCCATTTCTGGCGGTAACTCCAGTGCGTAGGCCACTTGCCTACTCGTCTCAAAATCTGGTAGGGTCCCACGTATCGCGGACTCAGTTTCCCCTTCTTTCCGAATCTCATCACCCCTTTCATAGGGGCTACCTTCAGAAATACCGAATCCCCAACCTCGAACTCGAGCGGTCTGCGTCGCTTATCAGCGTAGCTCTTTTGCCGACTCTGAGCAGTCTCTATCCTCTGGCGGATATTCTTTATGGCCTGAGTGGTCTCATCAATAATATCAGTCTGGAGTCCCATCTCCCTCTTTTCACCACTCTCATGCCAGCATAAAGGAGATCTGCATTTCCTTCCGTATAGTGCTTCGTACGGTGCCATCCCGATAGTAGCCTGATAACTGTTGTTATAAGCAAACTCTGCCAGGCTCAGGTATCGACACCAGCTTCCCTTGAAGTCCAAGGCGCAAGCTCGCAACATATCTTCTAGTATCTGGTTTACTCGTTCAGTCTGCCCGTCAGTCTGGGGATGAAAGGCTGTACTGAACTTCAGCTTCGTGCCAAGGGCCTTCTGCACGTGTCCCCAAAAATCAGAAGTAAATCGACCGTCTCGGTCAGAGACGATGGTCTTGGGAACCCCGTGTAGTCGGACAATATCCTTGACGTACAGTTGAGCCAACTGCTCAACTGAATAAGTCATCCTGATAGCCAGAAAATGCGCGGACTTGGTCAGCCGGTCTACAATCACCCATATACTATCATATCCATTTGTAGTCCGAGGCAGCCCTGATATAAAATCCATAGATATGTCCTCCCATTTCCACTCGGGAATAGGTAGAGGCTGCAGAACTCCCCCAGGTCTCTGGTGTTCTGCTTTGACCCTCTGGCAGGTCAAACACATACTAATATAATGGGCTACATCTTTCTTCATGCCGGACCACCAAAATTTACCTTTCAGATCTTGATACATCTTGGTAGACCCAGGATGCATCGCGTAAGGTGTGCCGTGAGCTTCCTCGAGTATCCTTGTCCGTAAGTCGGAGTCGTCGGGAACGCATAATCGATCCCGGAGATATAAAACTCCACTATCGGAAATCCGGAATCCCTCGCCCTTGCCTTCAAGAATCTCTTGCTTGATTCTCTGAAGACTCGGATCAAGATTCTGCTTCTCCAGAATACCATCAAATAATGTCGGCGCAATCTGTAGAGTAGAAAGCTGTCCCGATATAATCTCGATTCCGAAATCCATAATCTCTTTCCCTAAGGGTTGTGACAAAGCTGATAAAGACAACAATGTAGCACATGATTTTCTACTGAGAGCATCCGCTACCTTGTTGGCTTTTCCCGGATGGTACAGGATCTCACAGTCATAGTCCTTGACCAACTCGAGCCATCGGCGTTGTCGCATATTCAGGTCTTTCTGGGTGAAGAAATACCGCAGACTCTGGTGATCAGTAAAGACCTTGCACTGAGTACCATATAAATAATGCCTCCATGTTTTCAGTGCAAAGACCACCGCTGCTAATTCCAAATCATGGGTAGGATAATTCTTTTCATGTTCCTTCAGTTGCCTAGAGGCATAGGCAATTACCTTCCCATTTTGCATAAGTACAGCTCCGAGTCCAAGTTTGGATGCGTCGCTGTACATATCGAAACCCGTATCATTTTTCGGAAGAGTCAATATAGGAGCGCTAGTCAGTCTCCTTTTCAGTTCAGAGAAACTCTTCTCGCATTCGTCGGTCCAGATATATTTCTTATCCTTCTTAGTCAGAGCTGTCATAGGAGCCGCAATTCGAGAGAAGTTCTCTACGAATTTTCTATAGTATCCGGCTAGCCCCAGAAAACTTCTGACCTCGCTTGCATTCTTGGGTCTGGACCAGTTACTTACGGCCTCAATTTTAATTGGGTCGACCATCACTCCGTCCTTGGAGATGATATGCCCCAAGAATGACACTTGATTCAGCCAGAACTCACATTTCGAAAATTTAGCATACAGTTGTTCTTTCTGCAGAATCTGTAATACTATACTCAGGTGCTCTGCATGCTCTTCGGAAGTCCTCGAATAAATAAGGATGTCGTCAATGAAGACGATCACAAATCTGTCGAGAAATGCCGAGAAAATCCGATTCATAAGGTCCATGAATATTGCCGGAGCATTAGTAACTCCAAACGGCATCACTACGAACTCATAATGTCCGTATCTCGTCCGGAAAGCAGTTTTGGGTATATCCTCATTTTTCACCCGGACTTGGTGATAACCAGACCTCAGATCAATCTTAGAGAAAACCGTAGCTCCCTTTAACTGATCGAACAGGTCATCTATCCTGGGTAGAGGGTACTTGTTCTTTATGGTCACATTGTTTAATGCCCGATAGTCGATACACATACGCATCGACCCGTCCTTCTTCTTGACGAACAGTACGGGAGCTCCCCAGGGGGAATGACTAGGGCGAATAAGTCCCTTGTCGAGAAGCTCTTGTAGCTGTCCTTGCAATTCCTTCAATTCAGTCGGCGCCATTCGGTATGGTGCCTTCGAGATGGGGTTAGTACCAGGAATCAAATCAATGGCAAATTCAACCTCTCTTTCAGGTGCTAACCCTGGTAAGTCATCAGGAAATACCTCTGGATAGTTGCATACAACTTTGACGTCTTCTAGCTTCGGGTCCTCTGTAGGACGTGTATCAACCACATGAGCTAGAAATCCAGAACATCCATTCTCTAACATTTTCCTTGCTTTCAGAGCCGATAAGAATTTGCCAGTCTTCTTCTTCGGCTCGCCGATAAATTCAAAGAGAATTCCCGTCTCGGGTCGGAAGATAACCCTTCGTTTACGGTACTCGATAGAAGCGCCGTATTTATTCAAGAAATCCATGCCCAATATCAGATCATAATCCGACATATCAAGCACTATCAGATCGCAGTAGAGTTCCCTATCTGCGATTCTGATCGGTGCGGCACACAGCATTTGGGTAGAGGGCATCACCTCACCCGAGGGCAGTGTTGTCGGAACAGAAATTCGGACTCGAAGTCCTTCCACTTCATCTGATCCACTGACCTTCTAGCTTTTACCCGTTCCCACCATATCCTGGCATCGCCAGTGAGGCAGAGCGAGACACACTTAATTTTCTCATGCTCGGGCCAGTCTAATAATTCCACTGTGCTCTCAACTGTCTTGAGCCAGGCCTGAGCATCCCAGGGCTCGCAGGTGCCTGAGAACTTTTCCGGTTTAAGTCTCTGCCACTGAATCAGATAGGCCTCCTATCGGACTCCCCGGACCAGAGTGTCCGGGGGTGCCTGTGCAGTTGGAGGCTCAGGAGGTATCGCATTCTGACTTCCCTGCGGGGTTGCAGTGTTCCCCTGCTGGGTCATCAGAGTGTTTATTATCTGTTGTTGTTCAGTGACCTGACGCTGCAGGTCCGTGATCACTTGCATCATATTAGGTGGGGGTGCTGTCTCGTTACCCCTAGTTCTACGCCCTCTAGTCATATCTATTAACAGTAAATAGATAGATATAAGCCTTAACACCACTTTGTTAGGCAAGTATTATCTTCTTCATATTATGCAAGCATAAATTATCTCTATCAATATCATTACTGTACATGAAATAATATAAGCGAGTTAGGATTTCTTACTTGGAAGCGGCAGGAGGAAGCTTGATGTGTGTGTGATGGAGGGGAAAACTGCTCTGATACCAACTTGTAACGCCCGACCTTATATCTACCCTAAAGGCGGGGTTACGGGTCCATACATTCATATCATCCAATCATGTTAAACATGTATATCCAAACCAAACAGTTACAATACATGAACTAGTAATAAGCATGCTTATTGAACACTAAATTACCAAGCAAGGTTTTCCAATCGAATAATTCATTTATATCTACATGCATTTACAACCTAATATGGAAAGCATTTAACACACTATAGCATGAAATCTCAAGTAAGCATATAGCAAGAGTTATCTAATCTTAGACACATGCAAAAGAGCAATACAAAGGAAGCATTCATAAGCAACCGAAAGTAGTAACATCTAACATTTTACTGAGCATGCATACTATAGGAATTAGACATTAATAGTAGTATTAGCTAACATGGCTTAGGTTTCATATCTCTAACAGTAGAGTAGTCACAATCATCATACATTCAGAGTATAGCAATACAATTTCAATCTTTCATAGGAAGCAGTTAGATTCTAGACAAACTAAGGTAGATAGAATCTTTCATCCTTTCCCGAGCCATCACCACACACATCCTCCAACCTTCCCTCTGCCTCTTCCTTTAGTTCGAGTATTTCTTACCGCTATCTGCAGCATAAGAAAAAATAACAGGAACTAGTAAGCAAAACATGCTTAGTAAGAATCCGGGCCTACTCGCAAAATCATATCGATACATCATATCATGTACACAGTAATCAAGATAGAACAAGATTATAAGCCTCATAAGCATCTCATCAAAGCATCATGCATCATAAGCATCTCGTCAAAGCATCATGCATCATAAGCATCTCATCAAGCTTCATGAACATCACATCAAATATCTCTAAGTACTTTACAGAACAAGATCATCACATAATGAGAAAATATGTTTTTCAAAAAGTTCCATAATGGTAAGTACTTCAAAATAACATATCATCATCCAGGGCCCAGTTGTCGTACCACATCATCATGCGCGTTCCCTAATAAATTGGGGTAGCGAGCCACCAATCTAATTAGAGCAGGACCCTTCCGTCCTACCAATGCCATGACCTTAACATGCTCATTGGATTTGTTTAACGACCCCCTTCCGAGTCGGGTAGACAACTTTCCAAAGTAAAGTAATTTATCATGCAATTACTCATATATGTATATGCCTAAAGGTACTCTTTAATCACTTCTCAAAGGGACACACCACACATTCGGGTGCTCTTGATCCCCTAGGGACACACCACACATTCGGGTGCTCTTGATCCCATTTTCAATAGAGTATCCCCTTTTTTTTTAAGCATATTATCAACCACATCTCAACCACATCATGCTCATGTCATAAAAGTGCCCCATGGGCTATAAGGCATGCTTTTATACCTAACAAGATAGGTCACATTCATTATACTCACACCACATCTGTAGTAGCATGCTTCATGGTCTCATTAGGTACTTTCCAACCCTAGGACTAGGGTTGGCCGAAAGTCACAAGTAAAGAGGAGTTGGTTTTCCAAGTAAGCATTCATTCAAACATTTCTACAAACACCTCAAGTACCTTTCATGTTACCAATTGAACAAGGTTTATATCTCAAAGTGGGATTATCATCCACTAACCCTAAATTACAAGGGATGGCCGAATGGTAGAGTGGGGGGTTTCTAGGGTTTTTGGACAAGTCATCATTCACAAAACCACACACATATATATACAACATTTTATCTACCATTCTAATCATAGGAACACAATAAGGTAGCAAGCCACACCAAAACCCTAACTTTTTTCCTTGGCCGAAAATGGTAGGGCACCAAAACCCTAATTCTTGTTATCACACATGATGGCAAAGTAACCTAAATTCATACCCTAAGTTCTTAGGGATATCCTCATGCATCAAGAAGCAACCAAGGCCCATAAATGGGTGGTGGCCAAAAGTTTGTAGGGTACCAAACCCTAACTTTTGTCCTTCCAAAAATTTGGAAACAACACATATATGTATAAAATCCCTAGGGGTACTAGCATGCATCAAGGTGTGATCAAACACCTTCTCTTGGACCCCCTTACTAGAGGTGGCCGAAAGTTTGTATAAGGGAGAACTCCCATTTCTCAAAACAAGAACACAAGGAAATCATACATAAACCATTATACTGCAGGCGAGAGGATTCTTACATCCTAGCGCTGGAATTTCGCCTTCTCTTAAATTGTAGGGTACCCTACACTTGGAGGGTATGCAAAGATCCTTTTCTTCCAAATCTTCTCTCTAGTATTCCTTGGTCTTGGTAGAAAGAAATGGTACTTGGCTTCCCTTCCTTGCAATTGCCCTAGGGTTAGAACCCTTAGGTGTTGGTTTCGAAAATGGCAAAGGGGAGAAAGTGGGTTTCGGCAAGAAGAAGAAAGGAGGAAGAAAAATGAGTAACTTCCTCTAACTTCCTTCTCTTTATCCTATTTATACACCTCTTGTGAAGAAACATGTCTCTTCACTCTTACCCACTTAACAAGCATGTTCCTTTCTCCTTCTACATGAAATATTGCTTGGTTCATTGGTTATGACATGGTGAGTGCAACTAGGAGGTCCAAGGTTCAATCCTTGCTTCCTCCACCTTGCACTTTCTTTTTAGCACCATTCATTTCCAAGCCCAATAAACCAAGCCCATCATGAAATTTCATAATATGAATAATATTGTATGAATTCAGAATATTTCATAATATCCCAAAAATATTATTTCATAATATTTTTAATATTCCATATTCATAAATATAATATTTCATGCTAATATTTCATGATAATAATATTTCATGAATATAATATTTCATGCATATAATATTTCATGCATTCATAACATTTTATAGCATGTGATTGCATGAAATTCATATCATTTCATTATAACCATTTTCATACATTGTCATGATTTTACATTGACAAATTCGGAGTGTTACAGAGTAGACTCACTGAAACAAATGAGCTCAATATCTCATATTGACTCATTTGAGCATGACCATGCGTTTCAGTAGTCCTACTCGATCAAGGGGCCCACAGATATCACTTCCGTCATATGGGAGGGATAGATCTTATCTACATCACTCACATCCCTCTGCATAATTCATTACATACTCAGTGATCGCCTTTATAGTCCACCCTGTTACGGGTGACGTTTGACGATACCAAATTACATAACTCCTTATGTAGGGAACCGTAGTGACTTTAGGTCTAAGGACTATTTATACCAATAGTCACATGAGAAAGTTTATGACACTCATATGACAATCTATGAAACTTTATCATGGCGGGTCAATTCAGTACACATTCTCTAATGTATACCCATGTGTCAACTTGATATCACATATCCATGACTTGTGAGCTCAAGTCATCAATTGACCTATATGTCCATGAATATTAATGCTTGACTAGGAATAATTTAGTGTAGTGTTCTCTACATTATCTCACTATCGATTCAACCAATCGACATAATGTAGATAAGAGCCTACTACACAAGGACATTATTATACTTAGTTATTTGGCACAAAATACAGTAAGTATAATAACCAATCAAGCCTTTAATAGTGATAGAATATGATACAAAAGGTCCCTAGTCAATCATCACATAATTGGCTCTAGGGCTCCTACTAACAGCACCATATATGCATAGTTGCATGCTGGCAAACATCAACTTCCATATGATTAAGCTCATCGTCAGTCATATAGTTTTCTGCTCACTCAACCACTCAGGAGTAGTAGTAGTTGTTAGGATGTGAGCAGTCGTCCTGTTGTGTCACACTTGAGCACTCATGGGTAGTGGATGTTAGAGTTGTAGGCAAGCAGTTGATGCTCTCTTCATTATTTTCGAGAGATAGTAGAGTTGTTGGTGGCTTCTCCTTTTTCTAGGATTTGGAGTAGTTGGCTCCCCAGCATTCTGTCACTCAACCACTTATAGTAGTGGTAGTTGTTGGAGTGCATACAGTTGTCACAACCTCATCCACTCGGCCTCACAGATATAATGTGATGGCGGCTTGATTGGTGTCACGGGTCACACATGTCAATGCATCATGTGCATTGATTGCATCGTGCATTTAGTTGTGTTTACTGCATTTGATTGAGCTATTGCATTTGATTGACATATATATATTATTTATTATTGTACTTTCATTCAGTTTTACTTATTCTGTTTCAGATACTGTATACTGTTGTTTCTATCTACTTGTTGTATCTTATTATATGTCATGCATTTATCTATCTAATTACCTGTAGAGTCCACCTGGACTCACCACCTCTTGCATCTAATTTTATTTTAGGTAGTTGGTAGATGCATTACTTGGAGCAAGGAGAGCATCCAGATCTGAAGAGGAAGTTGCTTGCTTGGCTAAACCGTATGAATTTGCTTTAATTGGAAAATTCTCGGGTTTGCGCCCAAAGCAAGAAGTGGTTTTGCAAGCTTTTCGAAATCTTGGCCTTTCGGGTTTCTATAACATTCACTTTCTTCGCTCTGGATATATTTTCATACATCTGACGTCGAATGAGGATATGTCACGAGTCTGGACAAGAGGAGTCTGGTATATTGGTGGTGTGCCACTTCGGGTTTTCAAGTGGTCACCGAATGTTTCTTATGCAGCTGAATCTTCAATTATTTCGGTATGGGTTCAATTCCCGGATCTTCCTATCCACATGTTCAACAAGAACTTGTTGGTGCTTGGATGGCTATTGAGGGGGGGGGGGTGAATGTAGCCAGACAACAAACTCTTACTCTTTTGAAAACCTTCTGCGTGATCAAATTAGCAGCGGAAGAAATGCAGAAGAAAGAACAAAGCTGAGAAGGAAAAGCAAACCAAACAAATGCTAATACCGCGATGTACAAGGTTCGGGGATAACTTGCCCCTACTCCTTGGCATGCCCGTGAGGTGGGTGATCCCTTGATCGTTGGCAGATCAAGCCCCGGTGACCCGGATAAGACAACACCTCTTTCTCGGTGGAGAAACCTCTCCACAAGCATCTCAATAGAATACAAGATAAGCTCACGAGACTAAGTAGGAATCTCTCACAAGAAAGTAGCAAGAAAGCTCAAGAGAGAAGCTACACAAAGAGCACAACAACAACAGCAAAACCTACAGCCACACTTGCTTGTTTTTCTGTTCGTTCTCTTTTGCTCCTCTGTTTCTCATCTTCCTCTTAAGCTCCTGCTTCATCGCCAGGATCCATCAACATCCCCTGAGCACAGCTTGAACCCACTGACCTCCCTGAGCACTCAGTCCACTGAAGACCTCTTCAACTGAGCCTCCATCAGTCGCCAGCCGTACCTCAGAAGCTGTTGATACCTGAGAAAAGAAAACAACCAAACCTGCTCGATGGAAAGTCCCCCTTTGATCCTCCTTCATTGTTTGAATTATCCCTGTAAAGTCTGCACACTACAATAGAAGCTTAGCAAATTCATATCAAATAATATCAGCAGGTAGCAGAGAAAACACAGATACGATCAGAAGTCTGACAGCGATTTCGAATTAAAGTTACAGCTACTGATCGGTCACCAGACCGATCAGAGAGGAACCTGATCGGTCACCAGACTGATCAGGTATAGTCCTGACCGATCAGGCTCCAGCCTGATCGGTCCACAGCGAGAAGCTGGAAATCGTGGACTCCTTGTGATCGATCACCCTGACCGATCACAGATCGTGGATCGGTCACCGGACCGATCCACAGCAGTGCTGGGATTCCCAGCCTTCGCAGGCCAAACCTCATTGATCGGTTACTAGACCAATCAGGTTGTGGCCTGATCGGTCTGGGGATCGATCAGGGCACTCCCTGACCGATCAGGAGCCATCCTGATCGGTTAAGTGAGAAACCTCGCCATAATTTGATCGGTCATGAGGACCAATCAAGGGTTCTTTGATCGTTCACCAGAACGATCTGACCCCGAACAGAAGCCAAACCAAGGGTTCTCTGTTCTCTCTCTGATCGGTCCCCAGACCGATCAACCCTCTTTGGATCGGTCACCAGACCGATCCACAACAGGAGTTCGTGCCAATCTCCCTGATCGGTCACCAGACTGATCCAGAGGCTTCCAATCCAACCCTAAGTCAAGAGAACGGGCTCCCTAGCCTTCTCTAACTCGTGCTCAGTCCCCCGGACGAAGACTCCGTGCCCAGCTTCACTCACCGGGACTTCATTCAACCTAGCTTCACTCACTACGACCTGGCTTCACTCACCAGGGTTTCGGTCACCCGGCTTCACTCACCGGGACCCGACTTCACTCACCGGGATTTCAACCTAGCTTCACTCACTAGGATTTCAATCACCTGGATTTACTCACCAGGGCCCGGCTTCACTCACCAGGATTTCAACCTAGCTTCACTCACTAGGATTTCAATCACCTGGCTTCACTCGATAGGACCCGACTTCACTCCCGGGATTTCAACCTAGCTTCACTCACTAGGATTTCGGTCACCTGGCTTCACTCACCAGGACTCGGCTTCACTCACCGGGATTTCAACCTAGCTTCACTCACTAGGATTTCAATCACCTGGCTTCACTCACCAGGGCCCGACTTCACTCACCAGGATTTCAACCTAGCTTCACTCACTAGGATTTCAATCACCTGACTTCACTCGTCAGGACCCAGCTTCACTCACCAGGACCCGGATTACTCACCGAGATTTCAACCTAGCTTCACTCACTAGGATTTCGTGCCCAGTCCCCGACCAGGACTTAATCTGAATTCACTCAACCAAACTTAAATCATTATCAACACCAAAACAACAATCGTGCCAGACTGCATCAACAGAGCTGTCTTTTTGCTGCTGCTCAGATTGTGCGAAAACCCATCAAGATTGATAAAGCCACGGCGGGAGGGTCAAGATTATTTATGGCGCGAGTTTGTGTAGAGATTGATCTGTTGAAGCCGAAGGTGGAAGAATTCTGGATAGGAATTGGCAAGGAGAAGAGAATACAAAAGGTGGTGTATGAAAAGCACACGAATTACTGTGGGTATTGTCTGCATCTGGGTCATTCGGAGGAGGAGTGCTATGCGAAGGGAAATATGCCGATACATATGAGAAGGCCTTTTATGGGAGAGCAGATTAATGATGAAGAAGATTTGAGGAATGTTTTAAACCGGAAACGTGAGATAGGGAATGGACTAGAAGGGGATCCGAAACAATTAAATCTAAGGGAAGAAGCTGTGAACAAAGGAATTTCAGAGAAAAATGTGTGGGTGGAAAAAAAAAGGATATTCAAGAGGTAAAGCACCAGTGAACATGGAGAATGAAGAGGTGGGCAACCATTTCCAAGCTCTGGCTGATTGGGGTGAGGAGGAACATGGGGACGTGGAGGGTTTGATGGAGAATACAGGGAATGAAATTGAATCAGATGTAGATGATGAAGAGGGGGACAAGAATTTTACAGAAGTTGAGAATTGGAGATTACCGGATGCGGAGGAGAATAATTTGGATGATTTAGAGGACTTGCCAACTAAAATCAGGGCATCACAGATGAATGATGGAAAAACCAGTTGGGCAATTGCAGGAGCATCGGAGGGCAAAGGAAAATCAATACTAGATGTGTTGGGATCCAAACATAAAGTGCAAGTTCAAAGGCAAACAGGGAAGGGGCAATCAATGGGTGTGCCAAATGTACCAAGCACAGTGAGCATTCTGAGAAAAGGAAGTCTGGAAGGAGCTTCTCAGAGTAGAAGAATTCAAGGAGGGTTCACGGCAGAAGGAACTGATTTAGGCAGAAGGAATTCACAGTCTCATCAGAGTTTAGCTGATCAGAATGCAAGTGCTGAGATGGTGCCACATGCGCAGTGTGAAGGTCCATCTTCATCAGACAAAAGAGGGGAATCTGAGGGGTTGGTTGTATCAAAATCCTTTGAGGAAGAGGTTGATGTTGTTGATGAGGAAGAGGTACAGTTGCCCAGGAGTTCCTCCATATCCTTACCTCCAAGAAAGACCTTGATGCAAGATTGTCCCTCTTTCAAGGATATCCCATCTAAAGCCTTGAAAGGTGAAGGGAATCAAAGGATCATTAGAAGTAAATCTCAGGCGCGGTGAGTTTCCTCTTCATTAAAATTTTAATGGCTGGCATGATTTGGAATGTGAGGGGGATAGGTAATGAAGCATCACTCAGAAGGGTCCATTATTTGAAAAAGAATCATTGTCTAAATTTTTTGGGGATTCTAGAGCCGTTTGTACAGCTTAATGGGGATTTCATTACTAGAAGATTGGGTTTTACAACTGTGGTTTCCAATTGTTCGGGTAAGATATGGTTTCTATGTGATCAGAACATTGAATGTGTAATGCTAATTGACAATGACCAATTTCTGCATTTGAAGTTGTCTTCTTCTTTATTCCCTGTAGACATTTTTATGACTGTGGTTTATGCTAAATGTGATAGAAGTGAGAGGAGAATTTTATGGGAGAACTTATTGGAGATTAACCCGTCCATGGATGATTTCTGGTTGATTGGTGGAGATTTTAATGTGATTGCAGGACATAATGAACATTCTACAGGGATTCTGAATAGACCAGGAGCAGTAATTGAATTCAATAATTTCTTAATACTGGCAGGCCTTCTGGATGCTGGTTTTGTTGGTGATAGGTTCACTTGGACTAATAATAAGGTTTGGAAGCATTTGGATAGGGTTTTAATATCCCCGTCGTGGAAAGCCTGTGATTTTTCAGTGAGGGTAGAGCACTTAAGTAGAGCCATGTCTGATCACTGCCCTTTGCTAATTTCATTTCCTAAATTCTACAAGCCGGTGGCTTCTTTCAGGTTCTAGAAAATGTGGGTAAAACATCATAAATTTGTACTTACAGTCCGTTTAAATTGGCTCCTTCCAGTCTCAGGTTTTGGCATGCATAAATTGCATCTGATGTTGAAGTGTTTGAAAAACCATTTAAAGTGGTGGAACACTGATGTATTTGGGAACATTCATGACAATGTAAAGAAGGCGGAAGAAAACTTCGCCGAGGCAGAGAAAGCTTTTGATCTGGATCCAACAATAGAGAACAAGATCCATATGGCCAAGCAACAAGCTTCTCTTAATCAAACTTTGCATATGGAGGAGATGTTTTGGAAACAAAAAGTGGCGATTAAGTGGATGGGAGAGGGGGAGAAAAACACTAGGTTCTTTCATAATTTGGTGCAAAAGAGAAGGTTGGATAACAGGATATTTCGAATTTGGGATGAAGGAGATTGCTTGGAAAAAAAATGAAGATATCCAAAATTCAGGTGCTCGATTCTTTGAGAAGCTTTTGACAGGGGATGACTATGAATGCATCTCGGTGAATATGGATTCTATACCGCATTTGGTATCTCCAAGAGAGAATGGTTCTATAGTTGCTCCACCATCAATTGAAGAGGTTAAACAACTGATTTGGGAAATGGATGAGGATAGTGCAACAGGTCCGGATGTGTTTTCGGTTGCTTTCTATGTTGCTTGTTGGGAGATTATTAAGGAGGATGTTTATCAGGCTGTGTTGGATTTTTTTATGGGTGGTTCTTTACCAAAAGGCATGGCAACAACTACTATTGTTCTCATTCCTAAAGTTGAGCATGCGCATCAATGGCAGGATTTCAGGCTGATTAGTTTATGCAATGTTTCTAACAAAATTATCTCAAAGTTGCTAGCCAGCAGGCTAAGTCCAATGTTGGATAAAATAATATCACCCTCGCAAAGCGACTTTGTGGCAGGAAGATTGATATCAGATAATATTCTCTTGGCGCAGGAGTTTAATCATAAATTGAATCATCGTGTTAGAGGTGGAAATTTAATCCTGAAACTAGACATGGCAAAGGCATATGATAGAGTTCAATGGGTGTTTTTGTTCAAAATCATGGATGCTTTTGGGTTTTCTAATGAGGTAATTGATATTGTTAGGAGATGTTTTACTGATTGTTGGTTCTCAGTGAGGATAAATGGACAACTATTTGGTTTTTTTTCACACGAAGAGAGGTCTCAGGCAAGGAGATCCTATTTCTCCGTTATTGCTCATAATTGTAGCTGAATTTCTTTCAAGAGGGTTAGATCAATTGTTTGATAAGTATCCTCAGTTATTCTTTATATCTGGCTGTGATATCAGGTTGTCTCATTTAGCATATGCAGATGATGTTATGATCTTGATGAATGGATCTCTGAATTGTGTGAAAAGGGTAAAGGCTTATTTGGAGGAATACATGGTCTGTTCTGGGCAATCTGTCAATACGGCAAAGAGTTCTTTCTTCCCTGCAAGGGGAATATCAACATCAAGGAGAAACCAAATTGCAAGTGTAACAGGCTTCTCAGAAGGAGTGGCTCCTATGAAGTATTTAGGGGTACCTATTTTCATAGGAAATAGGAAGGCAGCACATTTTCAACCCCTGTTAGAGAGAGTAAGGGGAAAATTACTTGGGTGGAATGTGTCAAGGCTCTCACATGGAGGACGACTATTACTTATCCAAAGTGTTTTGGCTTCATTGCCATTTTATTTGCTTCAGGTTATATTGCCACCATTGTCTATATTTCATCAATTGGAAATGTTTTTTGCTAATTTCTTTTGGGGAACATCGGGGGATAACAAGAAAATACACTGGATATCTTGGGATGATATTCGTAGATCGAAGATGGAAGGTGGGCTAGGAGTAAGGAGGATGTCAGATGTGGCCACTGCCATGGCAATTAAGCTTTGGTTTCGGTTGAGAGAACAAAATTCGTTATGGGCTACCTTCATGTCTAAAAGGTATTGTGGCACTATTACACCAAGTATCGTCCCTTTAAAGAGTAATGTGTCTCCTTGCTGGCGAAGGTTGTGGAAAATCAAAGGGGTGGCTGAACAACATAGTGGGTGGATCATTGGACAGGGCAAGATCAAATTTTGGCATGATAATTTCTTAGATAGTGGACGCTTGTGTAAATTATATCCAATCATTGGCAATCCAGATTGTCTTGTATCTGAGTTTATGGGGGATCAGGGATGAGAAATTGAGAAACTTCAGCACCTTGTACCAGTTGGAGTAAACGAAGAAATAGCTAATGTTCTAGTCTTACCTGGGGAGCCGGACGCATTGGTGTGGAAGCAGGATCAGAATGGGAAGTTTTCTTTAAAATCAGCTTGGAATTTCATCCGGAAAAGAAGTGAAGAGTCTCCTTTCTATGTGGTGTGTTGGAGTAAGTTGCTGGTAACAAAGATTTCTATTTTTGGTTGGCGGATTATGAAGCGTCACTTGCCTGTTGATGAAATTGTAAGGAAATGAGGTGTCCATTTGGCTTCCAACTGCCAATGTTGTGAGGAGGAGGAATCATGGGAGCACCTTTTCTTTGATAGCGCTGTGGCTATGGAGGTTTGAGATTATTTTGGGCTCATGTTCAAGGTCAATCATTGCCTCTGTTTCGCTAGTTGGAGAGTTGGGAAGACATGGTTAAAGCAAGGACATATTAGAGAAATTTTCCCACTTTTGATTATTTGGTTTATATGGGCAGCAAGAAATGATGCTAAGCACTGTGAGATTAAGATGGTAGCGCAAAGAATCATCAGACAAATTGTGCAATATGTGGTTTATGGCATGGGTGCTGGTTTAATTAAAGGATATCATTGGAGAGGATATTCTGCTGTGGTTGCAAGTTTTGGTTTGCAAGTAGCTTTAAAATCTGTTAATACTATCAAGATAATATGTTGGCAGAAGCCGAGCATGGGAACTTATAAGATCAATACAGATGGCTGCTTTAATGGTAATCCGGGGATGTCTTCATATGGTTTCATCATCAGAGATGGTGCTGAGAATGTAGTTCAGGCCAGGCAAGGTGGGATTCGAGTGGGATCAAATATTAGGGCAGAGTTATTTGCAATATGGAAGGGTTTGGAGGTGTGTATAGAAAATAATTGGGTGCCTATTTGGGTTGAATCTGACTCGATGACAGCATTAAAAATCATTCAAAGTCACTCATTTTGCTGGGAGTTGCGACAACTGGTTCTTAAGATAAAAGGTATCACTAGAAGGCACCAAGTCCGGTGGTCACACATATATAGGGAGGCCAATGGAGCAGCACATTTCCTAGCAAATAGAGCTTTTAAGTTTGAGGGGGATAAGGTAATAAATGGAGATTCTTTAGATAAGGAGCTAATGGGGATCTTTAAGTTGGAGAGATTGGGTTTGCTTATGTCAGGATGTCATCTAGGCCAGGGTGAATGACAGGATTTAATTTGCAGGGGGTATTAGTAATGTTATGTACTGCCAAGGGAGGTTGGTTAAAAACTCGAAATTGAATGTGGGTGTTGGGACTGGATATTATGGCGGAAGAGTTATTTTGCTCAGTTTCCTGTATGCCTGATGCTGCAATATGCGTGGCAATGTGCCAATTTTAGTATCAACTTCAGGTTTTGATACTGATAATGGAGTAATGAATGCCAAACCATTGGAGAATTAGATGTTGTAGTTGTTAGTGATATGAGAGAAGTGTCCTAAGGCAATCGCCTTATGATTGTAATCATTTATTTTAATAAATGAATATTCACTATTTGAGTATACATGTTTATGTATTTGATTGAGATCTTAAACTCATTTACTGAATGTCCGCAATACAATTCACAGCATGAGAGAATTTGTGATGAATTCACAACTAGTGATTATCTCGACATGTGTAATTGTGAAGTATTGAAATTGTCCCTAGTCGATGAATTGATAAATACGGACACTATCAATTCTGTTGAGGCTAGCATTGGTTATTCTCTAATCAGCTGATTCTCACTGGCTGGTGACATTGGGATGTCCGGAGATAAACATGAATGCTAGTTAAGGGAACTAGTTCATTGGAGTGACTGGCTGTAAAACTTCATATGGTAGTCTACATATAGACATGTCAGTGAAGTTCTTACTGCAGCTTAAGTGCGATGTTCCTTTAACTTGCGGTGTTCAAGTTATCTTGGTCATGGAGACTTATACTTTGACATCTTAGGCAAGCATCTCCAAGAAGGTGTGAACCCAGGATGATTGGGTATAAGCCGAAGTGCCCGAAGATGTTTGAACAGCCTACAAAGATTCACCACTCCTTGCGAGGAGATGTATACCCAGGCCTATCGTCGGATTGTTACTCAAAGCCTCTGGCCAGAGCATATCATGTTTAGAGTGCGAGTCTCTTAAATACATGAGAGTAATTAGAAATCCAAAGGACGAGAAACACATTACTTGGGCTAGGTGTGACGTAGTCAGTCTAGTGGGGACTGACACAAACAAACCATGTCCTGAACCAAGTGGGTATAAGATGGTGAAGGGAATGGGGCACGATTCATTATAGCTGCTGAAGGGTTTCAGAATTGTTTCTGAGGTCAACCGTTGATCTTTCGATTAATTGGGGATCATGATGTACTACTAGGTGCCACTCATGATCGTTCTATAATTGGTTAATTATAGACGGCCAACATAAATTGAAAGCCTATTTAGTCACACGCACTACGAGTAATCCGAGGGATTTAAAACGAGTTAAAAATTGGATTTTCCAATCAAGAGAGATTAGGTTTGGTTTAGCCAAACGATAAGTCGAATCTGAATTTTTCAGAGACGCATCGAAAGCGTAAAATGGCTAAGTCTTTTAAAGACTTAATAGATGAATTAAATGAGTTTAATTCATTGGGGCGTGGCCTAGATAGGCCGGCCAAAGAGGGTCCCCAACCTCTTTGCTTGGCCGACCACAACAAAGGGAGGGAACCAAATTGTTTGGTTTAATTTATAAAATAAATCAAGTGTGGTTTGTTTTATAAAATTATGGATGATATAAATTTTTTATATAAACCAAGGTTTGGTTTATTTTTCATGGAAATTAAAATGAACCATGGATTGGTTTATTTTATTTTATAAAATCAATCATGGATTGATTTATCATGATAAAGAAATTTATATAAAGAAATTTATAAAAAGAAATTTATTTTTAATGGAAATTCAAATGAACCATGGATTGATTTATTTTATTTTATAAAATCAATCATGGATTAATTTATCATGATAAAGAAATTTATATAAAGAAATTTATATAAAGAAATTTATATGATAAATTTCTTATGAAAATTTATTTCATAAGAAAAGGAGACTTGGTTGATTTTTATCATGAATTAAAATATGATTTTAACCATGATATACAATCAAGACTTGGCATGATGGAATAAGTCATAGAAAATTTATATGATAAATTTCTTATGAAAATTTATTCCATAAGAAAAGGAGACTTGGCGGCTAAGAGACCACTATATAAAGGACCCAAGGCAAGACTTGGAATTCATTCGAAATAATCCAAGTATTCTTGCTTGGGCTCTTTCCCTCTCCTCCCTTATTTCTCTTGGCCGGCCTCTCCCTTCTTCTCCCTTCTTCTTGCCGTGAGCACAAGGAGAAGCACCGAGGCGACGAAGTTCTTCCGTTGAGACGATCTTCCTCTCCGGCCATCATCACCTTGGGATTGGGCGCAAGTCATCTTCCTCCTCGCCGGAATTGTGATTCCGACCAACCTTGGTGGTGAGTTTTTCCGATGTGATTACTTCTCTCTTGGTTTTTCTTGTCGCATTCTCAGAGAATCTAGTAGTTCTCGAGAACACGAAACTCGTGGCTTTGCGAAGTCATCCCGAAGAAAACTCGGCGTGGACGCGAATAGAGGCGGAGCTTTCAAGGGACGCTTACGGTTGGATCTCGTCCCTTTCTTCGAGTTACGCGAGGTAACAAGTAAATTAGTTTACGTTTCTGTAAAATTTTAAATATATGATCATGTCTACACAACATAAGGTTGCATGCTTAGATGTGTGGTTAAATAATTTGAGAAATTATTTATGCTAGACCTTCCGCTGCACGTAATTAATTTTAAAATTACGAACCCGCATCCATGTCAACATGCACCCGGTCCCAACAGTAGTGTGATCAATGCTTCTGGTCACTATTGGCAAGTGCCTTTTTTGGTGCCTGTTTTCGAGTTTGTGGTGTTTTTGGTGGGGCTGTAATATGGAGGATTCGAAGCATAAGTGAAGAGTGTTTATTGGTGAAAATTTTTGCTGTGGCCTTTGGTTTTTGATGGTTGGATAAGATGAGAAGTATATGGAGTCTGCTGTGGTCTTTGAGTGCTGTCAAAAGGGCTGTTGGATAGCATTCCTAGAAGGGGTAGTTGCTGTAATTGGTTCGAGGGTGGTTTCTTTGGATATCAGGTTTATAGTTGTTAATTTCAGTATGTGGCTTTTTGGATATCTGGGATGATGATATTTAATGTCTTTGAGGATGTTTGCCGAGGAGGTTATTTTGATTGTGAAACTATTTTAGATCTTAAATAACTCTGTACAGATTTAAATTGATTTTGGTGGGAATTACAATTCCTGATTTGTCAGAAAATGGGTGCTCTGGTGTTTGAGAATTGCTGGGAATTAAAGGTATTTCTGCTCTTTCCTTTGATGCCAAGCTGTACTCTCCAACAGATAGTGTGCAGGTTGTACTAATTGAACAGACTGAATTCTTGTATACTGAGTGTGAAGTGCATTTCGTCTGTTAATAGCTATAATGATGTATCTGAAATCAAAAGTTGGCTGCTGCGTTCTTATTTCGGAATGGTCAGAACATATGGATCTGCTGCACATAAACTGATGGTTTGATGTCTGATTTTGGGCAAGTGAGTCACCTGAGATTTGTAAGGATTGTATATGGTAACTGCTGTATAGATTGGAGAAGTATGGAGGTCTGATCCATTATTTTTGAGTGGTGTTCTCTCCTTTATAGAACCTCAGTATGCATCTTGATGCTACACAAGGAGATGAAGATTGTGGTCAATGGATTTTCTGATAGATGCAATTATTTCTGATGGAGGATTATATAGCAATTGGGCTTTGGGCATTCTGTATCAAGATATTTCAAGTGGTTTTGAGCAACTAGGTGTTGATAACTCTTGATGGGCTGGGAGACGGAATACGATTGGGTGAAGGTTTTTTTGATAAATAATTTGAGTTAATAAGAAGTTGAATACTATTTGTATAGGATCACAAAATATTTGTAAAGCTTTTTGAGTCATTGTAATACTATATTAGAAGGTCAGGTTTGACCCCCCTTCTAATATGAATTTTCTTTCCAGGAATAAGATGTTCTTTTTTTTTAAAAAAAAAAGAAGAGATGGCTATATTCTTGGTATGCCCACACGACATCACCAAGAACTCGTAGCATTCGTACTGTACGAAAAACATCATCTTCTATCCTAGAATGATATATAGAATCAACTCTACTCAGAGTCATAATCAACTATCCCTCCCAAATAATAGGAGCTACAGGCATAAGTTCATACTAGAGATCACTAATCTAAAGGTCATCCTCTGACAACCATCTACAACCGATCACAGTTAACCTAACCACATTCAGGATGCTCAACCATAAGGTCACTGGCCCCGAGTCTATAATCGGATCCTCAGTCAAATAACGCCAAATCCATAAACATCTCCCATGTCTCACATGTATCACCATTCAATGGCATCCTCAAATATATATATATATATATATATATATATATATATATATATATATATATATATATATATATATATATATATATATATATATATATATATATATATATATATACACCATCTGAAGTTAACATACCGTCCATGTACACCCATATATCACACCATATGCTATTATCAATAACAAATATATCCACTAAATGATCCATCAAAAAGGTAAATATCCCAAAATCGGGTTTCACGATATCCACCAATAAAATCCTCAAAATACAACACATCATAGAGATTCGTCAATCTCAATCCACCTCTCAATACCCATGAGAAAGTCCGAGGTGATATCTGTTGGTGCAGACAGCACCCAAGTCGAACCTATGTTTTGATAATGACAAAAGGGTTCAAAAGTTAAGATGTAATGTTTATCTAAAATGCTCATTAAGTGTGCAGGAAACAAAGTCCTAGCGAAGGACTGCTAGGCACCTGGCGAAGGACTGCCAGAATACAAAGCCCTAGCGAAGGACTGCTAGGCACCAGGCGAAGGATTGCATGGAATCGAAGCCCTAGCGAAGGACTGCTAGGCATCAGGCGAAAGATTGCTTGGAACTGAAGACCTGACGAAGGACTGCTTGGTACTGAAGACCTGACGAAGGACAGCTAGGCACTTGGTGAAGGACTGCCGGGCAAAAGTCCAACCGGAGGAGCCGGTTGACATCAGGTAAATTCTCCTGAGAGGAGTAGGTGAGGACGCGTTCCCCGTCGAGGGAACAGTAGGCGTCGGTTCGACCTAGGGCTCCATTTTGGAGACCCAAAGTCAGAACCAAGACAGCTACGACTGTAAGACTCACTAACATATTTGCTCTATCTTGTTTGTGTTAGTGATATGAGAGAAGTGTCCTAAGGCAATCGCCTTATGATTGTAAACATTTATTTTAATAAATGATAATTCACTATTTGAGTATACATGTTTGTGTATTTGATTGGGATCTTAAACTCATCTACTGAATGCCCGCAATATAATTCACAGCATAAGAGAATTTGTGATGGGATCACAACTAGTGATTATTTCTACATGTGTAATTGTGAAGTATTGAAAGTATCCCTAGTCGATGAATTGATAAAAACGGACACTATCAATTCTGTTGAGACTAGCATGGGTTATTCTCTAATCAGCTGATTCTCACTGGCTGGTGACATTGGGATGTCCGGAGATAAACATGGATGCTAGTTAAGGGAACTAGTTCATTGGAGTGACTAGCTGTAAAACTTCATATGGTAATCTATAAAGATATGTCACTGAAGTTATTACTGCAGCTTAAGTGCGATGTTCCTTTGACTTGCGGTGTTCAAGTCATCTTGGTCATAGAGACTTATACTTTAACATCTTAAGCAAGCATCTCCAAGGAGGTGTGGACCCAGGATGATTGGGTATAAGCCGAAGTGCCCGAAGATGTTTGAACAGCCTACAAAGGATTCACCACTCCTTGCGAGGAGATGTATACCCAGGCCTATCGTCGGATTGTTACTCAAAGCCTCTGGCCAGAGCATATCATGTTTAGAGTGCGAGTCTCTTAAATACATGAGAGTAATTAGAAATCCAAAGGACGAGAAACACATTACTTGGGCTAGGTGTGACGTAGTCAGTCTAGTGGGGACTGACACAAACAAACCATGTCCTGAACCAAGTGGGTATAAGATGGTGAAGGGAATGGGGCACGATTTATTAGAGCTGCTGAAGGGTTTCAGAATTACTTCTAAGATCAAACCGTTGATCTTTCGATTAATTGGGGGTCATGATGTACTACTAGGTGCCACTCCTGACCGTTCTATAATTGGTTAATTATAGACGGCCAACATAAATCGAAAGCCTATTTAGTCACACGCACTACGAGTAATCCGAGGGATTTAAAACGAGTTGAAAATTGGATTTTTTGATCAAGAGAAATAAGACGAATCTGAATTTATCAGAGGCGCAATGGAAGCTAAAAATGGCTAAGTCTTTTGAAGGCTTATTGGGCGAATTAAATGAGTTTAATTCGCGATTGGTGTGGCTTGGTTTGGCCGGCCAAAGAGGGTGCCAAACCCCTTTGGTTTGGCCGGCCATTACTTGGGGAATAAACCAATTTAATTGGTTTAACTAATAAAATAAATCTAGCGCGATTTGTTTTATAAATTATGGATAAATAAATTTGTATAAAGAAATTTATATAAATAAATTTATAGAAATTTATTCTTTTTATGGAAGTTAAAATAATCCATGAATTGGTTCATTTTAATTTTATAAAATCAATTATGAATTGATTTTTCCATAATAAGAAAGTTTATAAATTTCTTATATAATTTATTTCATAATTAAAGGAGAAGAGAATTTGTTTTATTATAAAGTTAGTTATAATAAAACTAGGCATAACGAAATAAGTCATAAGAAACTTTATAAGATAAATTTCTTATGATAACTAATTCCGTTAATTCCGTTAAAAGAGAGACTTGGCAAGGGAGAGACTACTATATAAAGGAACCAAAGGCAAGCCTTGAATTCCCAATCGATAGTGCGATCAAGAGATTTATTTCTCTCCCTCTCTCTCTTATTCTCTCTTCTCTCTTCCCCTTAGGGACGGCGCCCACCTTGTGAGCTAGGGCCGGCGCCCCTTGTCCAAGCTAGGGCCGGCGATCCCTCTTCCTCCCTTGAGGTTGCCGTGAGTCACCATCACCAAGGAGAAGCCAACCAAGAAGAAGAAGAAGAGGATCGCATCTCCTTCCTTCCCGGAATTTAGATTCCGTTAACTTGGTGGTTAGTTTCCTATCTTTTCTCTTGTTCTTCTAGTTGTGCCTTTAGAGAATCTAGTAGTTCTCGTCGGCACAAAACTCATGACTTTGCGAAGTCATCCCGAAGAGAACTCGGCGTGGACGCGAATAGAGGCGGAGCTTCCAAGGGACGCTACGGTTGGATCTCGTCCCCTTTCTTCGAGTTACGCGAGGTACTTAGTAAATTAGTTTACTTTTCTACAAAGTTTTATTTTATGATCATGCCCACACACCATAATGTTGCATGCTAGATACGTGGTTAGAATAATTTGAGAAATTATTTTATGCTAATTCTTCCGCTGCACGTAAAAATTTAGAATTTTACGAACCCGTATCCTTGTCAACATGCACCCGGTCTCAACAGTTTGGTACTAACTCTGGATGCAGGACCGAAGGAACGAGTGTCTGCAGCTAAGAAAGCCTCAAAGGAGTGAGGCAGCAGCTGGGTTGGGCGCCCGGAAGGACCCGGGCGCCCTAAGTACAATCCAAACATGAGTTTAGCAAAAGTACACTTCGGAAGCTCACTGGGCGGGGCGCCTCCATGCTCCTGGGCGTCCCCGTGCTCCCGGGCGCCCCGGGCTCAAGCTAACGAAGTGGATAAAACTTATCCAGCCGAGAAGCCCGCTGAAAGAGTCAACCAGGGCGCCCCCTGCGTCCCGGGCGCCCCCGGTCAAACCTCAGCCCGATCCTAGAGGGATAAGGGCTGACCGAGACTTGCTCGGATCGGCTGACACGTGGGGGGGGGGGGGGGGCGCCCCCAACGTTCAGGGCGCCCCGGGAGGCTATAAAAAGCCCCTCGACCCCAAGGCTTCAACAATCACTTCCTTCAACGCTAATACGCTCTTCTGCTCAAGCGCTCTGCTTCGGAAACCTCCCAACTCAAGATACAAGCACCGACGACGTCCCTCTGCTCCGAGATACATTCCTCACCGGATGTCGGTAACGAAGAGATGTCCTTTTAAGTTTACTATACTGCAATTGTAATATTTGTTTGTAAACCTTTTTGCGCACATATAGAATTGCCCGCAGTAAACGGTCAATGACTGTGGGCCTTGGAGTAGGAGCCGACCGCGACTCCGAACCAAGTAAAATCTTGGTGTTTGTGTGTTATTTAGTTTTAAGTTTTCCGCTGCATATTCTCTTTTTCAATCCGAAACGACTTACGATATTCACCCCCTCTATCGTTTTCTCTCGATCCAACAAATGGCATCAGAGCGGGGAAGCTCAAATTTGGTGCAACCACCAGTTTGAGAGTTTTTCGGATTTTCTTCGAATTATTTATTTTCTTCTTTTTCGAATTTTTATCGTTAATCGAGACCGGTACAACACCCCTCGAAAATTCTTTTTCTTTATCCCGCACTACTAATCCAAGACCAAGTCTTAGGGCAGAGTTTTCCTTTCTTTTCTCTCTTTTTCAGATAAACTCCTTAATGGCCATGCAAGAAGGCTTCAGGACTGCAAGACCACCGCTCTTCAGTGGGGAGGACTTCTCCTATTGGAAGAGCAGAATGGAGGTCCACCTGAAAACTCAGGTGGACATGTGGATAATCATCCAGTCCGGACTGGAAATACCAAGGAATGCTGATGGAGTACAATAATCTTACACTGAATGGGACGCTGCACTCAAAAAGAAAATTGAAGCCGATGCCAAAGCGACCCAAACACTCCAATGCGGCCTAACAAAAGAGGAGCTGAACCGGGTGGGTCTATTTAACAGCGCCAAAGAACTCTGGGGTAAGCTGATCGAACTACACGATGGAACCTCCGACACCTGAATCAGCAAGAGGGACCTTTTGCTGAACAAGCTGTACACCATCAAGATGAACGAAGGCGAATCAGCAGCTCAGCTCCACGCCAGAATTCAGGAGCTGATGAACGGTCTACACACCATTGGTCACAAGGTAGAAAATCGTGACCTAATAAGGTACGCCCTTAACGCTTTCTCAAGAAACACCTTGTGGGCATCTATGGTAGATGCTTACAAAGTTTCTAGGGATCTTTCCAAAATTAAGTTAGATGAACTTTTTTCTGAACTCGAATTACATGAACAGACTAACTGCAATCTGGCCGAGAAAGGCATTGCCGTTGTTGCAGGTAAAGTTGGAAAGACAACCAAGAAGAAGCCTCAACCTGCACCCGAGTCTGATTCAGATTCAGACTTAGAAGACAACGAGGGAAATCAGCCTAAGTTGGTTCGGCTAGCCCGGGACTACTACAAAGAGCTAAAAAACCAGACCAATAGAAGAAAAGCCAGCCGAAGAAAGGAAGAACCAGCTGAACCCTCAAATGAAAAGAACAAACCCAACGTGACCTGTTACAAGTGCAAGAAGAAGGGCCACTACAAGACTGAATGCCCCAACCTGAAGGAAACAAAGAAGACAAGAAAGAAGAAGGCACTTCAGGCAACGTGGGACAAGTCCTCCTCCTCCGAAGAAGAAGAGGTCCCACAGTCGAACCTGCTCGCACTAACCGCCTCAGAAGAAATCGAGACCGAGTCAGAATCGGAGCCGGATGACGGCAAACTCACTTTTTCAAAAAATGGCGAAATAACCGTAAGTGGTTTTTCTAGAATGCAATTATGCAAATTAATTTCTTATCTTTCTCGAGATTTGACGAAAGCCAAAATCCGAGTCGAGTCTCTCAGACAGGAAGTAAAACTCCTGAAAGAGAGAGCAGACTTTGAACCCTTAACTGAGAAGGTTCAAGAAGGAACCACTGCTCAAGTTGAAAAACTTGAAACAGAGAACTCTTTCTTGAAAACTCAAGTTAAGGATCTTAGAGCCGCCTTAGAACGTTTCACTTCTGGTTTCAAGGGTCTTGACATGATTCTTGGAAAACAGAAGTCGGTTCTAAATCGATCCGGACTAGGCTATTGAACCAAATCTAGACAAAGATCCTACTATGTTGTAATGAACCAGTCCAGAGCTAAAGTTCAGGCATGGGTACCCAAACTATGCCTGAACAAACAAACTGGATCAAATCAGTATTGGATCCCCAAGGACAAGATTCATATCTTGCCAAACCATTACCGCGGCTTTAGTCCAGGGGGAGCCAAATTAAAAACAATATTCATAGTTAGATAACTCTCTATTCTTGTTTTAAATTGTATGCTTGCTTGCCTATTTAATTTCTGCAATTTACCATGCTTAGACTTAGGAATGGTTAGTTTAAGGACTGAACCAACTTAACTGAAATTTGAACAACATAGTATTGGGTGGCGGTGAGATGATAGTACGTTAGGGAAGCCAATTCTAATAAGGTCAAGTATACTCTACTTGGTCTCTTTAGACTGGTGAAACTTGCCGAAGCTACCGATCCAAGACCCAAACTAGTTAGACCAGAATTTTTCAAAAAATAATTTTGAAAATGAAATTTCATTAAAAGGCTTTGTCAAGGAAAGGGTTGATGATCCAATAAGGCTACGGCCAAAGAAGGCCTAGTGCCTCGCCAAGACCTGGAAGCCAATTTTTGAAATTCAAATTCAAATTATTCTTTGTAAAATTCGAATCTAACACAAATTTTCAGTTAATTGTAGATTCAAACATTTTTTAAACTCAAAATCAACTGTTTTCAAAATTAATTCAATTTTTTTTAAAAATATAAATCATAATTTTTCAAAATAATTCTATCTACCAAACCTGTCTCATAAAACCCATAAAGCAAACGTGATTGATAACCCTAGATTTGGGTGAGACAGACTAGGCTATGAAAATCAATTTAAGCTATTCCTGATTCTAATTGGATCCAAATCAACATAACTCTTTATGTGTAGGAACATAAAGATTTGGACCAATGGATGTTAGATAGCGGTTGCTCCAGACACATGACTGGGGATAAATTGAAATTCACCAAACTCAAGTTCAAAAACCTAGGCTCAGTAGCATTTGGCAACAATGCTACACTCAAGGTGATTGGGTCAGGTAATATTGAACTTAAATCTAACTTTGTTATTAAGAAAGTTCTTTTGGTTGAAAATTTTAAATTTAACTTGCTTAACATAAGTCAATTGTGTGATACTGGTTATGTAGTTACCTTTACCAATTCTAATTGCCCAATTAGAAACCTGCAAGACTCAGAAATCATGCTTAAGGGCACTAGAAAAAATAATGTTTACACTATAAACCTACTTCTAGTACCCAAATGCATGTTAACACAGTTAGAACAATCAAACCTCTAGCATAGGAGATTAGGTCACACAAATTTGAGAGTAATTTCGAAAATCACCCAACTTGGCCTAATTAAAGGTATCCCTAAAATTAAAAATCATGAAAACTTAATATGTGAATCATGTAATCAAGGTAAACAAACCAGGTCTAATCACAAACTAATTCAATCTGATCTAACTCAAACCACACTTGAGCTCCTGTACCTTGACCTATTTGATTCACATGGAGCCAAGTCACTAAGCGGAAACTGGTACTGCTTAGTAATAGTTGATGATTACTCTAGGTTTACCTGGGTTAGGTTTCTAAAGACCAAAGATGAAACCCTAAACCTATTCAATGACTTTTGTAAGTTAATTGAAAATCAAAACGATACTAAAATCAAAAGACTTAGGGGTGACCACGGGGGAGAATTTGAAAATCAACGATTCGAGAAATTTTGTAAAGTAAATGGGTACATACACGAATTTTCGTGTCCTAGAACCCCCCAGCAAAATGGGATAGTCGAAAGGAAAAATAGAATCCTACAGGAAGCCGCTAGGGCTATGCTCAATGAATTTAACCTAGCTAACCAATATTGGGCAGAAGCAATTAGTACGGCTTGCTACATCCTAAATAGGGTACTAATTAACAAACGACACAATAAAACACCCTATGAATTATACTATCATAGACTTCCAAACTTGCACTACCTAAGGGTCTTTGGGTGCAAAGTCCATATCCTAAACATCAAGGACTATCTAGGTAAATTCCAGTCTAAGTCAATCCCAGGCATCTTCCTAGGATATTCAACCACAAGTAGAGCCTATAGGGTTTACAACAAACAGACTAAGAAAATTTAAGAAACAACAAATTTAATATTTGATGAAGAAATCAACTCAAAATCTGATAATCCAGATCTAACTTCATCAAATACTGATCAAGAAGATAATGAACCAACAGTTGAACCTTTAATTGAACCTTTAAATGAACTAACTATTGAACCAACTATTGAACCAATAATTGAACCAACTCAAATAGTTGATTCAAATAGTGAACCAAACCGACCAGCCGGACCTGAGGCTGAACCAAGTTCTAGAAAAATCAAGAAACCCAGACTCAGTCACCCAACCGATCAAATTGTGGGTGATCCAACTCTAGGAGTCAGAACTAGGTCTTCCTATAGAAATCTTAGTCAGATAGCAATGATTTCAAAAATTGAACCTAAGACTATAGAGGAAGCTCTACCTGATCCTGATTGGATTATAGCTATGCATGAAGAGTTAGCCCAATTTGAGAGAAACCAAGTCTGGGAACTAGTACCTAAACCTGAGGGCAAATCTGTCATTGACACTAAGTGAGTTTTTAGGAATAAGTTAAATGATCAAGGAGAGAAAGTCAGAAATAAAGCCGGCTTAGTAGCGAAAGAATTTAGCCAAGTAGAAGGGTTAGATTATGACGAAACCTATGCCCCAGTAGCTAGACTCGAATCCATTAGGATGTTGTTAGCCTTTGCATCCCATAAAGGATTTAAATTATACCAAATGGATGTAAAGTCATCTTTTCTAAATGGATTCATAAAGGAAGAGGTCTATGTGGGACAGCCCCTAGGTTTGAGGACTTAGAAAGATCTGACCATGTTTACAAACTCAGTAAAACACTTTATAGACTAAAACAAGCACCTAGGGCCTGGTATGAACGCTTGTCAACTTACCTAATTTCTAAAGAATTTAAACAAGGACAAATCGATTCAACCCTATTTATTAAAACCCTAGGAAAAGAAATCTTTATTGCCCAAATCTTCGTCGATGACATAATCTTTGGGTCCACCAACTCAAATTTCTTAAAAGAATTCATTAAAATAATGGAAAATAAATTTGAAATGAGCCTAGTTGGTGAGCTCAACTTTTTTCTAGGATTACAAATTAAACAAACTAGGGATGAAAACTATATCCATCAATCCAAATATGCTAAAGAGCTAATAAAGAAATTTAAAATGGATAACTCTAAAAGCATAAGTACCCCCATGGCCACCAACATAAAAATAGATAGTGACTCTGATGGTAAACCAGTAGACCTCAAACTCTATAGAAGTATGATTGGAAGTCTACTATACCTTACAGCCAGCAGACCTGATATCCTTTTTGCTGTAGGTATGTGTGCTAGATACCAAACCTGTGCTAAGGAAACATACTTAGCAGCCCTAAAAAGAGTATTAAGATATGTTAAGGGCACCCTAAATGTAGGGATTTGGTATCCTAGAACCTCATCCTTTGACTTGTCAGGATACTCAGATTCTGACTACACTGGTTGTAAATTAGATAAAAAGAGCACAAGTGGAAGCTGCCAACTGTTAGGAAATAGTCTAGTAAGTTGGTGCAGCAGAAAACAACACTGTGTAGCTCTATCCACAACTGAAGCTAAGTATGTTGCCTTAGGAGAGTGTATAGCACAACTTTTATGGATGATGCACACTCTTAAGGACTTCCAGCTTAACTACACCCAAACTCAAGTCTTCATTGATAATATAAGCTCAATTAATCTGACTAAGAATCCAATCCAACACTCCAGAACAAAACACATATAAGTCAAACACCACTTTGTAAGAGATCACGTAGCCAGGGGTGAGATAGTTCTTAAGCATGTAGATTCCAAATCTAACTTAGTTGTCATATTCACTAAACCCCTACCTGAGTGTGAGTTCAGCTCACTAAGAAGGCAGTTAGGATTATGCTTAGTAGAATAGGTTTACTCTACTTTTGATTTTCTTACTGCTTTACTTGATTTAAAATCAGTTTATAAAAGAATTTCAAAACTGCTTTACTTAATTTCAAAATCAGCTTTTAAATTAGTTCGAAAAATCTTTTTATCACTTTTAAAATAATTTTTCGACTTAGTTTTTTTAAAACTATCCCCTTCAAAACTAGGGCTTTTTCGCAAATGGACTTAGCCTAGGCCCTAACCCTAGAACTGCATGCACCTATAGATCCAGAAGCCAGCATCTCACAAGCACCTTAGAGTACTTTTGATTGATAACCTAGAATGGGTTGAGATGCTTAGGTCTTTGCCTTAATTCAAGATGCTTTAAGTCAGTGCATCTGCAGAAATTGGGGCACTAAATACAACTTAAACCGTAATCAAGTTAAGTGTCAAGTTTGGAAAATATAACTTGAACAGAACACTTAACTCGACTAACCCTAGCGAAAACTACTGTTTATAACAGTTAG
Organism: Boesenbergia rotunda; assembly: GCA_024364735.1. Taxonomy (NCBI): domain Eukaryota; kingdom Viridiplantae; phylum Streptophyta; class Magnoliopsida; order Zingiberales; family Zingiberaceae; genus Boesenbergia; species Boesenbergia rotunda. The sequence goes on from JAGFNQ010001181.1 coordinate 147,292, forward strand.
TAAGTAGCTAATTAGGTTAGACAGGACCCTAAAAGTGATAATTGAAATTGGTTTGGTCTTGAAATGGTTCAGTACAACACATTAAACAATTTATTTATCTTTTTTCTGCTATATTGCTTTGTTTTTGATATATGGCAAAGTGGGAGAGATAGGAGAGAAGCTTTAAATTTTTTTTTTCAAAATTCCAAAACTTTATCCTTTCTTCAAAAAGTACTTAATCTAGTTGTTTTCAAAAGTACTAAGTTTTTCTTCAAAGTTTCTCTAACTTAAGCTGTTTTCAAAAATCTTTTTTAAGTACTTAAACGTAAGCTGCTTTCAAATCTTTTTAAGTACTTAAACTCAAGCTATTTTTCAAAAAGTTTTTCTAAGTACTTAAAACTTAAGCAGTTGTAAATTTTGCTAAGTATGTATCTTAAACTTAAGTTATGGTTCTAAGAACTTAAAACTTCAGAAGATGTTTCTTTTCTACCGGCTTGAAATTTTTTAAGTGTAAATATTCAAAAGTGCACAACCAATTTTTTTTAAAATATGTTTCTAAAGTTTCTTTTGAAAATTGTTCTAAGTGTTTGCAAAATTAATTTCATCTTTAGACTTAGAAATTTTTTTAAAAACCCCACGAACTTTTGAAAAACCTAGGGGGAGATTCCTTCCAGGGGGAGGAAACTAAACTTTTATATCCTCTGTTCTGATTAACTTAACTTTTTGAACCGGGTTGCCATAAATCAAAAAGGGGGAGATTGTTGGTGCAGACAACACCCAAGTCGAACCTGTGTTTTGATAATGGCAAAAGGGTTCAAAAGTTAAGATGTAATGTTTATCTAACATGCTCATTAAGTGTGCAGGAAACAAAGTCCTAGCGAAGGACTGCTAGGCACCTGGCGAAGGACTGCCAGGATACAAAGCCCTAGCGAACGACTGCTAGGCACCAGGCGAAGAATTGCTTAGAACCGAAGCCCTAGCGAAGGACTGCTAGGCACCAGGCGAAGGATTGCTTGGAACCGAAGACCTGACGAAGGACTGCTGGGCACCAGGCGAAGGACTGCTTGGTACTGAAGACCTGGCGAAGGACAGCTAGCCACCTGGTGAAGGACTGCCGGGCAAACGTCCAACCGGAGGAGCCGGTTGGCATCAGGTAAATTCTCCTGAGAGGAGTAGGTGAGGACGCGTTCCCCGTCTAGGGAATAGTAGGCGTCAGATCGACCTAGGGCTCCATTTTGGAGACCCAAAGTCAGAACCAAGACAGCTACGGCGGTAAGACTCACTAACATATTTGCTCTATCTTGTTTGGTACTAACCCTGGATGCAGGATCGATGGAACGAGTGTCTGCAGCTAAGAAAGCCTCAAAGGAGTGAGGCAGCAGCTGGGTTAGGCGCCCGAAAGGACCCGGGCACCCTAAGTACAAGCCAAACATGAGTTCAGCAAAAGTATGCTTCGGAAGCTCACTGGGCGGGGCGCCCCCATGCTCTCGGGTTTCGAAGCCAGTCCATGAAGTTTGGCCCAGTTAGTTTATTGGTGTCCAAAATGGAATGCAAATTCAGAGAAGACATGATCGAGTGATTAACCTAGAAATACAAATTGAGCTTATGTGAGAAGAATGATAAAGAATGTATCAACATACATTAATAAAATCCTATTTATTTTTTTCAAATTGAATAACCCTTCTTATCAATTCGGGAGATAGTAGGAACATCTCCAAATAAGTTGATATCCAACCATAGATAAGAACAACCATGGCTGTGGCCATCAAATTTTTCTTAGCTATGAAGGTAGGTAATCATACCGATTACATATCACATATATGTAACTATCACTTTATGCTATCAACTAATTGAATGTTTGCATAAATCATTGGGTTGTTAACTCATTAACAAGTATGCAACATTATACTTAGCACCCAACTGCACCTCTCTTTACATCGACCTTGGCTGTGGCACAACAAATCGATGCTCCAAGCTTAAGGCTGACCCATTAATCAAGAAATAGTTTTAATATGGTTGGAGCTCATTCAACCGTTTAGTCAGGCTTGGATGTGTCCAACAACCAAAACTAAGGATTGACCTCTGACTCCAACTATATTATACATAAACTAATTCCATGGTTTGAACATGTTGAGGTTCAAGCCGGGCATGGATGTGTCCATCAACCCAAACGAGAAACAAAACTCCGATTCTAACCATATTAATGGAAGGTGTTGGCCTTAATATTTTGTAAGGGGTTTTGGGTCTCATCCTTTCTTTTCTAAGCATATTCATGACATATAATCATGTCATGACTAACGATTTCCTTAATAAAGTATGTATGTGACTTAATTTATCAAGTCTCATTAATTGAATTAGGAACCGGATTTCCTAATTCCAATTTCATACTTTATTCAAGGAATTGTTTTGGGAAACAATTTCCTAAATTGTCATAATCAATTTCGGAAATAATATGTTTTAAGACTTTAATTTCTCTAAATCAAATCTTATTAAATTAAGAGACAATTCCCTTAATTCAACTTCATATTATTTTCATGAAAATCTCTTTTAAGAAAACTCTATAGGAAACCATTTTCCTAATTAATTTTGGAGACAACAATATGTAAGAGCATCACCTCTTAAATCATATTTTATTCATGGATTTAATTAATTAAAACAAATAATTTTCTAAGGGTGGCTCCCCGAGGCTTAGATACCCAAAGAAAAGTAATTTGTCGTAAATCCAATTTGGTCCGCTTCGGAAGCGTAACCAAATTAAACATGACAATTTTATTTAAAATTGGGAAATTAAATTACAACAACTAACTTTAAATTGGACGGCTCTCCGAGGCTTAATCCAAAATAAAGAATTTTGTTGTCAATTTAAAAACTAATTCAAATTTAATTATCAATTAATTGTCTATAAATTTGTCTAGACTTTCTTGAAAGAAAGTGTCTAAAATTGCGAGATTTCATAATAGGTTTTCAGAATAATTGTAAGTTTTTGGTACAAAGAAAACTTACATATTTCCAAAATTAGAAAATTTCTAAAATAGAAAATTTTCCAAAATTGGAAGGTTTCCAAAGATGGGAAGTTTTCACAATTATTATAAAATTTCAGAAACTAGAAAATTTCAAAAGTTTGCGAAATTTCATGAGGATTTCCAAACTTTGAAATTCCTAAATCTAAAATTTATTATAATTGGAAAGTTTCCATAATTGAAAATTTTTCTAAAATTGAGATCATGACAAAGTTTTCCACAAAACAATTATATGATTATGTCGAACACTAACCGGCTCTGATACCACTGTTGGGACCGGGTGCATGTTGACAAGGATACGGGTTCGTAAATTTTAAAATATTTACGTGAAGCGGAAGAATTAGCATAAATAATTTCTCAAATTATTTTTAACCGCGTATCTAGCATGCGACCTTATGATGTGTGGACATGATCATAAATTAAAATTTTACGGAAAAGTAAACTAATTTACTTCGTACCTCGCGTAACTCGAAGAAAGGGACGAGATCCAACCGTAGCGTCCCTTGGAAGCTCCGCCTCTATTCGCGTCCACGTCGAGTTCTCTTCGGGATGACTTCGCAAAGTCACGAGTTTTGTGCCGACGAGAACTAGTAGATTCTCTAAAGGCACAACTAGAAGATCAAGAGAGAAGAAAGGAAACTAACCACCAAGTAACGGAGTCAAAATTCTGGGAAAAGTAGGAAGGAGTCGCGATCCGCTTCTTCTTCTTCTTCGGCACCTTCTTGGTGGAGGAAGCTCACGGCCACCCTAGGTATGTGCGCCGGCCCTAGGGGAGGAGAGAGAGCCGGCCCTAGAGAGAGAAGTGGGCGCCGGCCCTATAGAGGGAGAGGGAGAGAGTTAGAGAGAGAGAGAGAGTTATTCTCTTGATTACTCTATTGAGGAATTCAAGCCTAGCCTTGGTTCCTTTATATAGTAGCCTCTCCCTTACCAAGTCTCCTCTTCAACGGAATTTTTCATAAGAAATTTATCCTATAAATTTTCTTATGAATTATTCCGTTTATGTCAAGTTTTATTATAACTAATTTTATAATAAAACAAATACATCTCTCCTTTTATTATGGAATAAAATTTACAAGAAATTTATAAAATTTTTCTTATCATGGAAAAATCAATTCATAATTGATTTTATAAAATTAAAATAAACCGATCCATGGTTCATTTTAATTTCCATAAAAAAGAATAAATTTTTATAAATTCCTTTATATAAATTTCTTTACATAAATCTCTTTATATAAATTTCTTTATATAGATTTATTTATCCATAATTTTATAAAACAAATCGCGCTTGATTTATTTTATAATTTAAACCAATTAAATTGGTTTCTCTCCTTTAGGTGGCCGGCCAAACCAAAGAGGGTGGGCACCCTCTTTGGCCGGCCACTCCAAGACCTTCCCTCGCGAATTAAACTCATTTAATTCGCCCAATAAGCCTTCAAAAGACTTAGCCATTTTAAGCTTCCGTTGCGCCTCTGATAAATTCAGATTCGACTTATTTCTCTTGATCGGAAAATCCAATTTTCAACTCGTTTTAAATCCCTCGGATTACTCGTAGTGCGTGTGACTAAATAGGCTTTCGATTTATGTTGGCCGTCTATAATTCATCAATTATAGAACGATCATGAGTGGCACCTAGTAGTACATCATGATCCCCAATTAATCGAAAGATCAACGGTTGACCTCAGAAATTATTCTGAAACCCTTCAGCAGCTCTAATGTATCGTGCCTCATTCCCTTCACCATCTTATACCCACTTGGTTCAGGACATGGTCTATGTGTGTCAGTCCCCACTAGGCTGACTATGTCACACCTAGCCCATGTAGTGTCTTTCTTGTCCTTTGGATTTCTAATTACTCTCATGTATTTAAGAGACTCATACTCTAAACATGACATGCTTTGGCCAGAGGCTTTGAGTAACAATCCGACGATAGGCCTGGGCATACATCTCCTCGCAAGGAGTGGTGAATCCTTTATAGGCTGTTCAAACATCTTCGGGTACTTCGGCTTATACCCAACCATCCTGGGTCCACACCTCCTTGGAGATGCTTGCTTAAGATGTTAAAGTATAAGTCTCCATGACCAAGATGACTTGAACACCGCAAGTCAAAGGAACATCGCACTTAAGCTGCGGTAAGAACTTCACTGACCTGTCTATGTATAGACTACCATGTGAAGTTTTACAGTCAGCCACTCCAATGAACTAGTTCCCTTAACTAGCATCCATGTTTATCTCCGGACATCCCAATGTCACCAGCCAGTGAGAATCAGCTGATTAGAGAATAACCCATGCTAGTCTCAACAGAATTGATAGTGTCCGTTTTTATCAATTCATCGACTAGGGATATTTTCAATACTTCACAATTGCACATTTAGAGATAATCACTAATTGTGATCCCATCACAAATTCTCTTATACTGTGAATTGTATTGCGGACATTCAGTAGATGAGTTTAAGATCTCAATCAAATACAAAAACATGTATACTCAAATAGTGAATTATCATTTATTAAAATAAATGTTTACAATCATAAGACGATTGCCTTAGGACATTTCTCTCATATCACTAACACCATCTAGATTATCCAACCACATACACCCAATCTATGAGTCAAAATCGCTTATAAAATAGCGTAGTAACGAGCAAGTCGACCAACCATCACCTCATAACCCTATAATTTTCAATTCCTCCACTCAAAATTCAGAAACCTCTGAGGTCTAACTTCATAGAAAGGAGATAGTGGCACACTATCTCTCAGGAGTATCTCAACATAATCATAAAGTGATTCTTTGTTTCCTGAAGGTTGTTCTCGATATCTTCCATCCCAAGGTGGCCTAGTCTCGTAAGTGATTCACCTTAATGCAAATCATAAGTCCGAAGACACCTTCTTGGTTATCCAAACCAAGTACAAGCGTCAACCCGTAAGTGTCAAGTACTTAACTTCACACTTCTCCATATCAACTCAAGCCACCAGTCAACATGCACTTTCTAGGTCATTGATAACCATTTTTAGTCTTGTTACGGTTTCAAATACAATTAAAGTATCGAACTCCTCTAAATTAATGCAGTATAGAGTAACTCGAGTCGTCTCTCTCAAGGAATATAATGTTAGGTTAATAATCGTAGGATTCCAAATTATTGCTTTCGGATTTTGGATGTTAAACTGGGGGTTTGGATTTGGAAGCTAAGACTACGAAATGGAAAAGCAAAGCAAGTATGAAATCTAATCTTAATTAATGAAAGACAATGCAAGTAATTAAATGTAAACTAATCTACCTTAATTGCATTCGAAGGAAGGACGTAACCGTAATGGATTCAACATTAATAAGCAATGCAAACATCTAACTAAAGGAATTACTAATCTAAAGACCAAGAAACATTCTATCAAACACCTTGTGAGCAACATTCAACTTGAGGCTAATGCAGGAAATCTAAACCAAGGGAAATCCAAATCAATTACAACCAATCAACACGAAACAAAGGTAAGCATTCGAATTTGAACTAGCTCTAAAACATGGGGCGTGTAACCTATTACAACTCATTCACGACATGAAGATCAAACATGGAGGAAGAAAAACTCAATGGTGTTGTCCAATGAAGTGGAGCTGCTGTCTAGAAGATGAATTGGCTACCAATCGCCGCTATGAAGAGGAGCTGTGAAGAGCTACTGCTGTCGGCTGTGATGGTGGAGAAGAAATCGGGTGGATAAGTAAGGAGATGGAGAAGATGTTGCTGGAGTGGAGAGGGAGAGGAGATGACCGGCCGGCCGGCGGCAGCGAGGTGGAGAGAAGAACCGCCGGCCTTGGTGAGGGAAGAGGCGTCGGGGTGGAAGAAGGTTCCGACCTTCTGTGATGGCGTGAGATGAGATCCCATCTTTGGCTGCCCTAATCCCCTTTTCTACTACTCCTTTCCACCCTTGATTTCCTCTGATGAGTGGCTGAGATCACTTGCAATGAAGCTCCATCAATCGTCGTTGCCAGATCCAAGTGGAGGGTTGTGATGGCTAACGCATCCGATCTCATTTGGACAGCTACTGATCGGTCTGGAAGCTCTCTGATCGAACTGGATGACCCCTGATCGGTCTGGGGACCGATAAGGAACCTCCCTGATCGGTCTGTGGACCGATCAGGATTTGATCAGTAGCTAAAATTCTGAGTTCTTTTGTGCCATCTCCTTCTGATCGGTCTGGGGACTGATCAGGCCTTCCCTGATCGGTCACTGGACCGATCAGGCCTTCCCTGATTGGTCTGGTGACCAATCAGGCCTCCAACAGAATGAAATTGGAGTCCGATGTCATTCTTTATTGATCCATCTTCGCCCCGGATGCAGTCCTTTTGATTTGATGATGCACAAGCTGCCCCAAAAATTCAATAGAATGAAATATGAGTGTGAAAATGTAGGAAAATTAATTAACCAATGAAAATACATCCTATTCATAATTATGCATCATTTCATAAACAAATACACCCCAAAGCCTCAAATTCCCTCACTAATAGCACAAAATTTATCCGTCAAAATGCTATTTATCACACCCCCATACTTAATTCTTGCACGTCTCGAGCATGTAAACAAAACTAAAAGAAAATAAAATATCTCCCAAACATTACATCCCCTATCAATACTTTGAAAATAATAAAAGAAGGTTACTTAGGATCATTAAGTCTCCAGAATCAATGTATTTATGGTTCCAAATCTCACATAAGTCAAAAGGCATGGTAATTTCAATCAACTTGAATAAACTAAGCATGACAAAAACCTCACAAGATGGATATATGCACTGATGCTCACAAACAGTAACAAATATGAAAGTGGAGTTCTCTCAAAGCATTCATGACATTGCACTACCATATGCTTGCTTATTTTCTACTTCTCCACTATTATAGCACAAGTACACAAATCAAGAGGACTTTTCAATGAATAATGATGGAACCATGTGCTAACAAGAGAATAAAAAAGGGTAGATAACAAAGAAGATCACAGAGAATATGAGAGCATTGGGGTAATCAACATGATGTATACAATCAAATAATATGCCAAAATAAAAACTCACCCAAACATCCAACACTCAAAATTCTCCTTGCACATTTTCCAGGCAATACACAACAACCATTTACAACATCTCTAAAAATGCATGTATGTATTAACAACTTAACTCTTATGTTTCTCACTAACAACATCCCAAATGCTTGAGAATTTTTTTTTTCACTCTCTTTAATTTTTCATTCTTTTTTTTCACTTTTCTTTCATTTCTCTCTTCTTTTTTTCATTCAATTTTCTTCTTCTTTTTTTTTTCACTTTTTCTTTCATTTATCTCTTCTTTTTTTTCATTTTTTTTCTTTCACAGAGAGATTTTTTTTCTTTTTTTCTTTTTTCTTTTTAAGTACATAGAGAGATTTTTTTTTCAACAAACATTCGTCCATACACACTTGTCTTCCCCCCACACTTAAAACTTGCCTCAGACAATGTAATAAAGCATGATAACATCTAAAACTCACAATAATAGATGCTAATATTAGACAAATAAAAATGTAACTCATCATACAATCACCCTATGCTCTCATGCTCAAGGGAAGAATAAGATAATAAAGATATGACAGTGAGAATATAATGACAATGAGAGGATCTGACAAAGGAAAGACAATGAAACATGAAAGCAATAGGTGAAATGCTCACTAGTAACAATAGTAAAGTAGAGGGAAAATGAAGAGATCAACAAGAAAGTTTTCCTCTATCATATTCATGTAAACTTATGCTATTGTAATTTCAAAAAGAATCAAAGCAAGTTCTAGAGTGTCAAGTATCACAAATGCTATCACACATAAGAGTATTAAGGATAAGCATGGTAATATCCTCACTATGTGAACAATAAAATGTCATGCTTAATCTAATAAGATAGAGTCCATCACCACAACAAATAACTAAATGCAATTAATATCCCCAAGCATACCAAGAAAGTTTGCCTCTATCATATTCATGTAAGCTTATGCTATTGTAATTTCAAAAAGAATCAAAGCAAGTTCTAGAGTGTCAAGTATCACAAATGCTATCACACATAGGAGTATTAAGGATAAGCATGGTAATATCCTCACTAGGTGAACAATAAAATGTCATGCTTAATCTAACAAGATAGAGTCCATTACCACAACAAATAACTAAGTGCAATTAATATCCCCAAGCATACCAAGGAAACCAAAACTCAATAGTCAGACTTAACCATCTTTTATGATTCTCAAAGCATAATAAAGGAACATGTAGGGAGATACAACTAAAAATCAAGCAAAGTTTATTCAAGACCAAACAAAATGCAGAATGAGGAAGCAAAGCATGAATGCAAAGTATGAGAGTAAACAAACATGCGAGTATAAACATAAAGAAAAATAAGAAAAGGAAAGAAAAGGAACAAACTCCCCTTTATTCCTGGCGGCTGGAGTCGGTTTAGGAGCAGCATCCATCCCGGTAATGGTAGGGTTTGGGTAATCGAGAGAGTATTCCTCAGGTGATCTATGTCATAGTGCACTGCTCCCCCACACTTCAACTTTACATAAGAATGTTTCGGTGGCCGGAGACGATTAAGGAACAAAACCCACTTAAGAGGTGAAGTGCTACAAGTCAAGGTAAGAGCAACTCCTCCCTCTTGATGCTTTTTGGAAGTCCTTCCAGGAGGTTAGAGTCTATTTAGTTGTAGCACCCACTCTAGAAGTCAACGGGACCCTGCAAAATCATGAAAAGAAAATACCTCCCGAACGCATGCAGGGTAAGAAAGAGATGAAATATAAACCTCTACATAAAATGAATCAAGATATGCATCACATCCAATAAAATCAACCTTAGGTACCTCAATGAATTTTTCTAAACAATTTGGAAAAATACTTACCTTGTCTTGCTGAAAAATACTTGAAGGTTCTACAAGAATGGATGTAGCTATGACCTCCTCCTGGTCAGGTAAAGGCTCCACCTCAGGCTCAGGTGCTGGTGGGCATACAACTAAAAGAGGTGATTCTTGGGATCTTACTTCCACCATGCAAGTCTCTACACTTCCATACTTATCCTCTGAATTTCCTAATATGTCACTCAATGTAGGTGATCCCTGGGGCTCAGTGCAATCCCCTACACCTATAGATTCATCTGCAACGTATTGTTTATCAACCATATCTGCAACAATCATATTAGAAAAATTAGGACCATCAATAACTATGTCATCACAAAATAAAAGACTAGATGGATCACAAAATAAAAAACTAGAAGGGTCCTGTAGAGCTTCAGAATCAAATTCAAGATTATCACAAGCTTTACTATCAATCTCCTCCACTGCCTCTATAGATAATGACTGCCTAGTAGGTATGGGTGGTCCCTGGGGCTCAGTGCAATCCCCTACACTCTCAAACCTATCCTCTGAAGGCATCTCAATCAATATAGGTGGTCCCTGGGGCTTAGTGCAATCCCCTACACCTATAGAATCATCTGCAACAAAAAATGAGTCAGATACAGTCTTCAAATCTTCAGCCTCCCCTGTAGCTAATGTTGGATCGAGAGAACCGATAGAGGGGGGGTGAATATCGGAAAACGTTCGGATTTAGGATAGAGAATTTGCACAGCGGAAGATAAAAAATAAAACACGCAAACATAGTGATTTTTACTTGGTTCGGAGCCTAGGTCGTCTCCTACTCCAAGGCCCACGATCGTTGATCGTTTACTTTGGGCAATTCTATATGAAGCGCAATAGCAGTTTACAAGGATTGATTACAGAATAAGTGCAGTAAATTAAAATTCAACTCTTCTTTACCTACGTCCAGAGTAGATGGTATTTTCGGAGCAGTTGGACGTCTTCGGCTCTTGAATCTCGTGTCGGGAGGTTTCCGGAGCAGAGCGCGGGAGCAGAAGAGCGTAGAAGCGTTGAATGAAGTTATTGTTATGAAGCCTTGGTTCGAGGGTCCTTTTATAGTGCCTGGGGGTGCCCGGGACGTCGGGGTCGCCCTCCCCACGTGTCATCCAATCTGCCTCGGTCTCGGTCAGCTCTGATCCCTTAAAACTCAGGATCAAGCTTTGACCGGGGCGCCCGGAACGCTGGGGGCGCCCGGATTGACCGGGTCAAACCTCATCCCTTGGCTTCGCTGGGTCTTGCTTCGGTAGCTTCACTTGGGGGCGCCCGGAGCGCTGGGGGAGCCCGGGAGCACGGGGGTGCCCCGCCCAGCAGCTGTTCGAAGCCTTCCTTACTTACATTGTTTTGTATGCACCTTGGGGGCGCCCGGGACACTCCGGGCGCCCTACTCAGCCACTACCTCACTCCTTTAAGGCTCTCTGAGCTGCAGACACTCGTTCCTTTGGTCCTGCATCCAGGGTTAGTCCAAAACAACATAAAATAATAATGTGTTAGTTTATACAGCCTTAGCTGTCTTGGTTCTGACTTTGGGCATCCTAAATGGAGCCCTAGGTCGAACCGACGCCTACTGTTCCCTCGACGGGGAACGCGTCCTCACCTACTCCTCTCAGGAGAATTTACCTGATGCCAACCGGCTCCTCTGGTTGGACTTTTGCCCAGCAGTCCTTCGCCAGGTGCCTAGCTGTCCTTCACCAGGGCTTCAGTACCAAGCTGCCCTTCACCTGGTGCCTAGCAGTCCTTCGCTAGGTCTTTGTACCCTGGCATTCCTTCGCCAGGTGCCTAGCAGTCCTTTGCTAGAGCTTTGTATCCTGGCAGTCCTTCGCCAGTGCCTAGCAGTCCTTCGCTAGGGCTTTGTATCCTGGCAGTCCTTCGCCAGTGCCTAGCAGTCTTTCGCTAGGGCTTTGTATCCTGGCAGTCCTTTGCCAGTGCCTAGCAGTCCTTCGCCAGGTGCCTAGCAGCCCTTCGCTAGGACTTTGTTTCCTGCACACTTAATGAGCATATTAGATAACAAATAACACTTAATTTTGAATCCTTTGCCAATATCAAAATAAGATTCGATATGGTGCTTCCTGCACCAACAGCTAACACCTCCTCCTGGACATTCGAACTAGAATATCCTCTCTGAGCATCGATCCTGGTCCCTGCAATCTGCATCTGACTAATGGTGGAGGATATCTGTCCAATTGGTTGCTCTATGTTCTGACTGGAAGCATCAGTCCTACTCTGAAACTGTCTATAGCCTTCCTGATGCTGCTAAAATGGAGCGTTACATTGCGGAAGATCCTTCTCAAATTGCTGCTGAAGTTGAGCACTAATCTGAGTGCTAATCTGAGTGCTCAACTGCTGAAAACTCCTCTCTTGTTGTTGCAGCAAATGAGTGAGGAGTGGCTCCAAAGTGAGTGGAAACTTCGGTTCTTGTTGCTGAACCGAATGTGACCATGAAGGCATAGGATCATCCTGTTGGTCTTGAAAGGTAGCATAAGGTTGCTGAAAACCATGAGTAGGCTGTGAATTCTGAAAATCAAATAGTTGGGGCTGATCAAATGAATAATTGGGCTGTTGAAGTTGTTGAAAATCAGTTTGCCAACTTGGTGGAGGTTGCTGAAAATTATGACTTTGAAATAGCTGATCTGCTTGCTGAAAGTGTTGGTTGAAAGGTTGAAAATTCTGGGGCGGTGAAGATGGAAAATCTTGCTGAAAATTCTGGAATGGTGGCTGATAAATTTGCTGTGAATGTGGCCATCCTTGCTGATCATAATTGAATGGTTGTTGGAAATCTTGGAAATTCTACTGAAACTGCTGTTGTGGCTGCTGAAATGGTTGAAAATCTTGCTGAAAATTTGCATTGTACCCTTGCTGAAAATTCTGAACTGGTGGTTGAAATTGCTGTGGTGGTTGATTGAAATGTTGGCTTTACTGAAAATCTGAATAGGGCTGCTGAAATTCTTGACGCGACTGCTGGTAAGTGGATGAATAAGTGTTTGTCCTTTGTTAGCACTCCCTCAGCTTAAAAAAACCTTTTAACTCCATCAAAAATTGGATCTCTAACTGTTCATTTGAAGACATTTGAACCTGCAGTCCTGTCACAAAACAAACAAAATGGCAACACCTGTATACAAAAGGATAAAGTAAATAAGAATATAATCAAAGGGTATAATTATCAAACACCACTACACTCCCCGGCAACGGTGCCAAATTTGATAACCGTTTTTAGTTGTGTTACGATTTCAAATACAATTAAAGTATCGAACTCCTCTAAATTAATGCAGTATAGAGTAACTCGAGTCGTCTCTCTCAAGGAATGTAATGGTAGGTTAATAATCGTAGGATTCCAAATTATTGCTTTCGGATTTTGGATGTTAAATTGGGGATTTGGATTTGGAAGCTAAGACTATAAAATGGAAAAGCAAAGCAAGTATGAAATCTAATCCTAATTAATGAAAGACAATGCAAGTAATTAAATCTAAACTAATCTACCTTAATTGCATTCGAAGGAAGGATGTAACCGTAATGGATTCAACATTAATAAGCAATGCAAACAACTAACTAAAGGAATTACTAAACTAAAGTCCAAGAAACATTCTATCAAACACCTTGTGAGAAACATTCAACTTGAGGCTAATGCAGGAAATCTAAACCAAGGGAAATCCAAATCAATTACAACCAATCAACACGAAACAAAGGTAAGCATTCGAATTTGAACTAGCTCTAAAACATGGGGCGTGTAACCTATTACAACTCATTAACGACATGAAGATCAAACATGGAGGAAGAAAAACTCAATGGTGTTGTCCAATGAAGCGGAGCTGCTGTCTAGAAGATGAATTGCCTACCAATCGCCGCTGTGAAGAGGAGCTGTGAAGAGCTGCTGCTGTCGGCTGTGATGGTGGAGAAGAAATCGAGTGGATAAGTGAGGAGATGGAGAAGATGTTGCTGGAGTGGAGAGGGAGAGGAGATGACCGGTCGGTCGGCGGTAGCGAGGTGGAGAGAAGAACTGTCGGCCTTGGTGAGGGAAGAGGCGTCGGGGTGGAAGAAGGTTCTGACCTTCTATGATGGCATGAGATGAGATCCCATCTTTGGCTGCCCTAATCCCCTTTTCTACTCCTCCTTTCCACCCTTGATTTCCTCTGATGAGTGGCTGAGATCACTTGCAATGAAGCTCCATCAATCGTCGTTGCCAGATCCAGGTGGAGGGTTGTGATGGCTAACGCATCCGATCGAATTTGGATAGCTACTGATCGGTCTGGAAGCTCTCTGATCGGACTGGATGACCCCTGATCGGTCTGGGGACCGATAAGGAACCTCCCTGATTGGTCTATGGACCGATCAGGATTTGATCAGTAGCTAAAATTCTGAGTTCTTTTGTGCCATCTCCTTCTGATTGGTCTGGGGACCGATCAGGCCTTCCCTGATCGGTCACTGGACCGATCAGGCCTTCTCTGATTGGTCTGGTGACCAATCAGGCATTCCCTGATTAGTCTGGTGACCAATCAGGCCTTCCCTGATTGGTCTGGTGACCAATCAGGGCTCCGACAGAATGAAATTGGAGTCCGATGTCATTCTTTATGGATCCATCTTCGCCCCGGATGTGCCCCTTTTGATTCGATGATGCACAAGCTGTCCCAAAAATTTAGTAGAATGAAATTTGAGTGTGAAAATGTAGGAAAATTAATTAATCAATGAAAATACATCCTATTCATAATTATGCATCATTTCATAAACAAATACACCCCAAAGCCTCAAATTTCCTCACTAATTGCACAAAATTTATTCGTCAAAATGCTAGTTATCAGTCATCAACCACATACAAGTGATCCATGGTCACTGTTCCCGTGGAATAGGATGTATCACTCCTCTACAAACGATGATAGTATGTAGCTAATGCTACCCTTCTATATCAATGTACATCATGCACTCTAAACGTAACTTCCAGGTCACCTAAATAGGCACGAGCAACTCAAATGTACGATACTCCTAGAACTAGGGTAAGTTGATCCAATACTGATTGGGCCAACTATGGTAAGCAACCTTAGTCCTCACCCAGCTGATAGTAGTTAGTACAAATACTATGAATAGAAAATCTAGGAAAAACAAAAATCCTTAACCTCCAATAGATTGTCGACCAATTCGACCTTGACTTTTCAACTTAATAATCGGTGCTACTAGAGAATTAACATTCTCCACTCCAAGGTTTCATCCACAATCGTGTCGATTAGTTGCTCACATGAACGATCATGAATAAGATAGATTGACTACCTGTCAATCCAACAAAAAATAAGTCTATGAATACCTATCCATCCAGTATGGATATAAAATCCCACCAAGTTGGGAAAGTCTAAGGTTGCGTTTGGTACATTTGTTTTTCATTTTCATTTTCTGCAGAAAATGCGGATTTCTAGAAAACACATTTGGTTTGTATTTTCAGACTTGTTTTCCAAAAAACGATATAGCATTTTCTAAAAAACTAGAGAATAAAATAAAGTCATTCCCTAGAAAATGAGAAAAATGAGATTTTCTGGAAAATAAAAATAGAAAATGGAGTAAACCAAATGCTCCCTAATCAATTATAAATCTAATAGTGAATACTAAAGGTAGGATAGTTCTAGAAAGATATACCCTCTTGCCGCATGGAGAAGTCCCATTACCGCCAAATCCTAGAGTATGAACACATCGGAAAAATGACTCCAAAGATCCGTAATATACTCGAGTAGATCTCATCAAACTCGAGCTCTAATACCTACCAAATCGGTATCAGATAAAACTCCGAAAAAAATTCATAAAATATGTAGGCATCATAACCTACGCTCTGATACCAATTATATAAACCAACTAAATTGGTATCAAGTAAATTTCATAAAAATTCGAAAAGACTCATAAACTTCGCTTTGATACAAACTAAATTGTCATTCCCCTGAAGAGGAGCCGCTGATCCCATATACAATTAGACAACATCTCCCCTATACAACGGATAATATGAAACATTTATATAAACACACATGCAATATATATGGCCTCTGGTCTCAAATAGAAACATATCAGCCAATCCTAGTTGGAGCATATAGAAGAAAATGTTTCATAGCAATAAAATCCCATAGGACTTACTTGATCTGCCATCCGGGCAAGTGCGCAGCAAAAACACATAGCATAAAGTCTAACAAAGGACTCAAAAATATAAGCCACGCATCAGTACAATGCAAATACAAGTCTACGACGGGAATAAATATAGTGTATGAAATATGCTATACTAGAAAACATAAACGCGAAAAACCCAAAGCCGGAGTCGTCAAGATCTGGAACTGGCAACTGAGCTCTCCTGATGACCAATCAACTTGAAAACAAAAATAGGATTACAGGTGGAATCTGCGGGTATAAAGATATATATGCATGACAATATAAATAACTATACAAGCTATAAAGAAAAAATAGGATATAGTCTCAAGGAGATAACAGAATATGCATAACTGAAGTACTGAATGAATGTACATACCAGAATCAACCTATTCAGATCATAAAAGGCACGTATCATATGAGAAAGTGCAGGATCATCGAACCAAATATATAATATCTCCTGTATGTACTGTTGAGGCAATCTGTGGTCCAGAGTGACCAAGTGTTTTGATGTTTGGGAAAAGGGTTTAAGTTAGATTTACCCTTGTGTTCTTATATGTGTATATTGAGTGTGCAGGTTGTACAGGTTACACATATGGACTTGACGGGACAACCTCGATACGGTGAAAGGTGGCATGGAGATAAGCTGGAGGCTTGTGTACACCCGAGGGACCTTGGAGAGCAGGGACGATGAGCTGAGGGGCGCAGACTTCGAGGCATGCATGAAGGATGGCATGGAGGCAAGCTGGAGGCTTGCGTGCATCCGAGGGACGGGAGCCAAAGATGAAGAGGGCGCAAAGGCAACAGTCGAGGCTGTTGTGGAGGAGTCAGTCGAGTTGTGAGGGTACGAGTGCTGTGTGATTGTACTCGGAAAATCCTAGGGTTTGAGTGCGGAGTGGAATGTACTTAGGAAGGGTAACCTTAGGTGTGTGAGTAGACCAATCGACTGGCCTGGGGGCAGTCGACTGATGAAACTCACAGAAGGGTCTCAGCCTGGGACCAGTCGACTGCCCTGGGGGCAGTAAACTGGTAGGTGGCTGGTGAGTTGGCTGAGAATTCAAACGTTGGGGTGCAACAGTCGAATTTCAGTGGCACCAGTAGGGCAGTCGACTAGTAGCGAGGGTTTTGAGCCCGAGTCCTATTTAAAGAGGACTTCGTGGTGGCTGAGATTCTTGACGAAACTCGCTTGGGTAAAGTGAGTTAGTAGTCTTTTGTGCCCAGATAGTGTCCAAGGTGTTGTGGCGAGGTTTCTCCACCCACAAGGAGCGATGAGGGCTAGCCGGAGGTTATCCGGGGATTGATCCACCGACGGATTCTTGGATTAGTCTGGGGTGGATACCAACTAAATCTTCATTGTTAGTATTGGTTAGTTTTTGTCTTATTGTTTTATTGTATATTCCGCTGCGCAAACTAACCGTGTAGGTAGAAGAGATTCGAAAAATGCTATTCACCCCCTCTAGCGTACCGTATTCGATCTATCAATTGGTATCAGAGCGAGGACTACTCTTGATCGGACTAACCACCGAGGGAGCACACGCTAGAGGGAAAAGAAAATGGAAGATAAGTTGGGGGACGACATCTACACTCCGCTGGCTTACGACAATGAGAATTTCGGATATTGAAAAGCGAGAATGGAGGCATGGTTCGAAATGGAGTGGGACCTTCGGATCGCATTTGAAGAGCCCTTCGAGATTCCAAAGGACAAGCACGGGAAGAGGCTTAGACCTAGGTATTAGAATCAAGAGCAACAAGAACAAGCAAGGGCAAATGAAAAGGTAATGGGTATATTGATTGATATTGTGCCTAACAAAATTTTGAATTGTGTAGGGGCATACCAAAATGCATGTGAATTGTGGAGTAAATTGAAAGAATATCATGAATGTCCTACACAAGTTCAAGAGCCCAAGGAGAAAAGTCAAATGAGTCAAGAAGAAAAAGAAGAAAAGGAAGTATCTACATCTTCAAGTGAGGGAGAGAGTGAAAGATCATCAACCTCCTCAAGAGAAGAAGAGGAGGTATCGATTTCGAGAATTGAGCGGGAGGAGACACCCTCAACCATACCGGATCATGAGGAGGCATTCACTTCATCCAAGGTTGAAGAAGAAGTCAACCTAGCCTCCACCTCTACCAAAGCAAGTAAAAAGGGTCACATCACATGCTTTGGTTGCAATGAAAAGGGGCACTATAAGGACAAGTGTCCAAAAGGTAAAATGGAGGTAAAATCTAAACCAAGTTCAATTCTTGTTAAATCTAATATGAGGTGTAGGAATGGCGAATTCCAAGAGAAGAAGAAAAGGATTCGATGCTTCACGTATGGTGAGCTAGGGCACTACCACACCAAGTGTCCAAGAAAGAAAATGCTCAAGAAAATGGGACACTTGAGGAGATGGGAGAAAGAAGAAAGAAAGAAGCAAAGCCTACATCAAGGAGGAGCTCCAAAGGTAAGGAAGGTAACTCCTAACCTTAAGCCAAAATATAATTCAATTTCAAGTTCCTTCTTGCATTCTAAAAATCATGTTAATTATCCATCAATGCATGTTAGTTTTAAAGAAAAATGCTTAATGGTGCATAATTTTGGTTTTAGATATAATGATAGGACTAGGGTTAACAAGGTAGATCAACACCCTAGGAAAAGCATGCATAATGATAGACCCAAGACCTCTGGACCTAAGGATCATAACACTAATCCTCAAAAGGGAAGGAATGTGCCTAAGAAAATGGGTAGCTCTAGAAATGCCCAAAGTGGACATGTGAACTCCAAAGTTAAAGGTCTAGAGAGGGAAAATCAAGCCTTGAGGACAAGGCTTGATAAATTAGAAAAGACCCTAGAGAGATTCACGGTTGGATCAAAGGGTCTAGATATGGTGTTGGGTAGTTTAAAACCCAACTACGATAGATCGGGGTTGGGATACCGGTCTAAGACATTCAAGGCCAACAAAAAAAAGTATGCTGGGGAAGCATATAATTTTGGCAAGAAGGAGAAGACCAAAAATGGAAAGGGGGTGCCATTTGAGGGTAGAAGGAACAACTTAACCAGAGACAAGGTGTCTAGGGTTAAGAGAGTTCGTTTTGTAGGCCAAGAATCATCGGAGGCTCACCGGTGTGGTCTAGTATGGGTTGCATCACCTAGGGAGGTGGCTAAGGCAAAGAGCTCAAGGGGGAGCTCTAGGAGCCTTTGAGGTCCATGGTAAATGGATCTCAAAAGTTTCTCTCCTAGGAAATTAGGTGAATTGTGCCAAAAAGATTTGGAAGACTTGGGTATGTCTTAATCTTAGGTTTTGGCACATTAAAAGGGAATTTAGGGAGAAAAGAATGAAAATACAATTATATTGGGTAAAATTAGATTTTAATATGTGAATACCATGTAATTCAATGATATAAATGAACTATAATCAAGGATAAGAAGAAACAATGAGGAGAAATCACAATTGAGACTTTTGGGATGAGTTTCAATGATACACTTTAGGATAAGTTGAGTTTCGTGCCAATCTTAGGATCCAAAGTACATTTGTTTGGAAACGTATTTTCCCAAGTAGACATTGGCCCCACAAATCTCCTCACGAAATTTCATAATTTTTGAAGATTTGTAGAATTATTTAGGGATTTCTGAAATTCGGCAGAAAAACCTAAAAATCAGGTATCAGTCGACTGCCCTGGGGGCAGTCGACTGATCCAGTAGGGCTAGAGAAAAATGGCTATTGGGTGATAGAACGTAATGTATAAATTAAGATCCTTGATTATATTCCTTGAATAATGGATTGCCTCATGGTTTAACGGTAATTAAATGAGGGTAAAAGGATATCATTGAATTCAAGAAGACCTAATGAGTGATTAAGATTCAATGGGTGATTTTGAATGATAAGATCTTGATAAATGAAAGGAAGAATTGAGGATAATTCCTTGTGTAGATTGATCATGGTTAGATTTGGAAAACACAAGGAATCATGATTGGAGTTCAAAATTGATACGAAATGCTAACCTGTTAGGAAATTATGTTTGTACCAAAAGACAAGCACATTTATGGTTTTCATGAAATCTTATTTTTCTAGGATAGGGTATATCCTAGCAAGTGTGCTTGCAAACTCTTAAACATTTTCAAAGTTTTGTTGAGTTCTTATTGGCACTAGGGATAAGGTTGCTTGGGGGCAATCCTTTAATGGTGTCCAAGGGAAAAGAACTTGGTTGTTAGGTTGGGCAGAACCTAATTTGAGTCTATGGTGTCAAGTGGGTAGAACTTCACCTAGGAAAATCGAAAATTTGGAGAAGGCATAGGTTAAGGGGGAGGTTGCCTCCTAGTTGCCTTAATTTTCATAGAAAACTTTTTGGGTTTTGTGTCAAACTTGGGAACGGTGATAGATACATTATGAAATGTATTTTTCCCGAGTAGGTATGGATACCACAAAGTTCTCCATGAAATTTGGAAATTTTTGGAGATTTGTGGAATTTTTGGCATAATTCTGAAATTGGCCAGAAACTAATAAATCAGAGTATCAGTCGACTACCAACAGGGGCAGTCGACTAGTCAGGGATGGTGTGGGTATCCAGCAGCTGACTTGGGTCTAAATGATGAAAAACAAGTGTATGGGGGGGGGCTAGTACACTGTGTTTAGGACTATTAGGGATTGAAAGAACCAATAATTGGGATATTGTTGGGTTCATTTTGATGTTAGGCAAAGGGGGAGAAGTGTTGGGTTTAAGTTAGGAAGCCAAACACTCCTTTACTAGATACCCTAGGTTTAGGGGGAGCTAAGATTAAGGGGGAGCATGGTTGCTCCATTCTTGGCGTAAGGGGAACCTAGGAGAGGTTCTTAAAAAGCCTTTGTAAGTCCAATGTAGGGGAGAAGTCCTAACTTGGAGAGTTAGGTGTGTAAAAGTCCTAACTTGGAAAGTTAGGTATGTGAAAATTCCTAACTTGGATGGTTAGGTGTATAGGATGCCTTGAGATAGGATCCATGTATGCATTGCATATGCATTTGTTTTAGCATGGTTTTTGCTATTGACTACTATTTTGCTTTCCCTAACTTAAACGTATTGCCAAACATCAAAAAGGGGGAGATTGTTGAGGCAATCTGTGGTCTAGAGTGACCAAGTGTTTTGATGTTTGGGCAAAGGGTTTAAGTTAGGTTTACCCTTGTGTTCTTATATGTGTATGTTGAGTGTGCAGGTTGTACAGGTTACACATATAGACTTGACGGGACGACCTTGGTATGGTGAAGGGTGGCATGGAGACAAGCTAGAGGCTTGTGTACACCCAAGGGACCGTGGAGAGCAGGGACGATGAGCTGAGGGGTGTGGACTTCGAGGCATGCGTGAAGGATGACATGGAGGCAAGCTGGAGGCTTGCGTGCATCCGAGGGACGGGAGCCAAAGATGAAGAGGGTGCGAAGGCAACAGTCGATGCTGCTGTGGAGGAGTCAGTCGAGTTGTGAGGGTACGAGTGCTGTGTGATTGTACTCGGGAAATCCTAGGGTTTGAGAGCGGAGTGGAATGTACTCATGAAGGGTAACCTTAGTTGTGTGAGTAGACCAGCCGACTGGCCTGGGGGCAGTCGACTGATGAAACTCATAGAAGCTCAGCCTGGGACCAGTCGACTGCCTTGGGGGCAGTAGACTGGTAGGTGGCTGGTGAGTTGGCTGAGAATTCGAACTTTGGGGGTGCAATGGTCGAATTTCAGTGGCACTAGTCGACTGCCCAGTGGTCCTATTTAAAGAGGACTTCGTGGTGGCTGAGATTCTTGACGAAACTCGCTTGGGTAAAGTGAGTTAGTAGTCTTTTGTGCCCAGATAGTGTCCAAGGTGTTGTGGCGAGGTTTCTCCACCCACAAGGAGCGACGAGGACTAGCCGGAGGTTATCCGGGGATTGATCCACCGACGGATTCTTGGATTAGTCTGGGGTGGATACCAAGTAAATCTTCATTGTTAGCATTGGTTAGTTTTTATCTTATTGTTTTATTATATATTCCGCTGCGCAAACTAACCGTGTAGGTAGAAGAGATTCGAAAAATGCTATTCACCCCCCTCTAGCGTACCGCATTCGATCTATCATGTACATGTCAAACATATGCAACAAATAAATACAGCAAGCACAAACAAATGCTTAATATATCATATGCACATGATGCAATGACATGGTCACCACTAACACCAGTCAAGCTACCGAGAGATGTCATATTTGTCAACTGAGTGGATAGGGCTGTGACACTTTACGCACTCTGCCATCACTCCTCATGAGTGATCGAGTGGATAGGATGCTGGTGGAGTAAACACTCCGCTCCATGTTAAAATGGGAGAGATATCTCTCTCATCTTCTCAGATCACTAGAAAGAGGAGGGATCCCTGCCTGCTACCACGCTCCATAACCATTACCTATAAGCGGCCGAGTAGAGCTGCACAGAGTAACTATACACACCTAACGATATCCACTAACTCATGAGTGGTTGTGTGTGCAGATCATGTAATGGATGACGAGCTTAGACCACAAGGAAGCCGATGATTGCCAGTATGCAACAATGTAGGGATAGTGCATGACTCTAACACATGCAACACCCACCAGGTCATTATACATTACTCAACCTAACTTGCACAGGTCAAACACAGGTATCATAACCTAACTATCATACATCTAGGTCTACATGCAAGTATAACTAGAATCAATCTATGCAAATATAAAGTGTCATGATACTATATATACGTACACATGCTCACATACATACTATATAGAATTGGATGCCAAATAACGAGACTATATAGATAGGAATTAGATCATATTAAAGATCATACAATAAGTATCAAACAGGATAACAACGGTAACAGATATAAGGTAATAAAACCTATTGCAACAAACATAAGCAGACCATGCATAAAGATAAAGTGGAACTAAAGAAGACAAGCAAGAAGTATCCGCCTCCAATGAAGATGCTTCTATCAAAAGAGAAACTCCCGTCCAATAATCAACAATAATTAATGCCCTATATCAAAGGTCATAATTTTAGCTATCATAACAACTGATACTAACCAAACTAAATACCAAGTCGTATTAGGATTAACCCAACTATCATAATTAGGTTTAATCCCATAGAGTTAAACCCAAACTTGATCCATGATCAAATTACTCCAAGATCCAACCTTAATCCCTAATAGTAAGATTAGGTTTAATCCTAAACTAATCCAATACAAGGTTTATAGACCGAGATGGATTCAAAGGATTAATCTAAAAATTCATCCACCACAATAATAACCCCATAAACCAATAATACAATGGTTAGAACATGGATCTTAGTAGACTAATAGAAGATCTATTATTCACTAATCTACACTAATCAAGCAATTGTATCACACACAATTATTCATTCCAGTTGTATCATACACAATCTCCACTACATTAAACTAGAATTGCATACTCCAATATCTACTGTTGTGACCGGGTGCATGTCGACAAGGATACGAGTTCGTAAAATTTTAAATTTTTACGTGCAGCGAAAGAATTTGCATAAGATAATTTCCTAAATTATTTTAACTTCGTATCTAGCATGCAACCTTATGGTGTGTTGACATAATCATAAAATAAAACTTTGTGGAAAAGTAAACTAATTTACTTTATACCTTTCGTAACTCGAAGAAAGGGACGAGATCCAACCGTAGCGTCCCTTGGAAGCTCCGCCTCTATTCGCGTCCACGCCGAGTTCTCTTCGGGATGACTTCGCAAAGTCACGAGTTTTGTGCCAACGAGAACTACTAGATCCTCCGAAGACACAACTAGAAGACAAGAGAAAAGATAGGAAACTAACCACCAAGTTAACGGAATCAAAATTCCGAGAAGGAGGGAGATGTGATCCGCTTCTTCTTCTTCTTGTTTGGCTTCTCCTTGGTGATCCTTGCTCACGCCAACCACTTGGAGGGTTGAGGGTGCGCCGGCCCTAACTTGGACAAGGGGAGCCGACCCTAATCTTCAAGGAGGGCACCGGCCCTAAGGGGAAGAGAGGGAGAAGAGAATAAGAGAGAGAGAGGGAGAGAGTTAATCTCTTGATCGCTATTTCGATTAGAACTAAGGGCTTGCCTTTGGTTCCTATATATAGTAGCATCTCCCTTGCCAAGTCTCCCTCTTAACGGAATTAACGGAATTAGTTATCATAAGAAATTTATCCTATAAATTCTCTTATGAATTATTCCGTTTAAACCAAGTTTTATTATAACTAACTTTATAATAAAACTAATTAGTTATCATAAGAAATTTATCCTAAAAATTCTCTTATGAATTATTCCGTTTAAACCAAGTTTTATTATAACTAACTTTATAATAAAACTAATTAGTTATCATAAGAAATTTATCCTATAAATTCTCTTATGAATTTTATTATAACTAACTTTATAATAAAACTAATTAATCTCCCCTTTTATTATGGAATAAATTTTATAAGAAATTTATAAACTTTCTTATTATGGAAAAATCAATTCATAATTGATTTTATAAAATTAAAATAAACCATTTCATGGATCATTTTAATTTCCATAAAAAGAATAAATTTCTATAAATTTATTTATATAAATTTCTTTACACAAATTTATTTATCCATAATTTATAAAACAAATCGCACTAGATTTATTTTATTAATTAAACTAATTAAATTGGTTTCTTCCCTTTAATGTGGCCGGCCAACCCAAGGGGTTTGGCACCCTCTTTGGCCGGCCAAACCAAGCCGAACCGATCACGAATTAAACACATTTAATTCGCCCAATAAGCCTTCAAAAGACTTAGTCATTTTTAGTTTCCATTGCGCCTCTGATAAATTCAGATTCGTCTTATTTCTCTTGATCGAAAAATCCAATTATCAACTCGTTTTAAATCCCTCGGATTACTCGTAGTGCGTGTGACTAAATAGGCTTTCGATTTATGTTGGCCGTCTATAATCAACAAATTATAGAACGATCATGAGTGGCACCTAGTAGTACATCATGACCCCCAATTAATCGAAAGATCAACGGTTGACCTTAGAAGTAATTCTGAAACCCTTCAGCAGCTCTAATGATTCGTGCCCCATTCCCTTCACCATCTTATACCCACTTGGTTCAGGACGTGGTCTGTTTGTGTCAGTCCCCCACTAGACTGACTACGTCACACCTAGCCCAAGTAGTGTCTTTCTCGTCCTTTGGATTTCTAATTACCCTCATGTATTTAAGAGACTCGCACTCTTAACATGATATACTCTGGCCAGAGGTTTTGAGTAACAATCCGACGATAGGCCTGGGTATACATCTCCTCGCAAGGAGTGGTGAATCCTTTGTAGGCTGTTCAAACATCTTCGGGCACTTCGGCTTATACCCAATCATCCTGGGTCCACACCTCCTTGGAGATGCTTGCTTAAGATGTTAAAGTATAAGTCTCCATGACCAAGATGACTTGAACACCGCAAGTCAAAGGAACATCGCACTTAAGCCGCAGTAAGAACTTCATTGACATTTCTATAGATAGATTCCATATGAAGTCTTACAGCTAGTCACTCCAATGAACTAGTTCCCTTAACTAGCATCCATGTTTATCTCCGGACATCCCAATGTCACCAGCCAGTGAGAATCAGCTGATTAGAGAATAACCCATGCTAGTCTCAACAGAATTGATAGTGTCCGTTTTTATCAATTCATCGACTAGGGATATTTTCAATACTTCACATTTGCACATTTAGAGATAATCACTAGTTGTGATCCCATCACAAATTCTCTTATGCTGTGAGTTGTATTGCGGACATTCAGTAGATGAGTTTAAGATCCCAATCAAATACACAAGCATGTATACTCAAATAGTGAATTATCATTTATTAAAATAAATGTTTACAATCATAAGGCGATTGCCTTAGGACACTTCTCTCATATCACTAACAAACTCCCACTTGGCCTAATGCCAATCGCTACGGTATCCAATACCACAAGCTCTAACATGACCCTCAACTTGCTCTGAGGCAAGGCCTTTGTTAAAGGATCCGCTAAATTCCTTTCAGTGGAAATTTTCTCAATTTGTATGTCATTCCTACTTATAATCTCTCTGATCAAATGATAGCGGCGAAGCACGTGTTTGGATCGCTGATGAGACCTTGGTTCCTTTGCTTGTGCAATAGCTCCATTGTTGTCGCAGTAAACTGGCACTGCATCATCAATGGTTGGAACCACGCCAAGTTCGGAGACGAACTTCTTGATCCAGACTGCTTCCTTTGCTGCTTCCGAAGCTGCGATATATTCCTCTTCCGTGGTGGAATCCGCTACGGTGTCTTGTTTGGAACTTTTCTAACTTACTGCGCTTCCATTCAAAATAAATACGTATCCAGACTGAGATTTGGAGTCATCCTTATCTGTATGGAAACTGTCATCTGTATACCCACGTATTACCATATCTCCTTCTCCATATATTAGGAACACATCCTTAGTTCTTCTTAAGTACTTAAGGATTGTCTTAACAGCCGCCCAATGATCCATTCCTGGATCCGACTGGTATCTGCTTGTGACGCTCAAAGCATACGATACATCGGGCCTTGTACATAACATAGCATACATGATAGATCCTATCGCGGATGCATAAGGAATCTTATTCATGCAAATCCTCTCGTCTTTTGTGCGCGGACACATAGACTTTGAAAGGTTGATCCCATGCCTGATGGGAAGGTAACCTTTCTTGGATTCCGACATGCTAAACCTTTTTAGCACTCGGTCTATATATGTAGACTGCGAAAGACCAAACAACCGTTTTGATCTATCTCTATAGATTCTAATCCCAAGGATATAGGTTGCTTCTCCCAGGTCTTTCATGGAGAAAGTTTTGGACAACCAAATTTTAACTGTTTGTAAGACTGATATATCATTTCCTATAAGTAATATGTCATCGACATATAATACTAGGAATACGACTGCACTCCCACTAACCTTCTTGTACACACAAGGTTCGTCAGGATTTTGTGAGAAATCAAACTTTTTGATTGTCTCATCAAAACGGATGTTCCAGCTCCTAGATGCTTGCTTCAGTCCATATATGGATCATCGAAGCTTGCATACTTTGGTTTTATCAACCGATGTGAAACCTTCAGGTTGTATCATGTATACATCCTCAAGCAGGTTTTCGTTAAGGAAAGCTGTTTTCACATCCATTTTCCATATCTCATAATCATAATGAGCTGCTATGGCTAGGAGAATCCGAATGGATTTAAGCATAGCTACTGGCGAATAGGTTTCGTCATAATCAATTCCTTGCTTCTGACGATATCCTTTTGCCACTAATCTAGCCTTAAAGGTAACAACATTACCTTCCATGTCGGTTTTCTTCTTGAAAACCCACTTGCACCCTATGGGTTTTATCCCTTCAGGTGGGTTAACCAAGTCCCATACTTGGTTTTCGTACATGGAATCCATTTCCGACTTCATGGCCTCAAGCCATTTGTCCCTTTCTGAACTTTTCAGAACATCTTCATAACTGATAGGTTCGTCATCGCTTATGAGTAACACGTCGTTCGATTCACTTACGAGAAATCCGTATCTCTCTGGAATATTGCGTGTCCTATCAGATCTACGAAGAGGTGGTGTAGTTTTAGGTTCAACTGATAGCTCATCATTATGAGGTATTGGTTGTGGGTCTAGACTAGGTGTCTCTGTAATGTCTATTGGAGTTTCTTGAACTTCATCAAGTTCAATGCCACTCCCACTGTTTTCTTGTAAAAGAAATTCTTTTTCCAGAAAATACAGCATGCCTTGAAACAAACATCTTTTGTTCCAAGGGATGATAGAATTGGTAACCCTTCGTTTCCTTAGGGTATCCAATAATAGACATTTATCAGACTTAGCATCCAATTTGTCTGATACAATCCGCTTCACATAAGCAGGACAACCCCATATCTTAAGGTGAGTTAAGTGGGGTTTCTTACTATTCCATGTCTCATATGGAGTAGTAGAGACTACCTTGGTCGGGACTCTGTTTAGCAAGTAAACACTGTCTTAAGTGCATAGCCCCAAAAGGATTTTGGAAGAAGTTGCATGATTCATCACCGACCTAACCATGTCCATCAAGGTTCGGTTGCGCCTCTCNTAAAGGAGGGGTTACGGGTCCACACATTCATATCATGCAATCATATTAAACATGTATATCCAAACAAAACAGTTACAATACATGAACTAGTAATAAGCATGCTTATTGAACACTAAATTACCAAGCAAGGTTTTCCAATCAAATAATTCATTTATATCTACATGCATTTACAACCTAATATGGAAAGCATTTAAACACACTATAGCATGAAATCTCAAGTAAGCATATAGCAAAGGTTATCTAGCCTTAGATACATGCAAAAGAAGCATATACAAAAGAAGCATTCATAAGGAACAGAAAATGGCAATTATCTAACATTTTACTTAGCATGCATATTACAAAATTAGACATTAATGATAGTATTAGCTAACATGGTTAGGTTTCATATCTCTAACAGTAGAGTAGTCACAATCATCATACATTCAGAGTATAGCAATACAATTTCAATCTTTCATAGGAAGCAGTTAGATTCTAGACAAACTAAGGTAGATAGAATCTTTCATCCTTTCCCGAGCCATCACCACACACATCCCCAACCTTCCCTCTGCCTCTTCCTTTAGTTCGAGTATTTCTTACCGCTATCTGCAGCATAAGAAAAATAACAGGAACTAGTAAGTAAAACATGCTTAGTAAGAATCCGGGCCTACTCGCAAAATCCATATCAATACATCATGTCATGTACACAATAATCAGATAGAGTTATCAGCATCATAAGCATCTCATCAAAGCATCATAAACATCATAGCAATTTATCTCTAAGTACTTTACGGAACAATATTATCACATGATGAGAAAATATGTTTTTCAAAACAGTTCCATAACGGTAAGTACTTCAAAATAACATATCATCATCCAGGGCCCAGTTGTCGTACCACATCATCATGCGCGTTCCCTAATAAATTGGGGTAGCGAGCCACCAATCTAATTAGAGCAGGACCCTTCCGTCCTACCAATGCCATGACCTTAACATGCTCATTGGATTTGTTTAACGACCCCCTTCCGAGTCGGGTAGACAACTTTCCAAAGTAAAATAATTTATCATGCAATTACTCATATGTATATGCCTAAAGGTACTCTTTAATCACTTCTCAAAGGGACACACCACGCCTTCGGGTGCTCTTGATCCCCCAGGGACACACCACGCATTCGGGTGCTCTTGATCCCAGTTTTAATAGAGTAACCTTTTTATGCATATTATCATCCACATCTCAATCACATCATATTCATGTCATAAGAGTGCCCCATGGGCTATAAGGCATGCTTTTATACCTAACAAGATAGGTCACATAATTTATACACATATCACATATGTAATAGCATGCTTCATGGTCTCATTAGGTACTTCCCAACCCTAGAACTAGGGTTGGCCGAAACATACAAGTAAGGGAATTTGGTTTTCCAAGCAAGCATTCATTCAAGCATTTCTACAAACACCTCAAGTACCTTTCATGTTAACAATTGAAACATGGTTTATATCTCATATTGGGATTAGCATTCACTAACCCTAATTTGCAAGGGGTGGCCGAATGATAAGGTGGGGTTTCTAGGGTTCTTGGACAAGTCATCATTCACGAAACAACACACATGTATATACAACATTTTATCTACCATTCTAATCATGGGAACATAATGGGATATCAAGCATCACAAAAAACTCTAGCCATTCTTCTCTTGGCCGAAACCTACACATGGGGTAACCCTAGAATTTTGTACATAACACCATTAAGAAAACCCATACACATTTACGTTAAGTTTTAAGGAATGTATTCTTATAACCAAAGGGACCAAGGCCTCCCTCCAAGGGGGTGGCCGAAAGTTATAGGGCACTAAAACCCTAATTCTTGTCCTTCCAAAAATTTGGAAATATCGCATATGAGTATAAAGTCCCTAGGGGTACTAACATATATCAAAGCTTAATCAAAAATCCCCTTCTTGGACCTCCAAGCATAGGTGGCCGAAACCCCTTAAAGGGCAAAACCCTAGGTTTCGTTCTTTACACCATGAAGAAAATCTATCTACATGTATACCCTAAATCTTAAGGTCTTCCCATGCATCAAGTTGGATCAAAAACCTTCTCTTGGACCCCTTACAAGAGTTGGCCGAAACTTCCACTAGGGAAGTTCTTGCAAATTTTCAAAGGGATGAAACAAACATACATTCGATAACCATTATGCCACAGGCGAGAGGATACTTACATCCTAGCGCTGGAAATTTCTTTAAACCGTAGGGTACCCTACACTTGAAGGGTATGTGAAAACCTTTTCCTTCCAAATCTTTTCTCTAGAGTCCCTTGGTCTTGGTAGGGAGTAATGGCTCTTAAACTTTCCTTCTTGAAATTGCCTTAGGTTTAGAATCCTTGGATGGAATTTTCGAAAATGGAAGAAAAGGAGAAGAAGATGGTTTCGGTTTTGGGAGAGTGAGGAAGAAGATAAAAAAAAAGAGGAAGTTATCTCAACTCCCTTATTTATACTTCTCTCATGAAAAGACATGTCTCTTCACTCTTACCCACTTAACAAGCATGTTCCTTTCTCCTTCTTCATGAAATATTGCTTGGTTCATTGGTTATGACATGGTGAGTGCAACTAGGAGGTCCAAGGTTCAATCCTTGCTCCCTCCACTTTGCACTTTCTTTTTAGCACCATTCATTTCCAGCCCAATAAACCAAGCCCATCATGAAATTCATATATGAATAATATTTTATGAATTCAGAATATTTCATAATATCCCAAAAATATTATTTCATAATATTTTTAATATTCTATTTTCATGAATATAATATTTCATGCTAATATTTCATGATAATAATATTTCATGAATATAATATTTCATGCATATAATATTTCATGCATTCATAACATTTTATAGCATGTGATTGCATGAAATTTATATCATTTCATTATAACCGTTTTCATACATTGTCATGATTTTACATTGACAAATTTTTGGGGTGTTACAAAGAAAACTCTATAGGAAACCATTTTCCTAATTAATTTTGGAGACAACAATATGTAAGAGCATCACCTCTTAAACATATTTTATTCATGGATTTAATTAATTACAACAAATCGTTTTCTAAGGGTGGCTCCCCGAGGCTCAGATACCCAAAGAAAAGTAATGTGTTGTAAATCCAATTGGACGGCTCCCCGAGGCTCAATCCAAATCAAACATGACAATTTCAATTAAAATTGGGAAATTAAATTACAACAACTAACTTTAAATTGGACGGCTCCCCGAGGCTCAATCCAAAATAAAGAATTTTGTTGTCAATTTAAAAACCAATTCAAATTTAATTGTCAATTAACTGTCCATGAATTTGTCTAGACTTTCTTAAAAGAAAGTGCCCAAAATTGCGAGATTTCAAAAATAGGTTTTCAGAATAATTGTAAGTTTCTGGTACAAAGGAAACTTACATATTTCCAAAATTGGAAAATTTCTAAAATAGAAAAATTTCCAAAATTGGAAAGTTTCCAAAGATGGGAAGTTTTCACAATTATTATAAAATTTCAGAAACTAGAAAATTTCAAACGTTTGCGAAATTTCATGAGGATTTCCAAACTTTGAAATTCCTAAATCTAAAATTTATTATAATTTGAAAGTTTCCATAATTGAAAATTTTTCCGAAATTGAGATCATGACAAAGTTTTCCACAAAACAATTATATGATTAAGTCGAACACTAACCGGCTCTGATACCACTGTTGGGACCGGGTGCATGTCGACAAGGATACGAGTTCGTAAAATTTTAAATTTTTACGTGCAGCGGAAGAATTTGCATAAAATAATTTCCTAAATTATTTTAACTTCGTATCTAGCATGCAACCTTATGGTGTGTTGACATAATCATAAAATAAAACTTTGCGGAAAAGTAAACTAATTTACTTTATACCTTTCGTAACTCGAAGAAAGGGACGAGATCCAACCGTAGCGTCCCTTGGAAGCTCCGCCTCTATTCGCGTCCACGCCGAGTTCTCTTCGGGATGACTTCGCAAAGTCACGAGTTTTGTGCCAACGAGAACTACTAGATCCTCCGAAGGCACAACTAGAAGACAAGAGAAAAGATAGGAAACTAACCACCAAGTTAACGGAATCAAAATTCCGAGAAGGAGGGAGATGTGATCCGCTTCTTCTTCTTCTTGTTTGGCTTCTCCTTGGTGATCCTTGCTCACGCCAACCACTTGGAGGGATGAGGGTGCGCCGGCCCTAACTTGGACAAGGGGAGCCGGCCCTAATCTTCAAGGAGGGCGCCGGCCCTAAGGGGAAGAGAGGGAGAAGAGAATAAGAGAGAGAGAGGGAGAGAGTTAATCTCTTGATCGCTATTTCGATTATCAAAATCTTAGGAATCCAAGGCTTGCCTATGGTTCCTTATATAGTTGCTTCTCCCTTGCCAAGTCTCCTCTTAACCGAATTAACGGAATTAGTTATCATAAGAAATTTATCCTATAAATTCTCTTATGAATTATTCCGTTTAAACCAAGT
This sequence comes from Boesenbergia rotunda, assembly GCA_024364735.1. Taxonomy (NCBI): domain Eukaryota; kingdom Viridiplantae; phylum Streptophyta; class Magnoliopsida; order Zingiberales; family Zingiberaceae; genus Boesenbergia; species Boesenbergia rotunda. The sequence continues at coordinate 179,808 of JAGFNQ010001181.1, forward strand.
TTTATTATAACTAACTTTATAATAAAACTAATTAGTTATCATAAGAAATTTATCCTATAAATTCTCTTATGAATTATTCCGTTTAAACCAAGTTTTATTATAACTAACTTTATAATAAAACTAATTAGTTATCATAAGAAACTTATCCTATAAATTCTCTTATGAATTTTATTATAACTAACTTTATAATAAAATTAATTAATCTCCCCTTTTATTATGGAATAAATTTTATAAGAAATTTATAAACTTTCTTATTATGGAAAAATCAATTCATAATTGATTTTATAAAATTAAAATAAACCATTTCATGGATCATTTTAATTTCCATAAAAAGAATAAATTTCTTTACACAAATATATTTATCCATAATTTATAAAATAAATCGCACTAGATTTATTTTATTAATTAAACCAATTAAATTGGTTTCTTCCCTTTAATGTGGCCGGCCAACCCAAGGGGTTTGGCACCCTCTTTGGCCGGCCAAACCAAGCCGAACCGATCGCGAATTAAACTCATTTAATTCGCCCAATAAGCCTTCAAAAGACTTAGCCATTTTTAGCTTCCATTGCGCCTCTGATAAATTCAGATTCGTCTTATTTCTCTTGATCGGAAAATCCAATTTTCAACTCGTTTTAAATCCCTCGGATTACTCGTAGTGCGTGTGACTAAATAGGCTTTCGATTTATGTTGGCCGTCTATAATCAACAAATTATAGAACGATCATGAGTGGCACCTAGTAGTACATCATGACCCCCAATTAATCGAAAGATCAACGGTTTGACCTCAGAAGAAATTATTCTGAAACCCTTCAGCAGCTCTAATGAATCGTGCCCCATTCCCTTCACCATCTTATACCCACTTGGTTCAGGACACGGTCTATTTGTGTCAGTCCCCACTAGGCTGACTACGTCACACCTAGCCCAAGTAATGTCTTTCTCGTCCTTTGGATTTCTAATTACTCTCATGTATTTTAGAGACTCGCACTCAAACATGATATACTCTGGCCAGAGGTTTTGAGTAACAATCCGACGATAGGCCTGGGTATACATCTCCTCGCAAGGAGTGGTGAATCCTTTGTAGGCTGTTCAAACATCTTCGGGCACTTCGGCTTATACCCAATCATCCTGGGTCCACACCTCCTTGGAGATGCTTGCTTAAGATGTTAAAGTATAAGTCTCCATGACCAAGATGACTTGAACACCGCAAGTCAAAGGAACATCGCACTTAAGCCGCAGTAAGAACTTCATTGACATATCTATATAGATAACCATATGAAGTCTTACAGCTAGTCACTCCAATGAACTAGTTCCCTTAACTAGCATCCATGTTTATCTCCGGACATCCCAATGTCACCAGCCAGTGAGAATCAGCTGATTAGAGAATAACCCATGCTAGTCTCAACAGAATTGATAGTGTCCGTATTTATCAATTCATCGACTAGGGATATTTTCAATACTTCACATTTGCACATTTAGAGATAATCACTAGTTGTGATCCCATCACAAATTCTCTTATGCTGTGAGTTGTATTGCGGACATTCAGTAGATGAGTTTAAGATCCCAATCAAATACACAAGCATGTATACTCAAATAGTGAATTATCATTTATTAAAATAAATGTTTTACAATCATAAGGCGATTGCCTTAGGACACTTCTCTCATATCACTAACAAACTCCCACTTGGCCTAATGCCAATCGCTACGGTATCCAATACCACAAGCTCTAACATGACCCTCAAACTTGTTTTGAGGCAAGGCCTTAGTTAAAAGATCCGCTAAATTCCTTTCAATGGGAATTTTCTCAATTTGTATATCATTCCTACTTATAATCTCTCTGATCAGATGATAGCGGCGAAGCACGTGTTTGGATCGCTGATGAGACCTTGGTTCCTTTGCTTGTGCAATAGCTCCATTGTTGTCGCAGTAAACCGACACTGCATCATCAATGGTTGGAACCACACCAAGTTTGGAGACGAACTTCTTGATCCAGATTGCTTCCTTTGCTGCTTCCGAAGCTGCGATATATTCCGCTTCCGTGGTGGAATCCGCTACGGTGACTTGTTTGGAACTTTTCCAACTTACTGCGCCTCCATTCAAAGTAAATACGTATCCAGACTAAGATTTGGAGTCATCCTTATCAGTCTGGAAACTGGCATCTGTATACCCACGTATTACCATATCTCCTTCTCCATATATTAGGAACACATCCTTAGTTCTTCTTAAGTACTTAAGGATTGTCTTAACAGCCGCCCAATGATCCATTCCTGGATCCGACTGGTATCTGCTTATGACGCTCAAAGCATACGATACATCGGGCCTAGTACATAACATAACATACATGATAGATCCTATCGCGAATGCATAGGGAATCTTATTCATGCAAATCCTCTCGTCTTCTGTGCGCGGACACATAGACTTTGAAAGGTTGATCCCATGCCTAATGGGAAGGTAACCTTTCTTGGATTCCGACATGCTAAACCTTTTTAGCACTCGGTCTATATATGTAGACTGCGAAAGACCAAGCAACCGTTTTGATCTATCTCTATAGATTCTAATCCCAAGGATATAGGTTGCTTCTCCCAGGTCTTTCATGGAGAAAGTTTTGGACAACCAAATTTTAACTGTCTGTAAGACTGATATATCGTTTCCTATAAGTAAGATGTCGTCGACATATAATACTAGGAATACGACTGCACTCCCACTAACCTTCTTGTACACACAAGGTTCGTCAGGATTTTGTGAGAAATCAAACTGTTTGATTGTCTCATCAAAACGGATGTTCCAGCTCCTAGATGCTTGCTTCAGTCCATATATGGATCGTCGAAGCTTGCATACTTTGGTTTTATCAACCGATGTGAAACCTTCAGGTTGTATCATGTATACATCCTCAAGCAGGTTTCCGTTAAGGAAAGCTGTTTTCACATCCATTTGCCATATCTCATAATCATAATGAGCTGCTATGGCTAGGAGCATCCGAATGGATTTAAGCATAGCTACTGGCGAATAGGTTTCGTTATAATCAATTCCTTGCTTCTAACGATATTCTTTTGCCACTAATCTAGCCTTAAAGGTAACAACATTACCTTCCATGTCGGTTTTCTTCTTGAAAACCCACTTGCACCCTATGGGTTTAATCCCTTCAGGTGGGTTAACCAAGTCCCATACTTGATTTTCGTACATGGAATCCATTTCCGACTTCATGGCTTCAAGCCATTTGTCACTTTCTGAATTTTTCAGAACATCTTCATAACTGATAGGTTCGTAATCGCCAATGAGCAACACGTCATTCGATTCACTTACGAGAAATCCATATCTCTCTGGAATGTTGCATGTCCTATCAGATCTACGAAGAGGTGGTGTAGTTTTAGGTTCAACTGATAGCTCATCATTATGAGGTATTGGTTGTGGGTCTAGACTAGGTGTCTCTGTAATGTCTATTGGAGTTTCTTGAACTTCATCAAGTTCAATCCCACTCCCACTGTTTTCTTGTAAAAGAAATTCTTTTTCCAGAAATACAGCATGCCTTGAAACAAACCCCTTTTGTTCCAAGGGATGATAGAATTGGTAACCCTTCGTTTCCTTAGGGTATCCAATAAATAGACATTTATCAGACTTAGCATCCAATTTGTCTGATACAACCCGCTTCACATAAGCAGGACAACCTCATATCTTATGGTGAGTTAAGTGAGGTTTCTTACTATTCCAAATCTCATATGGAGTAGTACAGACTACCTTGGTCGGGACTCTATTTAATAAGTAAATAGCTGTCTTAAGTGCATAACCCCAAAAGGATTTTGGAAGAGTTGCATGATTCATCATCGACCTAACCTTGTCCATCAAGGTTCGGTTTCGCCTCTCAGATACACCATTATGCTGTGGTGTATATGGCGGAGTCCATTGGGATAATATCCCATTGTCCCTTAGATAATCTTGAAACTCTTGACTTAAGTATTCACCACCCCGATCGGATCGAAGTATTTTAATACTTTTGCCAAGCTGTTTCTCTACTTCATTTCTGAACTCTTTGAATTTCTCAAAGGCTTCAGATTTGTATTTCATCAAGAACACGTACCCGAATCGTGAGTGATCATCGATAAAGGTGATGAAGTAGCTATAGCCTCCTTGTGCAAGAGTTGACATTGGTCCACATACATCAGTATGTATTAGTGTTAGTGATATGAGAGAAGTGTCCTAAGGCAATCGCCTTATGATTGTAAAATATTTATATTAATAAATGATAATTCACTATTTGAGTATACATTCTTGTGTATTTGATTGGGATCTTAAACTCATCTACTGAATGTCCGCAATACAACTCACAGCATAAGAGAATTTGTGATGAGATCACAACTAGTGATTATCTCTAAATGCGCAAATGTGAAGTATTGAAAATATCCCTAGTCGATGAATTGATAAAAACGGACATTATCAATTATGTTGAGACTAGCATGGGTTATTCTCTAATCAGCTGATTCTCACTGGCTGGTGACATTGGGATGTCCGGAGATAAACATGGATGCTAGTTAAGGGAACTAGTTCATTGGAGTGACTAGCTGTAAGACTTCATATGGGAATCTACATGTAGATATGTCAATGAAGATCTTACTGCGGCTTAAGTGCGATGTTCCTTTGACTTGCGGTGTTCAAGTCATCTTGGTCATAGAGACTTATACTTTGACATCTTAAGCAAGCATCTCGAAGGAGGTGTGGACCCAGGATGATCGGGTATAAGCCGAAGTGCCCGAAGATGTTTGAACAGCCTACAAAGGATTCACCACTCCTTGCGAGGAGATGTATACCCAGGCCTATCGTCAGATTGTTACTCAAAGTCTCTGGCCAGAGCATATCATGTTTACAGTGAGAGTCTCTAAAATACATGAGAGTAATTAGAAATCCAAAGGACGAGTAAGACATTACTTGGGCTAGGCGTGACGTAGTCAGCCTAGTGGGGACTGACACCATTGACCGTGTCCTGAACCAAGTGGGTATAAGGTGGTGAAGGGAATGGGGCACGATTCATTAGAGCTGCTGAAGGGTTTCAGAATAATTTCTTCTGAGGTCAAACCGTTGATCTTTCGATTAATTGGGGATCATGATGTACTACTAGGTGCCACTCATGATCGTTCTATAATTAGTTAATTATAGACGGCCAACATAAATCGAAAGCCTATTTAGTCACACGCACTACGAGTAATCCGAGGGATTTAAAACGAGTTGAAAATTGGATTTTCCGATCAAGAGAAATAAGTCGAATCTGAGTTAATCAGAGGCGCAATTGAAACTAAAATGGCTAAGTCTTTTGAAGGCTTTTTGGGCGAATTAAATGAGTTTAATTCGCGATCGGTTCGGGTCGGTTTTGGCCGGCCAAAGAGGGTATTAACCCTCCTTGTGGTGGCCGGCCATTAAAGGGAATTAAATCAATTTATTTGGTTTAATTAATAAGATAAATCAAGCACGATTTATTTTATAAATTATGGATAAATAAATTTGTATAAAGAAATTTATATAAATAAAATTTATAGAAATTTATTCTTTTATGGAAGATTAAAATAATCCATGAATTGGATTTATTTTAATTTTATAAAATCAATTATGAATTGATTTTTCCATAATAAGAAAGTTTATAAATTTCTTATAAAATTTATTCTATAATTTAAAGAGAAGAAGAATTAGTTTTTATTATAAATTAGTTTATAATAAAGACTTGGTTTAAACGGAATTAATTCATAAGAATTTATAGGATAAATTTCTTATGATAAATAATTAGTTTTATTATAAAGTTAGTTATAATAAAATTCATAAGAGAATTTATAGGATAAATCTCTTATGATAACTAATTTGTTTTATTATAAATTGTTTATAATAAGACTAGGCTTAAAAGGAATAAGCAATAAGAAAATTTATAAGATAAATTTCTTATAACTAATTCCGTTAATTCGGTTTAAAGGGAGACTTAGCAAAGGAGTTGCTACTATATAAAGGAACCAAAGGCTAGCCCTTAATTCCAACGAAAATAATTAAGAGATTAATTATTCTCTCCCTCTCTCTCTTCTCTTCTCTCCTCCTCTTCTTCTCCTTCACATTAGGGCCGGCGCCCCATCCTTGTGGATTAGGGCCGGCGCACACAACCATCACCCAAGGGAGTTGGCGTGAGCTTTCAAGGAGAAGGAGAACCCGAACACGAAGAAGAAGAAGCGGATAGCGACTCCTCTCTTCTCGGAATTCGATTCCGTTACTTCGTTGGTTAGTTTTCCTAATTTTTCTCTTGTCCTTCTAGTTGTGCCTTCCGAGAATCTAGTAGTTCTCGTCGGCACAAAACTCGTGACTTTGCGAAGTCATCCCGAAGAGAACTCGGCGTGGACGCGAATAGAGGCGAAGCTTCCAAGGGACGCTACGGTTGGATCTCGTCCCTTTCTTCGAGTTACGCAAGGTACAAAAGTAAATTAGTTTACTTTTTCGCAAACTTTTATTTCATGATTATGTCGATACACTATAAGGTTGCATGCTAGATACGAAGTTAAAATAATTTAGGAAATTATTTTATGCAAACTCTTCCGCTGCACGTAAAAATTTTAAATTTTACGAACTCGTATCCTTGTCGACATGCACCCGGTCCCAACAATTAGACCAAGCAATTCTCCCACTGGATTACCTTTTCCGGAAAAGGGTAATTTGGTCATCTTGCCTTTTAAGCATGATTCGCATGTATCAAATGAACCGGGTTCAAATGATTTCAAAATTCCACATCGGTGTAATTTGGTCATGCGTTTCTTACTTACATGGCCAAGACGACAATGCCAAGTGTAGGAGTCTATTCGATTATCTATTCGAGCATGTTTATTGCTAACTTCGATATTGAGAATGTCACTGGATAAATCTAACGTGTAGATGCCATTGCATAAAATTCCATTCCCATAAAGAACGTCATTTAAAGTTATGTAACAACAATTGTTACTAAAAGTTAAATGATAACCCTTTTCATTCAAACATGAAATAGATACAATGTTCTTTATTAAGGAAGGAACGAAATAACAATTATCCAATTCTAAGACACGTCCAGTCGGGAGCTTTAGCAAATATGTTCCGATGGCAACAACAGCAATCTTTGCTCCATTTCCAACTCGCAAATCCGCTTCTCCCTTGACGAGTCTTCTTCTATTCCTTAGCCCCTGTATGTCATTACATATATGTGAGCTACACCCAGTATCAAGTACCCAAGTGTTTGAGGAAATAGAGTGACATTCAATAACGAAGATATTTGAAGAGGATGGGGCATCGGATGCCTTCTCTTTCAAGGACTCAAGATAAACCTTGCAGTTTCTTCGCAAGTGACCCTCCTTGCCACAGTGATGGCAAGTAGCTTTTAGGGTATTTTCAGTCTTTTTGGCCTTTTTTTCCTTTTCCTTATTCTGTTCTTTGGCCTTCCTCTTAGAACCTTTCTTTGAGGAACCAACTAACAGTACCGTCTTTAGATCCTGCTTCACAGAAGGCTCTAAAGTCTTCAGCAGGTTGAGCAACTCAGGAAACTGGTCTAGAGTTACACTTTCGGGAGGACGGTTGGGAAGTTGATCTTCAAGGACATTAGCAAGCTTCTTTGCCTTGAGGATTGTCCTTAGGTTTCGAAGCCAGTCCATGAAGTTCGGCCCAGTCAGTTTATTGGTGTCCAAAATGGAACGCATGTTTAGGGAAGACATGATCGAGTGATTATCCTAGAAATACAAATTGAGGTTATGTGAGAAGAATGATTAAAGAATGTATCATCATACATAAATTAAATCCTATTTATTTTACGAATTGAGTTACCCTTATTATCAATTCGGGAGATCGTAGGAGCATCTCCAAATAGGTTGATATCCAACCATAGATAAGAACAACCATGACTGTGGCCATCAAGTTATTCTTAGCTATGAAGGTAGGTAATTATACCGATTACACATCACATATATGTAACTATCACATTATGCTATCAACTAATTGAATGTTTGCATAAAACATTGGGTTGTTAACTCATTAACAAGTATGCATCATTATACATAGCACCCAACTGCACCTCTCTTTACATCGACCTTGGCTGTGGCACAACAAATCGATGCTCCAAGCTTAAGGCTGACCCATTAATCAAGAAATAGTTTTAATATGGTTGGAGCTCATTCAACCGCTTAGTCAGGCTTGGATGTGTCCAACAACCAAAACTAATGATTGACCTCTGACTCGAACTATATTATTCATAAACTAATTCCATGGTTTGAACATGTTGAGGTTCAAGTCGGGCATGGATGTGTCCATCAACCCAAACGAGAAACAAAACTCCGATTCTAACCATATTAATGGAAGGTGTTGGCCTTAATATTTTGTAAGGGGTTTTGGGTCTCATTCTTTTCTAAGCACATTCATGACATAAAATTATGTCATGACTAACGATTTCCTTAATAAAGTATGTATGTGACTTAATTTATCAAGTCTCATGAATTAAATTAGGAACCGGATTTCCTAATTATAATTTCATACTTTATTAAAGGAATTGTTTTGGGAAACAATTTCCTAAATTGTCATAATTAATTTCGGAAATAATATGTTCAAGACTTTGATTTCTCTAAATCAAATCTTATTAAATTAAGAGACAAATCCCTTAATTCAACTACATATTATTTTCATAAAAATCTCATTTAAGAATGTAACGCCCGACCTTATATCTACCCTAAAGGAGGGGTTACGGGTCCACACATTCATATCATGCAATCATATTAAACATGTATATCCAAACAAAACAGTTACAATACATGAACTAGTAATAAGCATGCTTATTGAACACTAAATTACCAAGCAAGGTTTTCCAATCAAATAATTCATTTATATCTACATGCATTTACAACCTAATATGGAAAGCATTTAACACACTATAGCATGAAATCTCAAGTAAGCATATAGCAAAGGTTATCTAGCCTTAGATACATGCAAAAGAAGCATATACAAAAGAAGCATTCATAAGGAACAGAAAATGGCAATTATCTAACATTTTACTTAGCATGCATATTACAAAATTTAGACATTAATGATAGTATTAGCTAACATGGTTTAGGTTTCATATCTCTAACAGTAGAGTAGTCACAATCATCATACATTCAGAGTATAGCAATACAATTTCAATCTTTCATAGGAAGCAGTTAGATTCTAGACAAACTAAGGTAGATAGAATCTTTCATCCTTTCCCGAGCCATCACCACACACATCCCCCAACCTTCCCTCTGCCTCTTCCTTTAGTTCGAGTATTTCTTACCGCTATCTGCAGCATAAGAAAAATAACAGGAACTAGTAAGTAAAACATGCTTAGTAAGAATCCGGGCCTACTCGCAAAATCCATATCAATACATCATGTCATGTACACAATAATCAGATAGAGTTATCAGCATCATAAGCATCTCATCAAAGCATCATAAACATCATAGCAATTTATCTCTAAGTACTTTACGGAACAATATTATCACATGATGAGAAAATATGTTTTTCAAAACAGTTCCATAACGGTAAGTACTTCAAAATAACATATCATCATCCAGGGCCCAGTTGTCGTACCACATCATCATGCGCGTTCCCTAATAAATTGGGGTAGCGAGCCACCAATCTAATTAGAGCAGGACCCTTCCGTCCTACCAATGCCATGACCTTAACATGCTCATTGGATTTGTTTAACGACCCCCTTCCGAGTCGGGTAGACAACTTTCCAAAGTAAAATAATTTATCATGCAATTACTCATATATGTATATGCCTAAAGGTACTCTTTAATCACTTCTCAAAGGGACACACCACGCCTTCGGGTGCTCTTGATCCCCCAGGGACACACCACGCATTCGGGTGCTCTTGATCCCAGTTTTAATAGAGTAACCTTTTTATGCATATTATCATCCACATCTCAATCACATCATATTCATGTCATAAGAGTGCCCCATGGGCTATAAGGCATGCTTTTATACCTAACAAGATAGGTCACATAATTTATACACATATCACATATGTAATAGCATGCTTCATGGTCTCATTAGGTACTTCCCAACCCTAGAACTAGGGTTGGCCGAAACATACAAGTAAGGGAATTTGGTTTTCCAAGCAAGCATTCATTCAAGCATTTCTACAAACACCTCAAGTACCTTTCATGTTAACAATTGAAACATGGTTTATATCTCATATTGGGATTAGCATTCACTAACCCTAATTTGCAAGGGGTGGCCGAATGATAAGGTGGGGTTTCTAGGGTTCTTGGACAAGTCATCATTCACGAAACAACACACATGTATATACAACATTTTATCTACCATTCTAATCATGGGAACATAATGGGATATCAAGCATCACAAAAAACTCTAGCCATTCTTCTCTTGGCCGAAACCTACACATGGGGTAACCCTAGAATTTTGTACATAACACCATTAAGAAAACCCATACACATTTACGTTAAGTTTTAAGGAATGTATTCTTATAACCAAAGGGACCAAGGCCTCCCTCCAAGGGGGTGGCCGAAAGTTATAGGGCACTAAAACCCTAATTCTTGTCCTTCCAAAAATTTGGAAATATCGCATATGAGTATAAAGTCCCTAGGGGTACTAACATATATCGAGGCTTAATCAAAAATCCCCTTCTTGGACCTCCAAGCATAGGTGGCCGAAACCCATTAAAGGGCAAAACCCTAGGTTTTGTTCTTTACACCATGAAGAAAATCTATCTACATGTATACCCTAAATCTTAAGGTCTTCCCATGCATCAAGTTGGATCAAAAACCTTCTCTTGGACCCCTTACAAGAGTTGGCCGAAACTTCCACTAGGGAAGTTCTTGCAAATTTTCAAGGGATGAAACAAACATACATTCAATAACCATTATGCCACAGGCGAGAGGATACTTACATCCTAGCGCTGGAAATTCCTTTAGACCGTAGGGTACCCTACACTTGAAGGGTATGTGAAGATCTTTTTTTTCTTCCAAACTTCTCTCTAGTCTTCCTTGGTCTTGGTAGGGAGTAATGGCTCTTAAACTTTCCTTCTTGAAATTGCCTTAGGTTTAGAATCCTTGGATGGAATTTTCGAAAATGGAAGAAAAGGAGAAGAAGATGGTTTCGGTTTTGGGAGAGTGAGGAAGAAGATAAAAAAAAAGAGGAAGTTATCTCAACTCCCTTATTTATACTTCTCTCATGAAAAGACATGTCTCTTCACTCTTACCCGCTTAACAAGCATGTTCCTTTCTCCTTCTACATGAAATATTGCTTGGTTCATTGGTTATGACATGGTGAGTGCAACTAGGAGGTCCAAGGTTCAATCCTTGCTCCCTCCACTTTGCACTTTCTTTTTAGCACCATTCATTTCCCAGCCCAATAAACCAAGCCCATCATGAAATTCATATTATGAATAATATTTTATGAATTCAGAATATTTCATAATATCCCAAAAATATTATTTCATAATATTTTTAATATTCTATTTTCATGAATATAATATTTCATGCTAATATTTCATGATAATAATATTTCATGAATATAATATTTCATGCATATAATATTTCATGCATTCATAACATTTTATAGCATGTGATTGCATGAAATTTATATCATTTCATTATAACCGTTTTCATACATTGTCATGATTTTACATTGACAAATTTTTGGGGTGTTACAAAGAAAACTCTATAGGAAACCATTTTCCTAATTAATTTTGGAGACAACAATATGCAAGAGCATCACCTCTTAAACATATTTTATTCATTGATTTATTTAATTACAACAAATCGTTTTCTAAGGGTGGCTCCCCGAGGCTCAGATACCCAAAGAAAAGTAATGTGTTGTAAATCCAATTGGACGGCTCCCCGAGGCTCAATCCAAATCAAACATGACAATTTCAATTAAAAATTGGGAAATTAAATTTCAACAACTAACTTTAAATTAGACGGCTCCCCGAGGCTCAATCCAAAATAAAGAATTTTGTTGTCAATTTAAAAACCAATTCAAATTTAATTGTCAATTAACTGTCCATGAATTTGTCTAGACTTTCTTAAAAGAAAGTGCCCAAAATTGCGAGATTTCAAAAATAGGTTTTTAGAATAATTGTAAGTTTCTAGTACAAAGGAAACTTACATATTTCCAAAATTAGAAAATTTCTAAAATAGAAAAATTTCCAAAATTGGAAAGTTTCCAAAGATGGGAAGTTTTCAAAATTATTATAAAATTTCAAAAAATAGAAAATTTCAAACGTTTGCGAAATTTCATGCGGATTTCCAAACTTTGAAATTCCTAAATCTAAAATTTATTATAATTTGAAAGTTTCCATAATTGAAAAAAAAATTTCGAAATTTAGATCATGACAAAGTTTTCCACAAAACAATTCTTTGATTAAGTCGAACACTAACCAGCTCTGATACCACTGTTGGGACCGGGTGCATGTCGACAAGGATATGAGTTCGTAAAATTTTAAATTTTTACGTGCAGCGGAAGAATTTGCATAAAATAATTTCCTAAATTATTTTAACTTCGTATCTAGCATGCAATCTTATGGTGTGTTGACATAATCATAAAATAAAACTTTGCAGAAAAGTAAACTAATTTACTTTATACCTTTCGTAACTCGAAGAAAGGGACGAGATCCAACCGTAGCGTCCCTTGGAATCTTCGCCTCTATTCGCGTCCACGCCGAGTTTTCTTCGGGATGACTTCACAAAGTCACGAGTTTTGTGCCAACGAGAACTACTAGATCCTCCAAAGACACAACTAGAAGACAAGAGAAAAGATAGGAAACTAACCACCAAGTTAACGGAATCAAAATTCCGAGAAGGAGGGAGATGTGATCTACTTCTTCTTCTTCTTGTTTGGCTTCTCCTTGGTGATCCTTGCTCACGCCAACCACTTGGAGGGATGAGGGTGCGCCGGCCCTAACTTGGACAAGGGGAGCCGGCCCTAATCTTCAAGGAGTGCGCCGGCCCTAAGGGGAAGAGAGGGAGATGAAAATAAGAGAGAGAGAGGGAGAGAGTTAATCTCTTGATCGCTATTTCGATTAGAACTAAGGGCTTGCCTTTGGTTCCTTTATATAGTAGCATCTCCCTTGCCAAGTCTCCCTCTTAATGGAATTAACGGAATTAGTTATCATAAGAAATTTATCCTATAAATTCTCTTATGAATTATTCCGTTTAAACCAAATTTTATTATAACTAACTTTATAATAAAACTAATTAGTTATCATAAGAAATTTATCCTATAAATTCTCTTATGAATTATTCCGTTTAAACCAAGTTTTATTATAACTAACTTTATAATAAAACTAATTAGTTATCATAAGAAATTTATCCTATAAATTCTCTTATGAATTTTATTATAACTAACTTTATAATAAAACTAATTAATCTCCCCTTTTATTATGGAATAAATTTTATAAGAAATTTATAAACTTTCTTATTATGGAAAAATCAATTCATAATTGATTTTATAAAATTAAAATAAACCATTTCATGGATCATTTTAATTTCCATAAAAAAGAATAAATTTCTATAAATTTATTTATATAAAACAAATTTATTTATCCATAATTTATAAAACAAATCGCACTAGATTTATTTTATTAATTAAACCAATTAAATTGGTTTCTTCCCTTTAATGTGGCCGGCCAACCCAATGGGGTTTAGCACCCTCTTTAGCCGGCCAAACCAAGCCGAACCGATCGCGAATTAAACTCATTTAATTCGCCCAATATGCCTTCAAAAGACTTAGCCATTTTTAGATTCCATTGCGCCTCTGATAAATTCAGATTCGTCTTATTTCTCTTGATCGAAAAATCCAATTTTCAACTCGTTTTAAATCCCTCGGATTACTCGTAATGCGTGTGACTAAATAGGATTTCGATTTATGTTGGCCGTCTATAATCAACTAATTATAGAACGATCATGAGTGGCACCTAGTAGTACATCATGATCCCCAATTAATCGAAAGATCAACGGTTTGACCTCAGAAGAAATTATTCTGAAACCCTTCAGCAGCTCTAATGAATCGTGCCCTATTTCCTTCACCATCTTATACCCACTTGGTTCAGGACACGATTTATTTATGTCAGTCCCCACTAGGCTGACTACGTCACACCTAGCCCAAGTAATGTCTTTCTCGTCCTTTGGATTTCTAATTACTCTCATGTATTTTAGAGACTCGCACTCTAAACATGATATACTCTGGCCAGAGGTTTTGAGTAACAATCCGACGATAGGCCTGAGTATACTTCTCCTGGCAAGGAGTGGTGAATCCTTTGTAGGCTGTTCAAACATCTTCGGGCACTTCGGCTTATACCCAATCATCCTGGGTCTACACCTCCTTGGAGATGCTTGCTTAAGATGTTAAAGTATAAGCCTCCATGACCAAGATGACTTGAACACCGCAAGTCAAAGGGACATCGCACTTAAGCCGCAGTAAGAACTTCATTGACATATCTAGATAGATAACCATATGAAGTCTTACAGCTAGTCACTCCAATGAACTAGTTCCCTTAACTAGCATCCATGTTTATCTCCGGACATCCCAATGTCACCAGCCAGTGAGAATCAGCTGATTAGAGAATAACTCATGCTAGTCTCAACAGAATTGATAGTGTCTATATTTATCAATTCATCGACTAGGGATGTTTTCAATACTTCACATTTGCACATTTAGAGATAATCACTAGTTGTGATCCCATCACAATTTCTCTTATGCTGTGAGTTGTATTGCAGACATTCAGTAGATGAGTTTAAGATCCCAATCAAATACACAAGCATGTATACTCAAATAGTGAATTATCATTTATTAAAATAAATATTTTACAATCATAAGGCGATTGCCTTAGGACACTTCTCTCATATCACTAACACGCCGGCCCTAGGAAGAAGAGAGAAGGAGAGGGAGAGATTAAGAGAGAGAGGGAGAGAATTAATCTCTTGATCAATCTATTGAGGAATTCAAGCGTAGCCTTGGTTCCTTTATATAGTAGTCACTCCCTAGCCAAGTCTCCCCTTTAACGGAATTTTTCATAAGAAATTTATCTTATAAATTTTCATATGAATTATTCCGTTTAAGCAAAGTTTTATTATAACTAACTTTATAATAAAACAAATACATCTCTCCTTTTATTATGGAATAAATTTTACAAGAAATTTATAAATTTTCTTTATTATGGAAAAATCAATTCATAATTGATTTTATAAAATTAAAATAAACCATTCCATGGATCATTTTAATTTCCATAAAGAGAATAAATTTCTATAAACTTCTTTATATAAATTTCTTTATACAAATTTATTTATCCATAATTTATAAAACAAATCGCGCTAGATTTATTTTATTAATTAAACCAAATTAATTGGTTTCTCCCCCTTGTTGTGGCCGGCCAAACCAAAGAGGGTTGGCACCCTCTTTGGCCGGCCAAACCGAGCCGATCCCATTGCGAATTAAACTCATTTAATTCGCCCAATAAGCCTTCAAAAGACATAGCCATTTTAAGCTTCCGTTGCGCCTCTGATTAACTTAGATTCGACTTATTTCTCTTGATCGGAAAATCTAATTTTCAACTCGTTTTAAATCCCTCGGATTACTCGTAGTGCATGTGACTAAATAGGTTTTCGATTTATGTTGGCCGTCTATAATCAACCAATTATAGAACGATCATGAGTGGCACCTAGTAGTACATCATGACCCCCAATTAATCGAAAGATCAACGGTTGACCTCAGAAATAATTCTGAAACCTTTCAGCAGCTCTAATGAATCGTGCCCCATTCCCTTCACCATCTTATACCCACTTGGTTCAGGACATGGTCTGTGTGTGTCAGTCCCCACTAGGCTGACTACGTCACACCTAGCCCAAGTAGTGTCTTTCTCGTCCTTTGGATTTCTAATTACTCTCATGTATTTAAGAAACTCATACTCTAAACATGACATGCTCTGGCCAGAGGCTTTGAGTAACAATCCGACGATAGGCCTGGGTATACATCTCCTCGCAAGGAGTGGTAAATCCTTTGTAGGCTGTTCAAACATCTTCGGGTACTTCGGCTTATACCCAACCATCCTGGGTCCACACCTCCTTGGAGATGCTTGCTTAAGATGTTAAAGTATAAGTCTCCATGACCAAGATGACTTGAATACCGCAAGTCAAAGGAACATCGCACTTAAGCTGCAGTAATAACTTTCATTGGCATATCTATATGTAGATTATCATATGAAGTTTTACAGTCAGTCACTCCAATGAACTAGTTCCCTTAACTAGCATCCATGTTTATCTCCGGACATCCCAATGTCACCAGCCAGTGAGAATCAGCTGATTAGAGAATAACCCATGCTAGTCTCAACAGAAATGATAGTGTCCGTTTTTATCAATTCATCGACTAGGGATATTTTCAATACTTCACAATTGCACATGTAGAGATAATCACAAGTTGTAATTCCATCACAAATTCTCTCATGCTGTGAATTGTATTACGGGCATTCAATAAATGAGTTTAAGATCCCAATCAAATAGACAAACATGTATACTCAAATAGTGAATTTGCATTTATTAAAATAAATGTTTACAATCATAAGGCGATTGCCTTAGGACACTTCTCTCATATCACTAACAAACTCCCACTTGGCCTAATGCCAATCGCTATGGTATCCAATACCACAGGCTCTAACATGACCCTCAAACTTGCTCTGAGGCAAGCCCTTAGTTAAAGGATCCGCTAAATTCCTTTCAGTGGGAATTTTCTCAATTTGTATATCATTCATACTTATAATCTCTCTGATCAGATGATACCGGCGAAGCACGTGTTTGGATCGCTGATGAGACCTTGGTTCATTTGCTTGTGCAATAGCTCCATTGTTGTCACAGTAAACTGGCACTGCTTCATCAATGGTTGGAACCACACCAAGTTCGGAGACAAACTTCTTGATCCAGACTGCTTCCTTTGCTGCTTCCGAAGCTGCGATATATTCCGCTTCCGTGGTGGAATCCGCTACGGTGTCTTGTTTGGAACTCTTCCAACTTATTGCGCCTCCATTCAAAGTAAATATGTATCCAGACTGAGATTTGGAGTCATCCTTATCTGTCTGGAATCTGGCATCTGTATACCCACGTATTACCATATCTCCTTCTCCATATATTAGGAACACATCCTTAGTTTTTCTTAAGTACTTAAGGATTGTCTTGACAGCCGCCCAATGATCCATTCCTGGATCCGACTGGTATCTGCTTGTGATGCTCAGAGCATACGATACATCGGGCCTAGTAC
This sequence comes from Boesenbergia rotunda, assembly GCA_024364735.1. Taxonomy (NCBI): domain Eukaryota; kingdom Viridiplantae; phylum Streptophyta; class Magnoliopsida; order Zingiberales; family Zingiberaceae; genus Boesenbergia; species Boesenbergia rotunda. Next base: position 197,063 of record JAGFNQ010001181.1, read on the forward strand.
ATAACATAGCATACATGATAGATCCTATCGCGGATGCATAGGGAATCTTATTCATGCAAATCCTCTCGTCTTCTGTGCGCGGACACATAGACTTTGAAAGGTTGATCCCATACCTGATGGGAAGGTAACCGTTCTTGGATTCCGACATGCTAAACCTTTTTAGTACTCGGTCTATATATGTAGACTGCGAAAGACCAAGCAACCGTTTTGATCTATCTCTATAGAATCTAATCCCAAGGATATAGGTTGCTTCTCCCAGGACTTTCATGGAGAAAGTTTTGGACAACCAAATTTTAACTGTCTGTAAAACTGATTTATCGTTTCCTATAAGTAATATGTCATCGACATATAATACTAGGAATACGACAGCACTCCCACTAACCTTCTTGTACACACAAGGTTCGTCAGTATTTTGTGAGAAATCAAACTCTTTGATTGTCTCATCAAAACGGATGTTCCAGCTCCTAGATGCTTGCTTCAGTCCATATATGGATCGTCGAAGCTTGCATACTTTGGTTTTATCAACCGATGTGAAACCTTCAGGTTGTATCATGTATACATCCTCAAGCAGGTTTCCATTAAGGAAAGCTGTTTTCACATCCATTTGTCATATCTCATAATCACAATGAGCTGCTATGGCTAGGAGCATCTGAATGGATTTAAGCATAGCTACTGGCGAATAGGTTTCGTCATAATCAATTCCTTGTTTCTGATGATATCCTTTTGCCACTAATCTAGCCTTAAAGGTAACAACATTACCTTCCATGTCGGTTTTCTTCTTGAAAACCCACTTGCACCCTATGGGTTTAATCCCTTCTGGTGGGTTAACCAAGTCCCATACTTGATTTTCGTACATGGAATCCATTTCCGACTTCATGGCTTCAAGCCATTTGTCCCTTTCTGAATTTTTCAGAACATCTTCATAACTGATAGGTTCATCGTCGTTCGATTCACTTATGAGAAATCCATATCTCTCTGGAATATTGCGTGTCCTATCAGACCTACGAAGAGGTGGTGTTGTTTTAGGTTCAACTGATAGCTCATCATTATGAGTTATTGGTTGTGGGTCTAGACTAGGTGGCTCTTTAATGTCTATTGGAGTTTCTTGAACTTCATCAAGTTCAATGCCACTCCCACTGTTTTCTTGTAAAAAAAATTCTTTTTCCAGAAATACAGCATGCCTTGAAACAAACACCTTTTGTTCCAAGGGATGATAGAATTGGTAACCCTTCGTTTCCTTAGGGTATCCAATAAATAGACATTTATCAGACTTAGCATCAAATTTGTCTGATACAGTCCGCTTCACATAAGCAGGACAACCCCATGTCTTAAGGTGAGTTAAGTGAGGTTTCTTACTATTCCATGTCTCATATGGAGTAGTAGAGACTACCTTGGTCGGGACTCTGTTTAGCAAGTAAACAGCTGTCTTAAGTGCATAACCCCAAAAGGATTTTGGAAGAGTTGCATGATTCATCATTTACCTAACCATGTCCATCAAGGTTCGGTTGCGCCTCTCAGATACACCATTGTGCTGTGGTGTATACGGCGGAGTCCATTGGGACAATATCCCATTATCCCTTTGTAACGCCTGCCCTTATATCTACTCTCGGGGCGGGGTTACGTACTAGTCATTCATTCATATAATAAAATTTTTAACATACAATAAAAGCAAGAGTGCAAGGACTAAGTGCTGAGCATGCTTGTCTAAAACTATCAAGTGATATTTACAAGTGTTAAGCATACTTGCTAGTACATGTCAATCAAATATCATGCTTAAATCATTAGAACATCATTTGAAATATTTTAATCAAGAGTTATTCCATAACATGATAGGTTCACATATTATTTCAAACCATAATATAATCAAACAAAATCAAGTATATGAAAATTCCAAGTGTAATCACCATCATGCAATATCAATCCTAATCACTAACATTCATTGTCAAGGAGCATAAACATAAGCATAATAAAGTAGATATAAGAATCTTTCTTTCCCGAGCCACCACCCCACACATCTCCAGCCTCCTGCCTCTTCCATTAGTTTAAGTGTTCCTTACCCTTATCTGCAGCATAAGACAACACATAAACTAGTAAGCACAAATGCTTAGTAAGGATCCTGTCCTACTCGCAAAATCCATACGAAAGAATACAACATGTACACATAATAAATCATAAGCATGAGTTCATCAAAGCATACTAAACATCCAAGTTTCTAAGCATGCAGTATAAAGTACCTTAAGCATACCCTTCACATATAATAAATGTTTTCAATGAATGTTTTCAAAACAATTCCATAAAGGTATTACTTAAAAATACATCCATATCATATAGGGCCCAGTTGTGTACCACATATTGCACGTACCACATATTGCGCGTTCCCTAATGAATTGGGGTAGCGAGCCACCAACCAATTAGAGCAGGACCCTTCCGTCCTACCGGAGCCATGACCTTACGTTAACATGCACCCCGGATTTGTTTAACAACCCCCTTCCGAGTCAGGTACACAACTTCCAAAGTAAAATACTTATCATGCTTTTACATATATGCTAAGGAGTACTCCAAATCCACTCTTAAGGGACACACCACTCTTCAAGGGTGCTCATGATCCCGTAGGGACACACCACACAACATAAGGGGTGCTCTTGATCCTATACTTAGTGGAGTATCCTTTCAAGCATTTTATCATACACATCACATGCAATTCATAAAGGGTGCCCCATGGGCTACACAAACATGCTCATACATACATCATATTTCAACCACTTACACATACTTATATATGACAAGATTGGTCACATAAATCATATTCCTGTCATAGGAAGTGGTAGCATGCTTCATGAGTTAACCGAGTTCTTCTTAACCCTAAACCTAAGGTTTTGGCCGAAAGTCAAGGGTAGAGGTAGCTTAGGTTTTTGACATCAAACATCCCATACATCATCATATATATACATCATGTATCATACTAAGCATAGCATACATCATGAGGTAATCGATATTCACAAACCTAATGTTCCATGCTTGGCCGAATATCACATGCTAGGGGGAAAGTTAAGTTTTCCAATCAAACATTCCATTTAAACATCACATGCATATACATATCATCATCCCAAACATAAGCACATCCTATAGGGTAGTTTAACCTTTACAAACCCTAACTCTAGGGTGTTGGCCGAATGGTGTAAAGTAGGGGAAATTAGGGTTTTTGAATCAACATTCATACAAGCATTTACACAAACATCTCACATACATATCATGCCACTTATTAAACATAGATTACATCATAGGATAATTATGCAACCCTAAACCCTAATCCCTCTAGGGTTAGCCGAAACTTGTAGGGTAGGGAAACCCTAATTTTTGTTATCACAACTTGAAGGAAATCAACATATAGGTATACCCTAAGTCCCAAGGGTTCTCCTCATGTATCAAGGAGTAACCAAGGCCTCCTCTTTGGGTGTTGGCCGAAACTTACACAAGGGTAAAACCCTAGTTTTTTTTTTCATAACATCATGAAGAAAATCAACATACATATATACCCTAAGTCTCAAGGGGTCTTCTCATGTATCAAGGAGTAACCAAGGCCTCCTCTTTGGGTGTTGGCCGAAACTTACACAAGGGTAAAACCCTAGTTTTTTTTCATAACATCATGAAGAAAATCAACATACATATATACCCTAAGTCTCAAGGGTTCTTCTCATGTATCAAGGAGTAACCAAGGCCTCCCCTTAAGGGGTGGCCGAAACTTACAAAGGGGAAAACTCCCATTTTCGAAAACCACAAAAGCAAAAGAACCATACACAACTATTACACTGCAGGCGAGGGAATACTTACATCCTTTCGCTTGAATTTCTCCTTCTCTTATTCCTTAGGGTACCCTTAGTTGAAGGAGAGGTGAGAATTTCCTTTGTTAGACTTCTCTAGCACTTCTCTAGAACCTTTGGCCCTAGTAGAGAGCAAGATCCTTGGATGGTCTTCTTCCTTCCAATTCCCCTAGGGTTAGAACCCTAGGGTGTGTTTTTTCGAAAATTGAAAAGGAGAGGGGATGAGTTTTCGGTGGGGAGAGTGAGGAAGAAGAAGAGAGGAAGTTATTCCAACCTCTCCTTCTCATATTTATACTTTTCTCATGAAGAGATATGTCTCTTCACTTCCCTAGCTTTAACAAGCATGTTTCTTATTCTCTCAACATGAAGCATTGCTTGGTGCGTTGGTTATGACATGATTAGTGCAACTAGGAGGTTCAAGGTTCAATCATTGCTTCCACCTTTCTACATTTCCTTTTTATCACATTTTGCACTAATCCACATCCAAGCCCATTAAGCCAAGCCCATCATGAAATTTTATAATAATAATAATGATTCATGAATTCATAATATTTCATATGGGAAAATTTTGGGGTGTTACACACTTAGATAATCTTGAAACTCTTGACTTAAGTATTCACCAGCCCGATCGGATCGAAGTATCTTAATACTTTTGCCAATCTGTTTCTCTACTTCATTTCTGAACTCTTTGAATTTCTCAAAGGCATCAGATTTGTGTTTCATCAAGAACACATACCCGAATCGTGAGTGATCATCGATAAAGGTGATGAAGTAGCTATAGCCTCCTTGTGCAAGAGTTGACATTGGTCCACATACATCAGTATGTATTAGACCAAGCAATTTTCCCACTGGATTACCTTTTCCGAAAAAGGGTAATTTAGTCATCTTGCCTTTTATGCATGATTCGTATGTATCAAATGAATCGGGTTCAAATGATTCCAAAATTCACATCGGTGTAATTTGGTCATGCATTTCTTACTTATATGGCCAAGACGACAATACCACGTGTAGGAGTCTATTCGATTATCTATTCTAGCACGTTTGTTGCTAACTTCGATATTGAAAACGTCACCGGATAAATCTAACGTGTAGATACCATTCCACAAGGTTCCATTCCCATAAAGAACGTCATTTAAAGTTATGTAACAACAATTGTTACTAAAAGTTAAATAATAACCCTTTTCATTCAAACATGAAATAAATACAATGTTCTTTATTAACGAAGGAACAAAATAACAATTATCCAATTCTAAGACACGTCCAGTCGGGAGCTTTAGCAAATATGTTCCGATGGCAACAGCAGCAATCTTTGCTCCATTTCCAACTCGCAAATCCGCTTCTCCCTTGACGAGTCTTCTTCTATTCCTTAGCCCCTGTATGTTATTACATATATGTGAGCTACACCCAGTATCAAGTACCCAGATATTTGAGGAAATAGAGTGACATTCAATAGACAAGATACCTGAAGAGGACGGGGCATCAAATGCCTTCTTCTTCAAGGACTCAAGATAAACCTTGCAATTTCTTCGCCAGTGACCCTCCTTGCCACAGTGATGGCAAGTGCCTTTTGGTTTCTTTTCAGTCTTTTTGGCCTTTTTCTTCTTTCCCTTATTCTGTTCTTTGGCCTTCCTCTTAGAACCTTTCTTCGAGGAATCAACTAACAGTGCTGTCTTCTGATCCTGCTTTACAGAAGGCTCTACAGTCTTCAGCAGGTTGAGCAACTCAGGAATGGTAGTCTCCAGCTTGTTCATCCGATAGTTCATCACAAATTGTGAATAACTTTTGGGCAAACAATGCATAATTAAGTCAATACATAGTTCATGATCCATTGCAAAACCGAGTGTGTTCAGTCGCTCAATGTACCCCAACATCTTTAACACAAACTGTGAGGCAGAAGTGCCTTCCTGCATCCTAGAGGTGAAGAGGAGTCTGGAGACTTCGAACCTTTCGGATCTCGCCTGCTCTTCAAACAACTCATTAAGATGAAAGATGATGGTATAAGCATCCATATGCTCATGCTGCTTTTGCAGCTCAGGTACCATAGAGGCTAGCATGATGCAACTCGCAAGTTCAGAATCGGTCACATGTTTCTGATAGGCCATTAACTGGTCTGGAGTTGCACCCTCTGGAGGATGGTTGGGAAGTTGATCTTCAAGGACATAGGCAAGCTTCTCTGCCTTGAGGACTATCCTCAGGTTTCGAAGCCAGTCCATGAAGTTTGGCCCAGTCAGTTTATTGGTGTCCAAGATGGAACGCAAATTCAAAGAAGACATGATCGAGTGATTAACCTAGAAATACAAATTGAGTTTATGTGAGAAGAATGATTAAAGAATGTATCAACATACATAAATAAAATCCTATTTTTCAAATTGAATAACCCTTTTTATCAATTCGGGAGATCGTAGGAACATCTCCAAATAGGTTGATATCCAACCATAGATAAGAACCACAATGGCTGTGGCCATCAAGTTGTTCATAGCTATGAAGGTAGGTAATTATACCGATTACATATCATATATATGTAACTATCACTTTATGATATCAACTAATTGAATGTTTGCATAAATCATTGGGTTGTTAACTCATTAACAAGTATGCAACATTATACATAGCACCCAACATCACCTCTCTTTACATCGACCTTGGCTGTGGCACAACAAATCGATGCTCCAAGCTTAAGGCTGACCCATTAATCAAGAAATAGTTTTAATATGGTTGGAGCTCATTCAACCATTTAGTCAGGCTTGGATGTGTCCAACAACCATAACTAAGGATTGACCTCTAACTCCAACTATATTAATCATAAACTAATTCCATGGTTTGAACATGTTGAGGTTCAAGCTGGGCATCGATGTGTCCATCAACCCAAACGAGAAACAAAACTCTGATTCTAACCATATTAATGGAAGGTGTTGGCCTTAATATTTTGTAAGAGGTTTTGGGTCTCATCCTTTCTTTTCTAAGCACATTCATGACATATAATCATGTCATGACTAACGATTTCCTTAATAAAGTATGTATGTGACTTAATTTATCAAGTCTCATTAATTGAATTAGGAACCGGATTTCGTAATTCTAATTTCATACTTTATTAAAGGAATTGTTTTGGGAATCAATTTCCTAAATTGCCATAATCAATTTCGGAAATAATATGTTTAAGACTTTGATTTCTCTAAATCAAATCTTATTAAATTAAGAGACATGAGTCCTTAATTCAACCACATATTATTTTCATGAAAATCTTATTTAAGAAAACTCTATACGAAACCATTTTCCTAATTAATTTTGGAGACAACAATATGTAAGAGCATCACCTCTTAAATCATATTTTATTCATGGATTTAATTAATTACAACAAATCATTTTCTAAGGGTGGCTCCCCGAGGCTCAGATACCCAAAGAAAAGTAATTTGTCATAAATCCAATTTGGTCCGCTTCGAAAGCGTAACCAAATTAAACATGACAATTTCATTTAAAATCGGGAAATTAAATTACAACAACTAACTTTAAATTGGACGGCTCCCCGAGGCTCAATCCAAAATAAAGAATTTTGTTGTCAATTTAAAAACCAATTCAAATTTAATTGTCAATTAATTGTCTATAAATTTGTCTAGACTTTCTTGAAAGAAAGTGCCCAAAATTGCGAGATTTCATAATAGGTTTTCAGAATAATTGTAAGTTTCTGGTACAAAGAAAACTTACATATTTCCAAAATTGGAAAATTTCTAAAATAGAAAATTTTCCAAAATTGGAAAGTTTCCAAAGATGAGAAGTTTTCACAATTATTATAAAATTTTAGAAACTAGAAAATTTCAAAAGTTTGCGAAATTTCATGAGGATTTCCAAACTTTGAAGTTCTTAAATCTAAAATTTATTATAATTGGAAAGTTTTCATAATTGAAAAATTTTCCAAAATTGAGATCATGACAAAGTTTTCCACAAAACAATTATATGATTATGTCGAACACTAACCGGCTCTGATACCACTGGTGGGACCGGGTGCATGTTGACAAGGATACGGGTTCGTAAAATTTGAAATTTTTACGTGCAGCGGAAGAATTAGCATAAAATAATTTCTCAAATTATTTTAACCACGTATCTAGCATGCACCTTATGATGTGTGGATATGATCATAAATTAAAACTTTGCGGAAAAGTAAACTAATTTACTTAGTACCTCGCGTAACTCGAAGTAAGGGACGAGATCCAACCGTAGCGTCCCTTGGAAGCTCCGCCTCTATTCGCGTCCACGCCGAGTTCTCTTCGGGATGACTTCTCAAAGTCACGAGTTTTGTGCCGACGAGAACTACTAGATTCTCTAAAGGCACAACTAGAATATCAAGAGAGAAGAAAGGAAACCAACCACCAAGAAATGGAATCTAAATTCCGGGAAGGAAGGAGTTGCGTCCCGCTTCTTCTTCTTCTTGTATGGCTCCTTCTTGGTGATGTGAGCCCACGGCAACCCAAAGGGAGGGTGGTGCGCCGGCCCTAGGGTGGATGTGCGTCGGCCCTAGCAAGTAGAGGTGGGCGCCGGCCCTAGGAAGAAGAGAGAAGGAGAGGGAGAGATTAAGAGAGAGAGGGAGAGAATTAATCTCTTGATCAATCTATTGAGGAATTCAAGCCTAGCCTTGGTTCCTTTATATAGTAGTCTCTCCATTGCCAAGTCTCCCCTTTAACGGAATTTTTCATAAGAAATTTATCTTATAAATTTTCTTATGAATTATTCCGTTTAAGCCAAGTTTTATTATAACTAACTTTATAATAAAACAAATACATCTCTCCTTTTATTATGGAATAAATTTTACAAGAAATTTATAAATTTTCTTTATTATGGAAAAATCAATTCATAATTGATTTTATAAAATTAAAATAAATCATTCCATGGATCATTTTAATTTCCATAAAAAGAATAAATTTCTATAAACTTCTTTATATAAATTTCTTTATACAAATTAATTTATCCATAATTTATAAAACAAATCGCGCTAGATTTATTTTATTAATTAAATCAAATTAATTGGTTTCTCCCCCTTGTTGTGGCCGGCCAAATCAAAGAGGGTTGGCACCCTCATTGGCCGGCCAAACCGAGCCGATCCTATTGCGAATTAAACTCATTTAATTCGCCCAATAAGCCTTCAAAAGACTTAGCCATTTTATGCTTCCGTTGCGCCTCTGATTAACTTAGATTCGACTTATTTCTCTTGATCGGAAAATCCAATTTTCAACTCGTTTTAAATCCCTCGGATTACTCGTAGTGCGTGTGACTAAATAGGCTTTCGATTTATGTTGGCCGTCTATAATCAACCAATTATAGAACGATCATGAGTGGCACCTAGTAGTACATCATGACCCCCAATTAATCGAAAGATCAACGGTTGACCTCAGAAATAATTCTGAAACCCTTCAGCAGCTCTAATGAATCATGCCCCATTCCCTTCTCCATCTTATACCCACTTGGTTCAGGACATGGTCTGTGTGTGTCAGTCCCCACTAGGCTGACTACGTCACACCTAGCCCAAGTAGTGTCTTTCTCGTCCTTTGGATTTCTAATTACTCTCATGTATTTAAGAGACTCATACTCTAAACATGACATGCTCTGGCCAGAGGCTTTGAGTAACAATCCGACGATAGGCCTGGGTATACATCTCCTCGCAAGGAGTGGTGAATCCTTTGTAGGTCGTTCAAACATCTTCTGGTACTTCGGCTTATACCCAACCATCCTGGGTCCACACCTCCTTGGAGATGCTTGCTTAAGATGTTAAAGTATAAGTCTCCATGACCAAGATGACTTGAACACCGCAAGTCAAAGGAACATCGCACTTATGTTGCAGTAATTGTTAGTGAGAGCTCTAGAGCCAATCATGTGATGGTTGTTGTATGGACTCATTGTATCATATTTCATATATATATATAAAGACATTTGATTATGGTTATTATACTTACTTGTATTGGTGCCAAATAAATAAGTGTAATAACGTCCTTGGTAGTAGATTCATATCTATATCAATCGATTGGTTGAATCGATAGTGAGATGATATAGAGAACACTACTCTTAATTATTCCTAGTCAAGTATTAACATTCAGGGACAATGTTAATGCATAGAGACTAGCATGTAGGTCAACACGATGACTTGATCTCACAAGTCATGGATATGAGATATCAAGTTGACACATGAGTATGTATTGGAGAATGTATACTGAATGCCCCACCATGAGAAAGTATCATGGATCGTTATATGAGTGTCATATACTTTCTCATGTGACTATTAGTATGACTATTAGTCCTTAGACCTGAAGTCACCATAGTTCCCTACATAAGGAGTTATGTACTTTGGTTTCGTCAAACGTCACCCGTAACTGGGTGGACTATAAAGGCGATTACTGGGTATGTAACAAATTATGCGGAGGGATGTGAGTGATGTAGATGGGATCTATCCCTCCTATATGACGGGAGAGATATCATAGTCTTGATAGAGTGAGATCACTAAGTGCATGGCCATGCCCAAATAAGGCAATATGAGATATTGAGCTTATTTGATTATAGTGAGACTACTTGAAGTTCAAGACACATAGATTGATTGGAGGATGACACGGTCTATGCTTCATAGAAGATCAATCTAGATATCGAAGATAGAAGGACATTGTCATATATTATGAAAGTCATAATTAGTAGTCACATTGGTGATGTTGGATCTCAACATTCTTGTAACTTGGGTAGCAATGATGTGTTGCTAGATACCGCTCATTGCTTATGTTTCTAAGAGGTTAGAAGCATTGCCAACGTTACAAGAACCTATAGGGTCACACGCAAAAAACAAATAGATGGAGAAAAAAATGAAGTCATGTTTGACTTGGCTAAATATGGAAAGTCCATAAAAGGCAAGTTTGACTTGACCCAAATCCAAATCAAGTTTGACTTGACTTGGTTCCACTTCATGTTAGACTTGACATGGGAGAAGAAATGGAGTCAAGTTTGACTTGACTAAATATGGAAAGTCCATAAAAGGCAAGTTTGACTTGACCCAAATCCAAATCAAGTTTGACTTGACTTGGCTCCACTTCAAGTTAGACTTGACATGGGAGAAGAAATGGAGTCAAGTTTGACTTAACTAAATATGGAAAGTCCATAAAAGGCAAGTTTGACTTGACCAAAAGGTCACCTCACCTTGACTTGACCAAGTGATGACTTGGCTTGGTATTTGACCAATGATGATGCTCCACATCATCTCCAAAGGTTGTAACCCCCCCCCATTTGAATTTGAATTCAAATTGAAAGGGGGTTATGGCAGGCCACTTAATGGCCATTATGTGGCCGGCCACAAGGAGAGAACAAAACCAATGTTTTGGTTCCATTTCTCTTATGGTGTGTCTTCTCTTCTTCCTCCTCCAAGTGTTGGTGCTCTTCTTCTTCTTCTCCTCTTGGCCGAACCCTTGAAAGGTGCTAGCACACCTAAAGGGTTTCCTCCATCCACTTTATTCGTGTGGATACTTCTAGAGGGATGGCACTTGACGTCCTAGAGATCCGACATCTAAAAGGAACGAGCGGGATTAAGCGGGGCACGCACCAAAGGTAAAATGGTTTATCCCTCTTTAGATCTAGGAGTAGATCGAGTTTTGAGCATGAAATGAATACGTGTTTTTGTTTCGGAATTTTTCTTCGCACGAGATCCATGGCTTTGGGTTCTCGGGGTTTCCGCGACGCGAAAAGGCGGTTTTCGCGGCCCAAAAAACCCAACAGTAATAACTTTCATTGACATATCTATATGTAGATTACCATATGAAGTTTTACAGTCAGTCACTCCAATGAACTAGTTCCCTTAACTAGCATCCATGTTTATCTCCGGACATCCCAATGTCACCAGCCAGTGAGAATCAGCTGATTAGAGAATAACCCATGCTAGTCTCAACAGAATTGATAGTGTCCATTTTTATCAATTCATCGACTAGGGATATTTTCAATACTTCACAATTGCACATGTAGAGATAATCACTAGTTGTGATTCCATCACAAATTCTCTCATGCTGTGAATTGTATTGCGGGCATTCAGTAATTGATTTTAAGATCCCAATCAAATACACAAACATGTATACTCAAATAGTGAATTTGCATTTATTAAAATAAATGTTTACAATCATAAGGCGATTGCCTTAGGACACTTCTCTCATATTACTAACAGTACATATAACCCTGAAAGCCCCTGATCTGAGCTAAACTTTGCTCCAAACCCTAGATCTGCACCGTAATCCCAAACCACCTTTAGATCTACAAGTGAAACATCCACCTCTTGCACAATGAGATCAAGATCGAGAGATGACCCTCACCTCTATCCGACGCTCGAGCGGTGGAGTTCTTCGGAGAAAAACTCAAAGGTTAACTGGCGCCGATCCAGGAAGGAGAGGTGGTCCATCAGTCTATTAGCACGGCTAGGGCACGTAGAGGGAGAAGATGAAGCAGGAGCAGGCGGCTGCCTACGGCTAGGGCTCGCAAGGGCAAGGGAGTCGGCGCGTTTGGCTGTCTGCAGCTGCGCCGGAGCGGAGAGAAGAGAGGGGAGTCGGCGAGGAAGGAGAAGAGCAGGCGACGCTTGCTTTGGCTGCGGCTAGGTCACGTGGACGAGTGGCAATGAAAAGGCTCGGGGATGACAAGAGAGGAAAGGATTAATTATAAATATCTCTAATTATTACCTTTCCTTTTATAACCATATAACTATATATATATATATATATATATATATATATATATATATATATATATATATATATATATTCCGATTTTTTTCCGTACTTTACAAATGAAGTGATACACACTTCAATGTGCTTGGTCCTTGAATGGTGGACTGGATTTTTTGTAAGGTTAATCGTGCTTATGTTGTCACACAACACTTGCACACCCTTGTAGGTTAATCTATAGTCCTCTAGTGTGTGTATCATCCACAACAATTACTATACACTCTCTCCCATGGCGATATATTCTGCCTCGGTCATGGAGAGAGCAACACAATGTTGCTTCTGACTTGACCAACTTACTAACGGCGATCCAAAGAATTGGCAACCCACACTTGTGCTCTTTCGATCCAACTTGCACCCAGCATAATCGGAATTGGTGTAGCCAAATAAGTCAAATGACTCGGTACGGGGGTACCAAAGACCGACTCCAATCGTGCCCTTAAGGTATCTCAGAATTCTTTTAACGGCAATCAAATGAGATTCCTTGGCATAGACTTGGTACCTAGCGCACATACCCATAGCAAAAACAATATCAGGGTGACTAGCTGTGAGATATAGCAGACTACCTATCATGCTTCGATATTGAGTTAAGTCAACAAGCTTACTGTTGATGCAGTCTGACCCTAATTGTTGTTTTGGTGTTGACACCGATTTTAGTTTAGGAGATGAGTCTGATTTAAGTCCTGGTCGGGGACCGGTCACGACTTCCGGTGAGTGAAGCCAGTTGTATGAAACCCAGGCTTGGAGGGTCAGGTCCTAGCTTGAGAAGCTAGGTTGGATGAAACCCTGACTTGGATGGCCAGGTCCTAGCTTGAGAAGCTAGGTTGGATGAAACCCTGGCTTGGAGGGCCAGGTCCTAGCTTGAGAAGCAAGGTTGGATGAAACCCTGGCTTGGAGGGCCAGGTCCTAGCTTGAGAAGCAAGGTTGGATGAAACCCTGGCTTGGAGGGCCAGGTCCTAGCTTGGGAAGCTAGGTTGGATGAAAGCCTGGTGAGTGAAGCCAGGTCCTAGCTTGGAGGACTAGGTTGAAGTCCCGATGAGTGAAACTGGGCACGGAGTCTTGGTCCGGGGGACTGAGCACGAGTCAGAGAAGGCTGGGAGCTCGTTCTCTTGACTTAGGGTGGATTTGGCCTTGCCTGGATAGGTCTGGTGACCGATCAGGGAAGTTGGCACAGAGTTCCCTCGTGGATCGGTCTGGTGGCCGATCCAGTGATGTCTGATTGGTCTGGTGACCGATCAGGGAGCATACAGTGACTTTGGAAGCTTTCTGTTCGGCTCCTGATCGGTCTGGTGATCGATCAAGGAGACTATTTAGATCGGACTGGTGAACGATCCAGGGATCTCAGGAATCGCGAGGTTCTCACTACAACCGATCAGGCTGGAGCCTGATCGGGTAAAGAGTGGCCTGATCGATCACCAGTCCGATCAGGCCACACCCTGTTCGGTCTGGTGACCGATCAGTAGGTCTGGACTGCGAAGCTAAAAAACACCTTGCAATGGGGTGGATCGGTCTAGTGACCGATCCACGACTTGGGATCGGTCTGGTGACTGATCACGAAGAAGTCGCGATTTCAGGTTTCACACTGGGGACAGATCAGGCTATGTCCTGATCGGACTAAGCCCATCCTGATCGGTCTGGGGACCGATCAGGGGTCGCTCTGATCGGTCCAGTGACCGATCAGTAGCTGATAGCTTTAATTCAAAAGAGTTGTCAGTGTTCTGATCGCGTTCTGATTACTGCTGATACACTACTGATATCTGTTCTCAGTCTTCTGATATGTGATCCTCAGCTGATTTACTGTGCTAATGAGCTGCTATGTGTGCAGGGAAATTAGGTTTACTCAAGGAGAGTCAAACTGATGCTTTTGCTACATCAGGTTTGGCAGTTTTCCATCTCAGGTTGCAACGGGCGCTGGCGCTGCTGGAAGCTGACCTGGGGCTCGACTGGGGCTCGGTTGAGGAGAGGTCAGGGAGTCCAGCAGAGGTCAGGGTAGCTGGGTGGTCTCAGATGAGCAGCTGGGAGCTGCAGAGGAGCGTCTGTGGCAACGCAGGTTAAGAGCTGGGTGAAGAAGAAGAAGAGGGGAATTCTGGGAGAGTTCTTACGACATCTTCTTGCTTCAGCTACAACTGAGAAGTTTGGTTGCTACTACACACATTCTGATCCTTGAAGCAACCTGTTGAAACATTGCATACTTGAGCGCTTGGAAGAGGAAAGGAGCTTGGCGAGTCCATCAGCAAGAAGACATGAAGAGCAGGGAGTTCTTGCGTAAGGTTTGTGATGAGTGGAGCTCGGTGTAGAGCCCTTGTATTCCTTCTGTCCAAGTTGCTCTGTAAGCCTCCTTGTTTCCCTGTGCTTAAGTTCTTATTTCAGTGAAACGTTGTGCAGAAGTTACTCCACCGAGAAGGAGGTTCCATTCTATCCAGATTTTCCGGGGCTTGATCTGCCGACGATCAAGGGATCGCCCAACTAAGGGCACGCCAAGGAGTAGGGGCAAGTTATCCCCGAACCTTGTAAACGATCCTTGTTAGCATTTGTAGTTTGCTTTTCATTTCAGCATTTATACTCTGTTTTGTTTTTGCCTCCGCTGTTGCTGCTAACATTCAAGTGCACAAACCCTAAAAGCGAAAAGAACTTGTGTCTGGCTACATTCACCTCCCCCCCCCCTCTCTAGCCATCCAAGGACCAACAAGTGGTATCAGAGCTTGGGGCTCTGTTCAAGCGGCTTAGCACCACCCGACCTCCCTTCTTTGACAGATCGGATTTTCAATATTGGAGGTCTCGCATGGAATACTACCTCAAGACCGACATCGAAATGTGGTTCTCCGTGAATGAAGGCTTTATTCCTCCAAGAGACGCGGAGGGAAAAGAATTGGAATCTTCACGTTGGTCGGCCGAGCAAACCCGAAAAGGAGAAGCCGATGCGAAGGCGGTGGTGACCTTACAATGTGGAATGAACAAAGATTAACTAATCAAGGTTGGTCCCTTCACAAGCGCCAAGAATTTGTGGAATAAGCTCATCGAGCTTCATGAGGGTACCCGAGACTCAAGGATAGCCAAGAGGGACTTGTTCCTCAATCAACTACAAAATCTATCTATGAAGGAGAGTGAAACGATAAGCGAACTTCATAGTAGATTCAAAGAGGTATTGAATGGTCTCCACTCCATTGACGAAAACGTCGAGAACCGCGATCTTGTGAGGTATGTGTTAAAAGTCTTTCCAAGGAATGTCTTGTGGTCATCCATGGTGAATGTCTACAAGGTTTCCAAGGACTTATCAATTGTCAAATTAGATGATTTATTTTGTGAAATGGAGCTACATGAAATGGCAAACAAAGGCCCCAAGGAGAAGGATATTGCACTTGTAGCAGGGGAAAAGACCAAGAAGAAGGAGAAGGAAGTCTCTTCATCTTCATCCGAGTCCGAGTCCGAATCCGAGGAGGATGGCACCGAGTCTTCTTCCTCCGAGATGGCCAATTTCGTAAGAAGAATGATGAGGAAGAGTCGGCGCTACAAGGGTAAAGATAACCCTAGTGAAGTTAAAATTGATAAGTCTAATGTTGCTTGTTATGAGTGTAACAAGAAAGGGCACTACAAGAAGGACTGCCCTAAGCTAAAAAAGAAGGAGGAGAAATCAAAGAAGAAGAAGAAGGCCTTGAAGGCCACATGGGATGAATCGTCCTCTAGTTCATCCGAAGAAGAGGAGGAGAAGAGTACACGCCATGTAGCACTCATAGCCCTTGAAGATCAAGAAAGCAGTGATGAATCGATGGACTCTTCAAACGCGGCTTCATCATCTTCAGATGATGAAGAGGTAATCTCTCCCAAACTAGACAAATGCTATAGAACCATTGCATGCCTAACCGAATTGCTAAAGAAGTCAAAAGAAAAGGTTAAATCATTGAAAGTAGAAGTAGAACAATTGAAATCCTCTAGGGATGAGGATATTGATGATTTGCATGTAGAAATGTTAGAAGATGAGAACAAATATTTGAAGAGTGAAGTTGAGATACTCAAGAGTGTTCTTGAGAAATTCTCAACTAGCTCTAAGACTTTAGATATGATTCTAAATGCACAAAGGGTGGTTTACAACAAGATCGGTATTGGTTACCGACCTAAAGAACCATCATTTGTTTCCTTAATGTCTAGGACTCATGTAAGATCACCTAAGACTCCTAGGGTTCAAAAGAAAGTGGTCAAGGCATGGGTGCCTAAGTCATGCATTGTAGATGCTTTAGGTCCCAAGATTTGGGTACCTAAATCTTCCATTTTTCAAATTGTGTAGGCTTTGATAGAGGGGGAGCATCTATCAACTTAGTTCGTTGATAGTGGGTGCTCCAAACATATGACTGGTGATAGATCTTTATTCACTACCCTTCAAAGCAAAAATAGAGATCATGTATCTTTTGGTAACAATGGTAGTCTTAAGGTTATAGGAATAGGAGACATTCAAATATCCGAATGTCTTAGGATTAAGATTGGCCTTCTAGTAAAGGGGATGACATTTAATCTCCTAAGTGTCAGTCAATTGTGTGATGCGGGTTACACAATTGATTTTCAATCAAGTCAATGTCTAGTTAGACAACATGACACACTTGACACAGTACTAGTAGGCACAAGGATAGATAACGTTTACCAAGTTTCTTTTAAAAGTGCTACTAATGCTTTTGTTAAGTGTTTCATGTCAAGAGAAGATGAGTCTACCCTTTGGCACCGGAGATTGGCACATGTGAACATGAAGAACATCCGGAAATTGGCCAACAAGGGACTAGTTCGTGGCTTACCAAGCATCAAGTATGAAAAGGACAAGCTTTGTGATGCATGTCAAATGGGTAAGCAAACAAAATCTTCACACAAAGGTAAAAGCGTTGTAAGTACATCTACCGCTTTAGATTTACTTCACATGGATTTGTTTGATTGTAGTACAATTATATCTTTGAATGGTAGTAGATATTATTTTATGATTATTGATGATTTTACTAGATATACTTGGACCTATTTTCTAAAATATAAGGATCAAACCCTAGATGTTTTCATTTCATTTTGTAGAAGGGTTGAAAATGAAAAATCATCAACAATTAAAACAATTAGGAGTGATCATGGAGGAGAATTTTAAAACCAAAGATTTTTAGAGTTTTGTCAAGAGAGAGGATATAGACATGAGTTCTCCACTCCTAGAACACCACAACAAAATGGTGTTGTAGAGAGAAAGAACTGAGTCTTACAAGAGGCTGCACGAAGCATGCTCAATGAGTACTCTTTACCGAGCTACTTATGGGCTGAAACTATGAACACAGCTTGCTACGTGCAGAACCGAGTCCTCATTCATAGATCCTTAGAAAAGACTCCTCACAAACTTTGGTTTGGAAAACCGATAAATACTATTTTATTGATTATTTGAGCTGTTTAAATCCATGTTTGACCTATGTTTTTATTGCTTAAATTGTGAAATTGCCCTAGGTTTTAGAACTTACTCTTATTTTGGACTAAATTACAAATTCACATTAAATTGGATTATTTGGCCACTAAATTCTTGATTTATTTTTTGCAGGCATAAAAGGTTCATGGACCTAGGGCATATTGGGTCAAACTTGAGTCGGAAGTGAGCCGGATCGAATTATCAGGCTTACGATTAATCCGGGTCGTCCGATTTAAAAGCGGCTAGATCTGAGCCATCCGGGATCATCTGAAGCAATCCGAGCTAGGGCTAGGGTTGATCAAGCACCCTGATCAAGATCTGAAGGTTTCATCCCAATCAGAGCTCAATCAACCGTTGGATCAAGCTTGGAGGGCTCTTGATCATCCATTCAATGATTAGGTTGATCTGGACTATCCGTTGCATATCTGGAGGATCCAAGCTACCACAAGGCAGATCCTAACCCCAGATCATCATCATCAAAGTTTGGCTCAAATCAGACCAAGATCAGCCGTTGGATTGAAGTGGATCAATCTGGACCGTCCGTGCTTAATTACTTAAGGAAAAATTATCGCAGCTTCTTCCTCCATCGCGTCTTCGCCGCAACAGTAGGTTCTTGAGTTCTTCATCATTTTCTTCAATTTCTCATCCAATCGAAGGCGTGATCACTCAATCCATCATCAGAGCAAGGGCTAGGTCAGTGAAGAGAGTCTCAGTGAGGTTTCAGATTGGATTTTTGCTCAATAGTTAAGCTGTGTGAGGTTTCAGCAGTTTCACTACCCGAATTCAGCGAGCTCAGCTGTGCTCCATTTCCACTGCATCCGAGCTGACCAGAGGGGTTCCCTGGAAGGTTTCGGTCATTCCCTAATCCAAATCGCAAGCCACCACAGCGAGTTTGAAGAATTCGGAAGCAAATTTTAGCTTGAGCAGGATTTGATCTAATTCGGTATCAGAGACAGTTCCTCACTAATTTGTTGAGCTTGCGGGTCCGAAGTTCACTCTTGATTGACGACCAAGAAGTTCTTGGGCTGAGGATGGGTTGAGGAGTAGCTTAGAAACTTAATTTTCATTTGTTTAGGTGTAGTTTTTGATTCTGCCGTAAGCTTTGTTCTGAAATTCTATTTTAGCTACTGAATTTTTCGATTTTTAAGTTGTTAGCTGTAATTTAGCTTTAATTCTGCAAGTAGAGTAATGTAAAAACTTGTTTAGTGATCAATTGAGTTTAATTTCGGTTTAGTTCTTTGTTTGTTGCTGCGTATCAATTGGATTGTGGCGTGCCAAGTTCATTTCTGAATTTTCAGTTTTGATTCTGTTTTCTTCTCTTTGCTTTAGTTGAGGTCTGAATGGATAGCTTATTTCTGAATCAGTAGGTTTATTATTCATTAAGCTAGTTTCGATCAATGTTCTTAGTTACTTAATCTGTTTTTGCATCCGATTAGTTGAACTTAGTTGCTCAACCTGCTTTTACATCCAAGTTCAATCTGCTTCTGCTTAGTTAGTTTATTAGTTGATCTCCATTTGCTTTTGAATTTCTTTCCTTCATCCTTGCGTTTCAGTTACTTTTAGTTTAACTTCCCAAGCTGATCTTGATTAGCTTTAATCCAGAATTAGTGGACCTGTTTCAGCAAGTTTCAAGCACTAGTTGGCACAAAGGGTTCAGTTTTGTCACATAGGTTCACTTGCGTGCCAAGCTGAATTAAGCATTGATTGTATCAGTGTTTCATACTTGTCTGCTGGTGTAGAATAACATTTGAATACAACTGGTATTGCATTCAGCCATTTCCGAATTTTGTTGCATTTATTGGCCTCCAAATCTTGTAATTAGTTTGAGTTTGTTTGGTGTCTTCTTGCTAAATTTTGTAGGCTATCACTTGTGTTAAGCTGATTCATTTTCGAAACTGCATTTATCTGTTTGCTTAGTCCTTTGTTGCATTTTGAATTTAGCTTTGCTTTTCCAAACTTTAGTTAAATCCTATAGCTTGATTCGGTTTCCATTGGTTGAATTATCATTTGTCATCACTTGTTTAGTTATTAGTTATGTTTCTTTCTTGTCATTGCATTTTCACTTTTATTTACAACCCAAAATCCAATTACTCATTTACAACCCAAAACACAAACGACACATAAACCAAGCTCGAATCAAACACTACAACTAGCCTCGAGAAAAAATACGACCTGTGGCCCCTATATTACATTTTCATATTTTGATTGTAAAAAGGGTTTCCAGCATTCATTCATATCTAAATCTGATGAGCCCACACTTTCGTGACAATTTAATCTAGTATTTTGGGCCTATCAAATTTTTGGCGCCGTTGCCGGGGAGCTACTAGTTGACTTGTTTGATTTTTGCTTGTGCATTTATTTCATATCATTCTTGACTTATTTTTTTGTGCTTGTTGCTATATCTTTTGGTTTGATTATATTTGTTTTATCTCTTTATCCACTTTTACTGCGATTTGTTTTGTTTTATGACCAGGTCTTCAGGTGGTGATTTAGAAGAATTCGACCCTGAGATTGAGAGGACTTTCAGAGCTAGGAGGAGTCAGGGCATTCTTTCTGAGACTACAGATATCCCTCCTATTCAGACTATCTTCACTCACTCAGGCAGTGACATGGTAGACCACCAGAGAACCATGAAGGAGCTCGCAGCGCCTGATGCTGCATTTCAGTACTCCAGCATAGCTTATCCAGAGCTAGGGGGAAATTTTGAGCTCAGATCTGGACTTATCAATTTGCTGCCAAAGTTTCAGGGATTGACTGGAGAGGATCCCAACAGACACCTGCATGAATTCCATATGGTATGCTCCACTATGAAGCCTCAGAGCATTTCTGAAGAAGACATCAAGCTGAGAGCTTTCCCCTTTACACTAACAGGAGCAGCAAAAGACTGGTTCTATTTGTTGGGACCGGGTGCATGTCGACAAGGATACGAGTTCGTAAAATTTAAAATTTTTACGTGCAGCGGAAGAGTTTGCATAAAATAATTTCCTAAATTATTTTAACTTCGTATCTAGCATGCAACCTTATAGTGTATCGACATAATCATGAAATAAAAGTTTGCGAAAAAGTAAACTAATTTACTTTTGTACCTTGCGTAACTCGAAGAAAGGGACGAGATCCAACCGTAGCGTCCCTTGGAAGCTTCGCCTCTATTCGCGTCCACGCCGAGTTCTCTTCGGGATGACTTCGCAAAGTCACGAGTTTTGTGCCGACGAGAACTACTAGATTCTCGGAAGGCACAACTAGAAGGACAAGAGAAAAATTAGGAAAACTAACCAACGAAGTAACGGAATCGAATTCCGAGAAGAGAGGAGTCGCTATCCGCTTCTTCTTCTTCGTGTTCGGGTTCTCCTTCTCCTTGAAAGCTCACGCCAACTCCCTTGGGTATGGTTGTGTGTGCCGGCCCTAATCCACAAGGATGGGGCGCCGGCCCTAATGTGAAGGAGAAGAAGAGGAGGAGAGAAGAGAAGAGAAAGAGGGAGAGAAATAATTAATCTCTTAATTATTTTCGTTGGAATTAAGGGCTAGCCTTTGGTTCCTTTATATAGTAGCAACTCCTTTGCTAAGTCTCCCTTTAAACTGAATTAACGGAATTAGTTATAAGAAATTTATCTTATAAATTTTCTTATTGCTTATTCCTTTTAAGCCTAGTCTTATTATAAACAATTTATAATAAAACAAATTAGTTATCATAAGAGATTTATCCTATAAATTCTCTTATGAATTTTATTATAACTAACTTTATAATAAAACTAATTATTTATCATAAGAAATTTATCCTATAAATTCTTATGAATTAATTCCGTTTAAACCAAGTCTTTATTATAAACTAATTTATAATAAAAACTAATTCTTCTTCTCTTTAAATTATAGAATAAATTTTATAAGAAATTTATAAACTTTCTTATTATGGAAAAATCAATTCATAATTGATTTTATAAAATTAAAATAAATCCAATCCATGAATTATTTTAATCTTCCATAAAAGAATAAATTTCTATAAATTTTATTTATATAAATTTCTTTATACAAATTTATTTATCCATAATTTATAAAATAAATCGTACTAGATTTATTTAATTAATTAAACCAATTAAATTGGTTTATTCTCTTCTATTTGGCCGGCCACCAAAGAGGGTTTAACACCCTCTTTGGCCGGCCAAAACCAACCCGAACCGCCGCGAATTAAACTCATTTAATTCGCCCAAAAAGCCTTCAAAAGACTTAGCCATTTTTAGCTTCCATTGCGCCTCTGACTAACTCAGATTCGACTTATTTCTCTTGATCGGAAAATCCAATTTTTAACTCGTTTTAAATCCCTCGGATTACTCGTAGTGCGTGTGACTAAATAGGCTTTCGATTTATGTTGGCCGTCTATAATCAACAAATTATAGAACGATCATGAGTGACACCTAGTAGTACATCATGATCCCCAATTAATCGAAAGATCAACGGTTTGACCTCAGAAAAAATTATTCTGAAACCCTTCAGCAGCTCTAATGAATCGTGCCCCATTCCCTTCACCACCTTATACCCACTTGGTTCAGGACACGGTCTATGGTGTCAGTCCCCACTAGGCTGACTACGTCACACCTAGCCCAAGTAATATCTTATTCGTCCTTTGGATTTCTAATTACTCTCATGTATTTTAGAGACTCTCACTCTAAACATGATATGCTCTGGCCAGAGACTTTGAGTAACAATCCGACGATAGGCTTGGGTATACATCTCCTCGCAAGGAGTGGTGAATCCTTTGTAGGCTGTTCAAACATCTTCGGGCACTTCGGCTTATACCCGATCATCCTGGGTCCACACCTCCTTGGAGATGCTTGATTAAGATGTCAAAGTATAAGTCTCCATGACCAAGATGACTTGAACACCGCAAGTCAAAG
This sequence comes from Boesenbergia rotunda, assembly GCA_024364735.1. NCBI lineage: Eukaryota > Viridiplantae > Streptophyta > Magnoliopsida > Zingiberales > Zingiberaceae > Boesenbergia > Boesenbergia rotunda. Next base: position 219,912 of record JAGFNQ010001181.1, read on the forward strand.
GAACATCGCACTTAAGCCGCAGTAAGATCTTCATTGACATATCTACATGTAGATTCCCAAATGAAGTCTTACAGCTAGTCACTCCAATGAACTAGTTCCCTTAACTAGCATCCATGTTTATCTCCGGACATCCCAATGTCACCAGCCAGTGAGAATTAGCTGATTAGAGAATAACCCATGCTAGTCTCAACAGAATTGATAGTGTCCATTTTTATCAATTCATCGACTAGGGATATTTTCAATACTTCACATTTGCGCATTTAGAGATAATCACTAGTTGTGATCTCATCACAAATTCTCTTATGCTGTGAGTTGTATTGCGGACATTCAGTAGATGAGTTTAAGATCCCAATCAAATACACAAGCATGTATACTCAAATAGTGAATTATCATTTATTAATATAAATGTTTTACAATCATAAGGCGATTGCCTTAGGACACTTCTCTCATATCACTAACACTATTATCTGCCTACAGGACATGTGTCTAGTTGGATCGCTATGAAGAAGGCATTTTTGGAGAAGTATTTCCCAGCCTCCAGGACAGCTATAATCAGAAAAAGCATCTGTGGGATTCAGCAAGTGGTTGGTGAGACATTGTATGACTACTGGGAGAGATTTAACAAGCTGTGTTCAAGTTGCCCCCAGCATCAAATCAGCGAGCAATTATTGATTCAGTACTTCTATGAGGGATTGCTGCAGATGGACAGAGTCATGATAGATGCTGTAGCTGGAGGGGCCCTAGTGAACAAAACGCCAATTCAAACTAGGGAGCTAATTTCTAATATGGCTAAGAATTCCCAACAATTTGGAAGCAGATCCTTGACCACCAAGGAGTGGGTGAAATTCAGGGAGTTCCTACTGATCAGAAGGAGGTTAAGAATGCATTGATGGAGCTCACCTCGGCTGTTAAGCAAATGGAATTAAAAATGGAAAGACAAAATTCGACTCCTTCAGTACCTCCACTTTCAAGTCAAATGATAAGTGTGTGTGGCATTTGCTCTAGTCAAGAGCACACTTCAGACTCATGCCCTACCCTCCAACAGGACGAGATAGTAGCAGCATTAGTGAGAGGACAATTTCAAGCAAGGAACAATCCTTATTCCTCCACTTATAACCCCGGTTGGAGGAATCATCCTAACTTGAGGTACGGGAATGCTTTCTATCAACAAGACCCTCAAACACGGGAATGCTTTCTATCAAGGGCAGCAAGGTTTTCAATCATTTCCAGCTTTCCAAGCGCAAAACCAACAAAATTTTTAGCCTTCACAGCCCTTGAATCAGAATTTTCAGCCCTATAATCAAGGATTTCAAGGTCAGAGTTTTCATCCCTTGCCACCTAATTTTCCACCTCAAAATCAGAACTTTCAGCCCTACAACTCCCAACAAGGTTTCCAAGCAACTCAGCCCTCTAATCAGCCTCAACAGCCATGTTTTCAAGGTCAATCAAGAAGTTATTCTAATCAAGGAGGCTATGGAAGCTCAAGTGGAGGAAATGTGCCCCAACAGAGGGTTGAGGATATGTTTCAACAGATGATGCAGCAATAACAAGCTTGGCAACAACAAACACAACAACAACAACAAGCTTGGCAACAACAAACACAACAACAACAACAAGCTTGGCAACAATAACAATAACAATAACAACTCAATCACAACATTGAGAGGCAATTGGGGCAATTGGCTAGTGGAATTAATCAAAATCAAGCTCAAGGATCAAGTCAACTCCCTTCCCAAACTGTTCCTAATCCTAAAGGAAATGTGAGTGCTATTACTTTGAGAAGTGGGAAGGTTACAACATCTCCGAAGAGTCCAAGAGCAGAATTTTTAGGAGACCGGACAGTAACTTCAATTCCAGTTCAAAACAGCAATGAAATGAGTTCAAATTTAGCTGATTCCAACCCTAGCCCGTTCTCAACCCTTTCCTCAAGCAACCCTCCAAATTTGGTGGCAAACGGAGAAGAAAATAGTGCCAAGACACAAGGGACAGCAGCCACTACGCATGGGACAGCAGGGCAGAAGTCAGTTTCTCCACTTCCGGCCAAAGAGGATGATTTTAGGGTTCCATTACCCTTTCCACAGCGGAAGACACTAGCCAAAAAGCAAGTGGAGGAAGAGAAGGCCAAGGAATTCAATGAGTTAGTGGAACTTTTTAGTAAGGTAGAGATAAATGTACCTTTGTTGACCATGATCAAGCAAATTCCAAAGTATGCTAAGTTTTTGAAGGATCTTTGTATTCATAAAAAGAAACTCAAGGAAAATGAGTTGGTCAGCTTTGGGAAGAACATCTCAGCACTTATCCATACTATTCCTCAGAAGTGTGAAGACCCAGGGGTATTTACTGTTTCTTGTGAGATTGGGAGCACCATATTCCATGATGCTATGTTAGATTTAGGAGCTTCCATAAATGTGATGCCCAGGTCAGTATTTCAGATGCTTGGGATAGGCCCTTTACAGCCCACTGGTGTGGTGATACAGCTAGCAGACAGGAGTCAGACCCACCCAGCAGGTATGATTGAAGATGTTTTGGTGAAGGTAAAGGAGCTAATATTTCCTGCAGATTTTTATATTCTGGATATGGAGGGAGATTACTTGGCACACCGTTCTCCACTTATCTTGGGCAGACCTTTTCTGAAGACGGCCAGAACTAAGATTGATGTATATGCCGGGACACTTTCTATGGAGATTGGAGACACGGTTGTACAGTTCAGCCTTTTTGATGCTATGAAGCATCCAAGAGAGGACCACTCTATCATGAGCATGGACATTCTAGAGGAGCTGGCGCAGACTGAGTTAGAGGCTGAGGGATTTCTGGAGGATTTTTCTGGAGGAGCTATGTATTCAAAGGAGGCTGAGAGAGTACTGACTGCTGATACTGAGGATTTTTCAGAAAACATTTCAGATGCACTTCTAGCTGGAGATATTTTTCTAGTTGTAGAGGATTGCACAGAGCCCCAAGGATCACCTATTTTTCTTGATATTCAAAGTGTAGGGAATTGCACTAAGCCCCAGGGACCACTTATTTCTACTGAAGAGGACCAGAGTGAACTGAAGCCATTACCAGATCACTTGAAGTATGCGTACCTAGGAGAGGAGCAGACTTTTTCTGTTATTATTGCACAGCATTTGGAGTCAGAACAAGAAGAAAAATTACTGCAAGTCCTGAGGCACTACAAGAAAGCAATTGGGTGGACTTTATCAGATATACCAGGTATCAGCCCAGCTATCTGCATGCACAGGATATTTTTGGAAGATAATGTCAAACTTGTGAGGCAACCACAAAGGAGACTTAACCCACTTATTTTGGATTTTGTAAAGAAAGAGGTGACTCGACTTCTACAGGCAGGTATTATTTACCCTATTTCTGACAGTTAGTGGGTTAGTCCTATTCACGTGGTGCCCAAGAAATCTGGAGTGCCCGTGGTGGTGGATGAAAGCAATAAACTAGTGCCCACCAGAGTTAAGAATTCCTGGAGAGTCTGCATTGATTACAGGAAGCTCAACAAGGTCACAAGGAAAGATCACTTCCCTTTACCCTTCATTGATCAGATGCTTGAGAGACTGTCAGGGAAGTCACACTACTGTTTCTTGGACGGATTTTCAGGCTATTTTCAGATTTGCATAGACCCAGAGGACCAGGAGAAGACCACCTTCACTTGTCCCTTTGGCACTTTTGCCTATAGACGTATGCCCTTCGGACTCTGCAACGCACCCGGTACCTTTCAGAGATTCATGGTGAGTATATTCGGTGAGTTTCTAGAGGACTGCATGGAGGTATTTATGGATGATTTTTCAGTTTATGGCACGTCTTTTGATTCATGTTTGAATAACTTGTCTAGGGTTTTACATTGTTGCATTGAAACTAACCTTGTTCTTAATTTTGAAAAATGCCACTTTATGGTAGAGCATGGGATAGTACTTGGACACATAGTCTCTCAGAAAGGTATTGAGGTAGATCCTGCTAAAATCAGTGTTATTTCTTCTTTATCTTACCCCGTATGCGTACAGGATATTCGTGCTTTTCTTGGACATGCAGGATTTTATCGTAGATTCATTAGAGATTTCAGCTTGATTGCTCGACCCTTGACACGACTGTTGCAGGAGGATGTTGAGTTTCACTTTGATGAAAAATGCAAAGAAGCTTTTCATAGACTCAGGGAGGCTCTTACCTCAGCCCCTATTATTACATCACCTGACTGGACATTACCTTTTGAATTAATGTGTGATGCTTCTAATTTTGCAGTGGGAGCTATTCTAGCACAGAGGGTAGATGGAGCACCACATGTCATTTGCTACACCTCCAAAACCCTAGATGTTGCCCAAGCCAACTACACCACGACTAAAAAGGAGCTTCTTTCCATTGTTTTTGCTTTAGATAGATTCAGATCTTATTTATTATGCTCACATGTGATTATTTTTTCTGATCATGTAGCTCTCAAATACTTATTGAAGAAGCCTGATGCAAAACCTAGATTGATCAGATGGATGCTCCTACTCTAAGAATTTGACCTGGAGATCAGAGATAGAAGTGGAAAAGAGAACTTAGTTGCAGATCATTTGAGCAGACTTGAAGGAGATGGACCTCCTACCACCATTGATGACGATTTCAGAGATGAGCACTTGATTTCAGTGCATGGTGAGACACCGTGGTATGCTGACCTAGTTAACTTTTTAGTTGCACATGTATTTCCCACTCAATTTTCGAAAGCTCAAAAAGATAAATTAAAAAGTGATGCAAAGTTTTATGTGTGGGATGATCCTTATTTGTGGAAATTTTGTAATGACCAAATAATTAGGAGATGCATACCTGATCATGAGTTTACTTCTGTCCTGACTTTTTATCATTCATCAGCTTGTGGGGGGCATTTTGGACCCCAGAGGACTGCCAGGAAAGTATTAGAGTGTGGTTTATATTGGCCCACCCTTTTTCATGATTCACATGTTTTTTATAAAAATTGTGATAGATGTCAGCGAACTGGGAACATAGGAGCGAGACATGAGATGCCCCAGCATGCTATACTTTATTGTGAGATTTTTGATGTTTGGGGGATAGATTTTATGGGACCTTTTCCTGCATCTTATGGTTATCTGTATATTTTACTTGCTGTGGATTATGTTTCGAAATGGGTGGAGGCCATTCCCTCCAAGACTGATGATTCTTCTGTTGTTTGTAGTTTTGTTAGGTCACACATTTTCTGCAGGTTTGGAATTCCAAGAGCAATAATTAGTGACCAAGGATCTCATTTCTGCAACAAACACATGAAGGCAATGCTGAGCAAATATGGGGTGGTTCATAAAATCTCTACATCCTATCATCCCCAAACAAATGGACAGGCTGAGATTTCCAACAGAGAGATAAAATCCATTCTAGAGAAGACAGTTGGGCCCACAAGAAAAGACTGGAGCAAGAGGCTAGATGATGCACACTGGGCCTACAGAACAACGTACAAGACACCGATTTGCATGTCACCCTACCGCCTGGTTTATGGTAAGGCTTGTCACCTCCCAGTGGAAATAGAGCACAAGGCATATTGGGCGGTGAAAGCTTGCAATTTCGATGCTACCAAGGCGGGGGAAGAGAGAAAATTGCAACTCCAAGAACTTGAAGAAATTCGATTGGAAGCATTTGAAAATTCAAGAATTTACAAGGAGAAGACCAAGAACTTCCATGACAAACACATTGTGAAAAAGGACTTCAAAGTTGGCGAGAAGGTTTTATTGTATAAATCAAGGCTCAAATTGATAAGAGGTAAGTTGAGGTCAAGGTGGGAAGGTCCATTTATTATAACTGACATTTTTTCCTATGGAGTTTTTGAAATTAGGGACGAAGCTAATGGATTTGTGTGGAGAGTTAATGGCCACCGGCTCAAGAAGTATTTTGAAGAAATGAAGGAGCTAGAGGTGGAGGATGTGTACATTGAGGACGCTATCTACCCAACATAAGGGGAGTTCACTTTCTCTACTATTTCATTGTATATATCATTTTCATGGTTCTAGGAATAAATTCTTTCTCTTTTTGAAGTAAGTAATTGATAATAAATTCTTAGGAAACATGACATGAATAAAATCATTGTAAATACCATGTCATTGTAAATATAGTTTTAGCACTTTTTATTGCATGACTAGAAATAAATGTATCCCTTAGGTTATCTCCATAGCATTTTAGAATCTCTTGGAAAATAAACTAAATTTGGTTGTCGAAACTTAGGGTTTGAGTTCTTGGATGAAATCTTGGATGCTTGAGTACGATTTTGCTTTAGATTCTTAATTGAGGATTTGAGATGGATTATTTTTACCTAGTGAGATTAGCCTTGTTTTGTGATACACATATGTTATTGTATTCTAGAACTTGCTTAGGTTCTTTCAAAATCATATTTCAATGATTGGATCACATCTATAGGGACTAATCACTTTATTTACCTTTCCACATCAATTTGTCTATTCTATTTGTCTATTCTATTCTAGTTGTCTCTCCTTATTCCTAATCTTAACCCTAAATTTTTCTATGGATTTGTTTGCTTGGTATGTTTTTATTGATGCTATTTTGCCCGAGATGGACAAAGTTTTAAGTGTGGGGGAGTGATTAGTGATTTGGAAGCAATTTGTATCAAAAGAAGCAATTCATGTCAACGAAAAAAAATTTTTCTGCATTTTCATGTGCCAAGTGAGTGATGTTTGGTGGCAAAAATGAGCAAGAAGAAATGGTTGAGGATAGAGCCAATGGAGGCATCTAGATTCTTGATTTTAATTTGAAGATCCATGCTTACATGACCAAGCTCAAATTGGTTGATGAAGAAGAAATTGTGTGCCAAGGACTAAGTGGCACGCAACCATTAAATTGAAGCCAAATTCTGTGCTAAGGTTTTAACTGGCAGCTGTGAGGAAACCTGGAAACAAGCTAAACCGAAGTTTGATGAAGTTTGAAGACAATCTGAATTGAATTCTGGAAAATGCTTTAACTGCCCAAATCTGAGCTGAATTGCAGTGGGACAAATGCAGAAATTCTGAGCTGGAAAATCTGAAGCTTAAGCAGAATTGTGAGCTGATCAAGAAATATAAATCTAGAAACCCTGATAGAAGAAGAACTGCAGCTGTAATCTGCTGAATTGAGAGTGGAACAAAAGCAGAAAAAGAAGAAAAAGAAAATGCTGAAATGTTTGTGCCAAAGGAGGTTTTGTATCAACTTGAAGATGAATCTGAGTTTCAGAGGCTGTGAATTCGGCATTGAGTTTACAAATGCATCAAAGTGATGAGTATATCAGCTGCAGGTCAGTTGATAGAGATGAGCTAGCCTAAAAGAAAAAAAAAATTCTGTCTTTGCAGTGATTTATAGTGGCCGGTACACAATTTGAAGTGCAGGGACTGAATTCACTACTATATGATGCTCATTGTTGATAAGGAATCAAAGAGTTTTCCAAGGCTGCAGAATTCTATTGCAGAGCACCTCCACTGCTAAGAGTTTTCATGATCAGAATTTGCAAAGGTTGAGAATGAAATCTGAATTGAAGGCTGAAGAAATCTGAACTGCATGGAAAAGGAGATGCCGAGTGTTGGATTTGGAGCTACTGAATTCAAGGGAAGCTACAAAGTTCTGAAAATGAGCCTGAGTGAAAGCTGATACAAGCTGAGAAAAAACTGGAGCTAAGAAAAATCTGTGCTATGAAAATCAGTAACAATTCTGCTGAGCTGCATTGCAATTGTATAGCTGCCGAGGACTACATCAGAGAGCTTCTGAAATGAAGAAACTGAAAAGGGAGTAAGCTGTAAGTTGATAGAAGCCAAGAGAAATTTGTGCAGGAAGTGAAACTTGGAGCTGCTGAAGGGATATAAACTAATCTGCAAAGCTCTAATCTGGTAAAGGACAGTTATTGAAGCTTGGTTGCAACGAAATTCTGAACTGAAGCTGAAAGGGATCAGGAAGTGGCAAAGGTTATTGATAAAGTTGAGTTTTATGAACCTAAGGGAATTGAAGGAAATCATTATGACAAGAGTGGCAGAGGTTTTGTTTAAATGCAGCCAATTTAAGAGCTGTGCCAATACAAATCAAGATGAACTGCAATTGTATAGAATTTAAGAGCTGAAACAAACTACATTGCAAGCTATCAAAACAAGTTTGAGAGAAAAATTGAAATCTGCCGACAGTGGCTTGGAGTTAAATTGCAGCAGAATGCAGAAATTCGAAACTTGAAGAAAGTAGAGGATGCAAGGGCTGAATTTGGTGTTCCTAGGGTATGAATTAGTGAATTCAGCAATGATTGCATCCAATGCTGATCAGAACAGAGGAATTGCTGCTGCATGGATGAATTCCAGCTGGATACAATCTGAATTGAAAGCTGACGGAATTGAAAATGAATTGAAGCTGAGAAAAATTACTGAAACTGTCCAAATCTGAGCTGCATGGCATTATAAGCATATAATCTGAATTTCAAGAAGCAATGAATCAAGATATTAAGTGTAAAATGTATCTGAAGTTGAAGGTGCACATTCAATTTCGGATCTAAGAAAAACAAATGCAGCTATGGGCAGAAAATGGAAGAAGTTGGCTGAAATTCAACTTTGTGAGCAGAATTTTCAAGTGAAACAATTCAAATTCTCCACTACACTTTGTGATGCTAGCTGATGTTAATTGTTGGAGAAATCAGAAGTTTTGCAAGATCTGAAATTATATCATGGATGCTAGACTTAAAAACAGAAGAAAGAAAAAAAAAGAGAGAACAAATGAAGGAAGTGTGCCAACTTGTAAAGGAAATGTATCAAGAGTGAGTTACAAGGGTTGTTGAGTGAAAATTTTATGCTGAGTATCTATTTCACTTGATATCATATGTTCTTTGATACAAATCTGAGCTGAAAAGAAAGAAGAGAAAGAAGAATGAGAAAAGAAAAGCAAAGTTGGCACGAATAGACAAGAATTGGCACATTGAACCAAGGAAGGATTTTTCATCCAAATCAAAGGCAGTTATCGAAATCTGACTTCACACATTTTTATATCACTAGAGGACTATTAAGAAAAGCAAAGAGCATCAAGAATATCCTTGAGCAGCCAAGTCTTCCACTTTATCAATTTTTCCCTTTTTCTTGGCTCTTATTCCGTTTCTTATCATTTCTATGTCTTTGATTTGTTTTTATAGTTGTTGATCCTATTCATGATTAATGATGGAGAGTAGATAATAAGCAAGCATATGGTAGTGCAAGAAGCATGTGTGATTGAGTGAGCTCCACTTCCATCATCAAGTTAGAACTTAATAGAGAGCCACCAAAATTTTCCTTGAAAGGTTATGAGTTAAATTCATCTCACTGACACTTGATGGATGAAAAAGCTAAGTTGTTGATTTAAGGATAAGATACTAATCCATAGAGCTTAGATTTATGAGAATTGACAACCCTAGGTAATTTCTTTTCCTTTGTTTCTAATTATGCTTAAGAAAGCCTAAGGGATACATATTTAGTTGTTTCGAGAGACGCTCAAGGTTAAGTGTGGGGGAGTTGATAAATACTATTTTACTGATTATTTGAGCTGCTTAAATCCATGTTTGACCTATGTTTTTATTGCTTAAATTGTGAAATTGCCCTTGGTTTTAGAACTTACTCTTATTTTAGACTAAATTGCAAATTTACATTAAATTGGATTATTTGGCCACTAAATTCTTGATTTATTTTTTGCAGGCATAAAAGGTTCATGGACCTAGGGCATATTGGGTGAAACTTGAGTCGGAAGTGAGCCGGATCGAATTATCAGGCTTACGATTAATCCAGACCGTCCGATTTAAATGCGACTAGATCTGAGCCATCCGGGATCATCTGAAGCAATCCAAGCTAGGGCTAGGGTTGATCAAGCACCCTGATCAAGATCTGAAGGTTTCATCCCAATCAGAGCTCAATCAACCGTTGGATCAAGCTTGGAGGGCTCTTGATCATCCATTCAAAGATTAGGTTGATCTGGACCATCCGTTGCATATCTGGAGGATCCGAGCTACCACAAGGCAGATCCTGACCCCAGATCATCATCATAAAAGTTTGGCTCAAATTAGACCAAGATCAGCCGTTGGATTGAAGTGGATCAATCTGGACCGTCCGTGCTTAATTACTTAAGGAAAAATTGCCGCAGCTTCTTCCTCCATCGCGTCTTCGCCGCAACAGTAGGTTCTTGAGTTCTTCATCGTTTTCTTCCATTTTTCATCCAATCGAAGGCGTGATCACTCAATCCATCATCAGAGCAAGGGCTAGGTCAGTGAAGAGAGTCTCAGTGAGGTTTCAGATTGGATTTTTGCTCAATAGTTAAGCTGCGTGAGGTTTCAGCAGTTTCACTACCTGAATTCAGTGAGCTCAGCTGTGCTCCATTTCCATTGCATCCAAGCTGACCAGAGGGGTTCCCTAGAAGGTTTCGGTCATTCCCTAATCCAAATCGCAAGCCACCACAGCGAGTTTGAAGAATTCGGAAGCAAATTTCAGCTTGAGCAGGATTTGATCTAATTCGGTATCAGAGACAGTTCCTCACTGATTTGTTAAGCTTGCGGGTCCGAAGTTCACTCTTGATTGACGACCAAGAAGTTCTTGGGCTGAGGAGGGGTTGAGGAGTAGCTTAGAAACTTAATTTTCATTTGTTTAGCTGTAGTTTTCGATTCTGTCGTAAGCTTTGTTCTGAAATTCTATTTTAGCTACTGAATTTTTCGATTTTTAAGTTGTTAGCTATAATTTAGCTTTAATTCTGCAAGTAGAGTAATGTAGAAACTTGTTTAGTGATCAATTGAGTTTAATTTCGGTTTAGTTCTTTGTTTGTTGCTGCGTATCAATTGGATTGTGGCGTGCCAAGTTCATTTCTGAATTTTCAGTTTTGATTCTGTTTTCTTCTCTTTGCTTTAGTTGAGGTCTGAATGGATAGCTTATTTCTGAATCAGTAGGTTTATTATTCATTAAGCTAGTTTCGATCAATGTTCTTAGTTACTTAATCTGTTTTTGCATCCGATTAGTTGAACTTAGTTGCTCAACCTGCTTTTACATCCAAGTTCAATCTGCTTCTGCTTAGTTAGTTTATTAGTTGATCTCCATTTTCTTCTGAATTTCTTTCCTTCATCCTTGCGTTTCAGTTACTTTTAGTTTAACTTCCCAAGCTAATCTTGATTAGCTTTATTCCAGAATTAGTGGACCTGTTTCAGCAAGTTTCAAGCACTAGTTGGCACAAAGGGTTCAGTTTTGGCACATAGGTTCACTTGCGTGCCAAGCTGAAATGAGCATTGATTGTATCAGTGTTTCTTACTTGTTTGCTGGTGTAGAATAACATTTGAATACAACTGGTATTGCATTCAGCCATTTCTGAATTTTGTTGCATTTATTGGCCTCCAAATCTTGTAATTAGTTTGAGTTTGTTTGGTGTCTTCTTGCTAAATTTTGTAGGCTATCACTTGTGTTAAGCTGATTCATTTTCGAAACTGCATTTATCTGTTTGCTTAGTCCTTTGTTGCATTTTGAATTTAGCTTTGCTTTTCCAAACTTTAGTTAAATCCTATAGCTTGATTCGGTTTCCATTGGTTGAATTATCATTTGCCATCACTTGTTTAGTTATTAGTTAAGTTTCTTTCTTGTCATTGCATTTTCACTTTTATTTACAACCCAAAATCCAATTACTCATTTACAACCCAAAACACAAACGACACATAAACCAAGCTCGAATCAAACACTACAACTAGCCTCGAGAAAAAATACGACCTGTGGCCCCTATATTACATTTTCAGATTTTGATTGTAAAAAGGGTTTCCAGCATTCATTCATATCTAAATCTGATGAGCCCACACTTTCGTGACAATTTAATCTTGTATTTTGGGCCTATCAAAAACCACCTACAGTTAAACATCTTAGGGTGTTTGGTTGTATGATATTTATTCTAAACACCAAGGACCATCTTGGAAAGTTCACAGCAAAAGCTGATGAAGGGATACTGGTCGGGTACTCCATTGTCAGCAAAGCTTATCGAGTTTACAACAAAAAGTCTAGATTGGTTGAAGAGTCTTCTGATGTTGTCTTTGAAGAAATTTCAAAAGCAAATGATCAATCAGAAGATGTAGAAGGTGTTCAATTCGAACTTAGGAAACTAGGTTTGAATGGAAATCCAAGTGTTGTAGATGGTGGTGATGAATCTGATGACGGTGAGCCTAGACAGCTTATAGATCAGCCGGATCCTGAGGCTGAGCTTGTGTCTAGTGACGCCATCCAAGAAGCACCCCCAACACCAAGGCAAACTAGGTTAGCCTCTAGTCATCCCCAAGACCAAATTGTTGGAGATATCCATCATGGGGTTAGAACTAGATCATTCTTTAGGAATGAGGCTAATGAAGTTGCCCTAATTTCCGAAATTGAACATAGGAAAATTGACGAAGCATTAAATGATCCCAATTGGATCATTTCTATGCAAGACGAACTAGGTTAATTCGAGAGAAGCCAAGTTTGGGACTTAGTCCCTAGACCTAAGAAGACCACCATTATTGGAACCAAATGGGTCTTCAAAAATAAATTGAAACATAAGGGAGAAATCGTAAGAAACAAGGCACGCTTAGTAGCCAAGGGCTATAGTCAAGTTGAAGGCCATGATTACGATGAGACCTATGCTCTCGTGGCACGATTAGAGTCCATCCGATTGATGCTTGCATTTGTAGCACATCGAGGTTTCAAACTCTATCAAATGGATGTCAAATCGGCCTTCTTAAATGGTTTCATAAGAGAAGAGGTCTATATCGAACAACCTCCGGGGTTTGAGAGTTACGAATTTCCAAACCACGTGTTCAAGCTCAAGAAGACGCTCTACAACCTTAAACAAGCACCTCGAGCTTGGTATGAAAGGTTATCGACTTTTCTTATTGAAAAAGGTTTTGTGAGAGAACAAATAGACCCTACACTATTTCTACGAAGAGATAGTCATAATATATTTGTAGCCCAAGTGTATGTCGATGACATAATTTGTGGCTTAAACAATAAGGGCTATTTGAATGAATTTATTAGACACATGGAGAGTGAATTTGAGATGAGTCTAGTGGGAGAGTTGACTTTCTTCCTTAGACTCGAAATCAAACAAACTCGAGATGGAATTTATGTGCACCAATCAAAATACACTCAAGAGATGCTCCAAAAATTTAGCATGAGTGATTCTAACGAGGTAACCACTCCCATGGCTACAAACACAAGATTAGACAATGATGAGAGTAGTAAGCCTGTTGATTTAACTCAATATCGGAGAATAATAGGTAGTTTGCTATACCTCACAGCTAGTCGACCTGATATTCTTTTTGCTATGGGTATGTGCGCTAGGTATCAAGTTTGTGCCAAGGAATCTCATTTAATTGCCGTTAAGAGAATTTTGAGATACCTTAAGGGCACAATTGGAGTTGGTCTTTGGTACCCCCATACCGAGTCGTTTGACCTAATTGGCTATACCGATTCCGACTATGCTGGGTGCAAGTTGGATCGGAAGAGCACAAGTGAGGGTTGCCAATTCTTAGGATCGTCATTAGTGAGTTGGTCAAGTCGGAAGCAACATTGTGTTGCTCTCTCCACGACCGAGGCAGAATATATCGCCATGGGAGAGAGTGTATCACAATTGTTGTGGATGATTCACACACTAGAGGACTATGGATTAACCTACAAGGGTGTGCAAGTGTTGTGTGACAACATAAGCACAATAAACCTAACCAAGAATCCAGTCCATCACTCTAGGACTAAGCACATTGAAGTGCGTCACCACTTCATTAGAGATCATGTTGCTAGAGGAGATATTGTACTCTCTCATGTAGAGTCAAAATCGAACCTAGCGGACATTTTTACTAAACCACTTCCCGAGAATGATTTTAGTTTCTTACGAAGGGAATTGGGAATGTGACGTGCTTCATAGGATTGAAAAGCATATAAACCCCTTCATGATCATTTAAAATTGTTAGGAACAATTGGGTAACTTGGGGACATCTCACAAAAACTATAAGGTTTAACAAAATGTTTTTGTTTGCTAGAAATGGGGTGAGATGCTAGGATCAAACTAATTACTCAAAATGTCAATGCATCCCTTGAGAAATTAGGTTGACGAGACAATAATCATTAAGTTGACCAAGTATGGGGAAAATCAATGCATAACATATGTGTACTTGGCTACATGATCATACTTGGACATTCCAATCAAGGAAACTTGATTGGAGACTTATATTGATACAAACATCTTTTAAAATGAATGAATGGTTTGATTGATTTTGCATTCACTTGATTGGGTGTTTGTGTTCAAAATGGATGCGGTGATTGAGTTTGACCCCACTTGGGTGGAGCAAATTGATTTGTTAAATCCATAAGGACCTTTGATCCTTGTTCAAGGACCAATTTAAAGTCAAGGGAACACCTCCACAATCAGGAAAGCTACATTGAATCGTATCGAAATTCATTCGGGAGTCTGAAACTGAAGTTTTAGAATCGTATCAGAAAATTGTTGATATCTGATCGGTCCACAGACCGATCAGGAGTGGTCTGATTGGTCCATAGACCGATCAGTAAGCTCATAGAAGGCTCACAACCTTCTGTCCGTTTCCTGAATGATCCACCAACCAATCAGGGACCTCCCTGATCGGTCACCGGACCGATCAGGAGTCAGCCTGATCGGTCCAAAGGACTGATCCATCTATTTCGCGAGAAATTGTCAAAATATTCTGTTTTGGATTAGATCGGTCCACTGACCGATCTGGACACTGTGGTGATCGGTCCACCGACCGATCAGGAGGGTAACAAAAAAACTCACGAACTCACTGTTCGCTCCCTGATCGATCGGCAGATCGATCAGGGGCATGCCTGAACGGTCACCCGACCGATCAGGACCCAGCCAGCTCGATCAAGTTGGAGCCTGATTGGTCTGAGTATTTTCAGATCGAACGGTCAATCGTTCGAACGGTCCATCGTTCGAACGCATTAAATTCGGTTGGTGGATCAGTCCACCAACCTATTAACTCCATCAAACTCTTCATTTTCAACCCTAGCGCCGAAACCTTTGTCTTCTACCTGCGTGAAACCTTCCTCAGCTTCCTCTTGCGTTTCCTCTTCCTGTGCTGAAGCTTGGCGTGATCTGCTTCCTGTGTGGATCTGTGATCTTTAGAGTTTCTTTGAAGGTCAGCACCTCGTGAGCTTCTTCTTCCTGCGCAAGTCCTTTGTGTCGTTCCATCCTCTGCTTGAGACGTGTTCTTCCCGAACAAACAAAGGAATGGCACCTAAGTAAGATTTCTCTACTTTCACCTTGTTGAATACTTCAAATATCATAATACTTGGTGAACTAACCTTGATGTTTAATTTTGGGGTTCATTTTGGTGTGTGCCGTGCGTGCCTTACTCATATAATCAAACCTTATTATCACTTGATTATTGATCAAACCATATTTGATTGATTAAACCTAATGTCATTTGATCATTTTCTAGTATGATTCATTTGATCAATGCCTTAAACGTCAAATTCTTTTTCTTGTGTCGTGACTTGGTCCATTCAATTTGTTGCCATGAGCAAATTATTCCACCCTTTAGAAAGTCGTCCAAGGGTAAAGAACCCGCTGAGGGGACCTCGAAGGGCAAAGGCCCTTCATCGTCTGCCCCCTCTCGAAGGCCTCAACCTTCATCGAGTTCTCAATTTCCTAACGCTGCCTTCGAGCAAGCATTTCAGACCAGAACGTTCAAACTCCTTCCATGTCGGTCTATAGATAGACCTTTCTTGACTGAACATTGTCCCTCTATTATAGAGATGGTTGATTTCTACAATCTCGGACTTTTTCTTTCCCTTGAGCGAACTGTCAATGTTGACCTTGTCTCTGAATTCTACAATAATTTGCAACAAGGACCGCAGGGGGGCTTTGACTTCACGACTCGGGTAGCCAAGAGGAATCATGACTTTTCCTATGATGTCTTGGCTGAGTATCTTGGCGGTCGACGATCGCCTAACTTCTGTTCTATCTACCCAGAGCTACCTGACCCCTTACTGCCTCCATTTGAGGGTGTCACCCCCGATGACATATACGAGCATTTCTTTGGCCATCCCAGACCAGCTGGCCCCGATGAGTTAGGGCCTGACTTTCCTACCTTTGCGGCCCTTCTGTTGGGTTTTTCGGGCCGCGAAAATCGCCTTTTCGCGTCGCGGAAACCTCGAGAACCCAAAGCCATGGATCTCGTGCGAAGAAAAATTCCGAAACAAAAATCACGTATTCATTTCATGCTCAAAACTCGATCTACTCCTAGATCTAAAGAGGGATAAACCATTTAACCTTTGGTGCGTGCCCCGCTTAATCTCGCTCGCTCCTTTTGGATGTCGGATCTCTAGGACGTCAAGTGCCGTCCCTCTAGAAGTATCCACGCGAACAAAGTGGATGGAGGAAACCCTTTAGGTGTGCTAGCACCTTTCAAGGGTTCGGCCAAGAGGAGAAGAAGAAGAAGAGCACCAACACTTGGAGGAGGAAGAAGAGAAGACACACCCTTAGAAAAATGGAACCAAAACTTGGTTTTGCTCTCTCATTGTGGCCGGCCACATAATGGTCATTAATGGTCATTAAGTGTGTAACGACCCGGAAAATTCTCTTAATATTTTATTAAAATATTAAGCATGTCTAGATAATTTTCCGAAGGACCTAGAGGTAATAATACAAACTTTGGCCTAGAAAATCCATATTTTCCCATTTAAATTGGGAAAAAGGGCACTAATGGGCCTTATATGGGCTTGCTAGTACCATAATTATCGGTGGATTTTAGGTGGAAATTAGTATAAAGATAAATAGGATTTAATTGGACATATTAGCATGATTATGGGTAAGTATTAGTTTAATTTTCCTATTTAATTTGAGGAATTAGGTACTAATGGGCCTTAAATGGGCTCCGAAAAATGGGTATTAATTGGGTAAAATTCATATAAATATAAAAGAATTTTATTTAGGAATATTGGCAAAATTATGGGTCATTTTTGGAGAATTTTCGAAATAAAAGGTGAATTTTCGAAAATAAGAAAAAGGATTAAATAAAATAAAAATAAAGGTGCATGGGCCAAGGATTGAACCTTGGACCTCTTCGACAACCAATGAATGCTTTAACCAACTCACCTAGCAAGGAATTCTTGTGAGGAAAGGAAGTGAATGGTGGTTAAATGGTAGAGGAAGATGAAGGGCCATAGAAAACTCTTCATTCACCACCTTAATGGTTGATTAATAAGGGGGTTTGGGAGTTTCATTCTTCATGCCATCAAGTGCATTTGCTCCTCTCTTCCTTCTCCATTCTTGCCGAGCACTCAAGGAAGACTTCTCCCTTGAGAAAACTTCACAAAAAGTCTCATCCTCCAAGATCTAAGGTCTTCTCAAGTTTCCAAGGGCTAGGTGTGGTCAAGTCTTCTTCCTTCTTTCCATCCAAGGTCTAAAAATCAAGAAATCTAAGGTAAGACTCCTTCACCTGTGGTATAATAGTTACCAACGTTTTCCATGATTTTTGGCTGGATATATGGGTGAGCTTCAGATTTAATGGTGAAAGGAAACAAAATCCAGGTTTCTATGGTTCAAAGGTTCCGGCCAGCATGTTTTAAAGGTCCATAATTATGATAAAAATCAGGATAATATTATTTGATGTTCCCTTATGATGTTTAGAAGTTAATTGAAATTTTTGGGGATTTTTGGCATGATATATGGGTTAGTTTCGGATTTAATGGTGAAAGGAAACAAAATCCAGGTTTCTATGGTTCAAAGGTTCCGGCCAGCATGTTTTAAAGGTCCGTAATTATGATAAAAATCAGGATAATATTATTTGATGTTCCCTTATGATGATTAGAAGTTAATTGAAATTTTTGGGGATTTTTGGCATGATATATGGGTTAGTTTCGGATTTAATGTTGAAGGGAAATAAAATCCAGGTTTCTATGGTTCAAGGGTTTCGGCCAGCATGTTTTAAAGGTCTAAAAATATGTTAAAAATCATGATAATGTTATTTAGTGTTCCCTTATGATGTTTAGAAGTTAAGTAAAATTTTTGGGAATTTTTGGAGTACTCTAGGATACCCTAGAGTTTCGGCCAACATGAAGGAAGCAAAACCCAGAACTTTAAGTTCAAGGGTTTCGGCCAGCATGTTTTAAAGGTCTAAAAATATGTTAAAAATCATGATAATATTATTTAATGTTCCCTTATGATTTTTAGAAGTTAAGTATAATTTTTGGGAATTTTTGGAGTACTCTAGGACACCCTAGAGTTTCGGCCAACATGAAGGAAGCAAAACCCAGAACTTTAAGTTCAAGGGTTTCGGCCAGCATGTTTTAAAGGTCTAAATATATGTTAAAAATCATGATAATGTTATTTAATGTTCCCTTATGATGTTTAGAAGTTAAGTATAATTTTTGGGAATTTTTGGAGTACTCTAGGACACCCTAGAGTTTCGGCCAACATGAAGGAAGCAAAACCCAGAACTTTAAGTTCAAGGGTTTCGGCCAGCATGTTTTAAAGGTCTAGAAATATGTTAAAAATCATGATACTGTTATTTAATATGCCCTTATGATGTTTAGAAGTTAAGTATAATTTTTGGGAATTTTTGGAGTACCCTAGAGACCCTATGAGTTTCGGCCAACAACAAGGAAAGGAAACCAAGAACCCTAGGTTTGTGGGTTTCGGCCACCATGATTTTGGGGTCTATAATTATGCCAAAAATCTTAATGATGTTTATTAATGTTCCCTTATGAGGTGTAGTAAGTAAATATAATTTTTGGGAATTTTTGGGGTACCCTAGAGTACCCTAGGGTATAGGTGATTAGGAAGTATGCTTAAGTAAGGTGGAGGAATACCATGTTAACTAAACCTATAGCTTATATGTCATGAAATATACGTTAGGTCATAGAATGTTTAGACATATGCCATGATTTAGGAATGATATGTATGTATGACATGATGTATGAATGATATGTATGTATGCCATGTCTTATGAATGATATGAATGTATGCTATGTTTATGAATGTATGCCATGCTATATGAATGATGTGTACCTATGCCATGTCTAAGAATGAAAATGATGAATGAAAGTTAAGTATGGTGAATGAATGAATATGCTATGAATGATGATGCCTTTAAGGCATAATGATGATGAAAGAATGATGAATGAATGAATATGCTAAACGGCACGGTCGATGGTCAACGGTACGACGGTCATAAGGACCGGTAAATGGGCCGGTAGACGGGCCGAGCCGTAACAAGTTATGTTATGATAAAGATGCCATGAATGTCTTATGAATAATGAAGCATGAAAAGTATTTTACTTTATGAATGGGCTTGTACCGGACCGATGTATGGGTCCAAGGGATGGGCACCTTAAGAACGCCCCGGTTCTGGACTACCGACTATGCTGTCCACGGTTCTGGCACTACCGAAGCTGTGCAACAGGGATGGGCACCTTAGGAACGCCTCGGTTCGGGGACTACCGACTATGCTGTCCTTACCCTAGTAGGTCGAGGCTAGCTACCTCGTATTTACTTAGGGATGCGCGCTTATGATGTATGTATGTGGTACAAGCCAGGGCCCAATGCATGTTATGATTATGTTCAAGTATTTAAAAGCATGTTTTCAAGATTAAGCATCCTTATATATATATATGCACAGTTGCTACATGCATCCATTTATGCTATGCATTATGTTATGAAAAGTATGTTTACGAAAAGTATGTTATGAAGATATGTTCATGCCATGATTTTATTTATGTTTATGCCATGATTTTATTTATGTGTATGCCATGATTTTATTTATGTTTATGCCATGATTTTATTTATATTTATGCCATGATTTTGTTTATGTTTATGCCATGATATTATTTAAGCTTATGCCATGATATTATTTAGGTTTATGCCATGATGTTATTTATGTTTATGCCATGATTTGATGCTAGTTTAGAATGTCATGCTTTAATTATGTTTATGATAGTTTAGGATGCCATGATTTTATCTATGTTTATGTTAGTTTAGGATGCCATGATTTTATGCTAGTTTAGAATGCCATGCTTTACTTATGTTTATGATAGTTTAGGATGCCATGACTTTATCTATGTTTATGTTAGTTTAGGATGCCATGATTTTATGCTAGTTTAGGATGCCATGGTTTAATTATGTTTATGTTATGTTAGAATGCCATTATTTTGTTCATGCTCATGCTAGTATGGGATGCCATGATTGTAATTAGATTTATGCCATGATTTTATTTATGTCTATATCAAGTATTATGCCATGCTATGATTGTTTACGATGTTTATGTTATGTCAATAATTATGCCATACCCGAATGTTTATGGTTACGTTTATGCCATGCTATGAATGGGGTGAAGCTATGTCCATGACATGTCAAATGAATGCTAAGTGATGCTAAGGATGATGTTCTAAGTAAAGCGCTAAGAGTGCTAATGTTTCATATGTTTATGATTAAGTGACGGACGGTTTTAGTGAGTAGGAAAGAGTCTTACTAAGCCTGTGTGCTTATAGTTTTATTATCTTATACCGCAGATCACGCAAAGGAACAGTAAGGAAGCAGCAGGAGGGCTTTGCAGAATGTGTGTGATAGTGACTTGGCCAAGAGACCATATGTTTGCTTGCCTTATGATAGAACTTTACCTTTACTACTAAGTACTTGGATATGACTATGACTCTATGATATGATGCTAAAGTATGACAGAATGCTAAAGTATAACATGATGCTAAGTATGACATGATGCTAAGTATGTTATGATGCTAGGAATGGTAGAAAGTGCATGTAAGTGTAAGTTTAAAGTTTTCCGCTGCGTTATGATGTCTACATGCCCTAAGTATGTTAACGTAACACCGCTTTATGGTGGTCAAAAAAAAAAAAAATCGGGTGTTACAAAGTGGCCGGCCATAACCCCCTTTCAATTTGAATTCAAATTCAAATGGGGGGTTACAACCTTTGGAGATGATGTGGATCATCATCATTGGTCAAATACCAAGCCAAGTCATCACTTGGTCAAGTCAAGGTGAGATGGCCTTTTGGTCAAGTCAAACATGACCATTAATCTTCCTTGATGAGGTGGCATCCACACTTAATGCTCTTGATGATGTGGAGCATCATCAATGGTTGGCTCCATGCCAATTCATCACCATGATGTGGCATTAAGTCAAGTCTAACTTGAGGTGGATTTGGGTCAAGTCAAACTTGCCTTTTATGGACTTTCCATATTTAGTCAAGTTAAACTTGACTCCATTTCTTCTCCCATGTCAAGTCTAACTTGAAGTGGAACCAAGTCAAGTCAAACTTGATTTGGATTTGGGTCAAGTCAAACTTGCCTTTTATGGACTTTCCATATTTACCCAAGTCAAACTTGACTTCATTTTTTCTCCATCTATTTGTTCTTTGTGTGTGACCCTATAGGTTCTTGTAACGTTGGCAATGCTTCTAACCTCTTAGAAACATAAGCAATGAGCGGTATCTAGCAACACATCATTGCTACCTAAGTTACAAGAATGTTGAGATCCAACATCACCAATGTGACTACTAATTATGACTTTCATAATATGTGACAATGACCTTCTATCGTCGATATCTAGATTGATCTTCTATGAAGCATAGACCGTGTCATCCTCCAATCAATCTATGTGTCTTGAACTCCAAGTAGACTCACTATAATCAAATAAGCTCAATATCTCATATTGCCTTATTTGGGCATGGCCATGCACTTAGTGATCTCACTCTATCAAGACTATGATATCTCTCCCGTCATATAGGAGGGATAGATCCCATCTACATCACTCACATCCCTCCGCATAATTTGTTACATACCCAGTAATCGCCTTTATAGTCCACCCAGTTACGGGTGACGTTTGACGAAACCAAAGTACATAACTCCTTATGTAGGGAACTATGGTGACTTCAGGTCTAAGGACTAATAGTCATACTAATAGTCACATGAGAAAGTATATGACACTCATATAACGATCCATGATACATTCTCATGGTGGGTCATTCAGTATACATTCTCCAATGCATACTCATGTGTCAACTTGATATCTCATATCCATGACTTGTGAGATCAAGTCATCGTGTTAACCTACATGCTAGTCTCTATGCATTAACATTGTCCCTGAATGTTAATACTTGACTAGGAATAATTAAGAGTAGTGTTCTCTATATCATCTCACTATCGATTCAATGAATCGATTGATATAGATATGAACCTACTACCAAGGACGTTATTACACTTAGTTATTTGGCACCAATACAAGTAAGTATAATAACCATAATCAAATGCCTTTATATATATATATGAAATATGATACAATGAGTCCATACAACAACCATCACATGATTGGCTCTAGGGCTCTCACTAACAATCTCCCACTAGAACTAGTGTCAATCACTGTAGTATCTAATACCCAATGACCTAGTGTGACCATCATGCTTGGTCTGTGTCAAAGCCTTGGTCAAGAGATCTGCAATGTTAGCCTCTGTGGGTACTCTGCATATCTTCACATCTCCTCGATCGATGATCTCTCGAATGAGATGGAAACGCCGTAGTATGTGTTTGGTCCGCTGGTGTGAACGAGGTTCCTTAGCCTGCGCAATAACTCCATTGTTGTCACAATAGAGCTGTACTGGGTCGGCTATGCTAGGAATCACTCCAAGCTCAGTAATGAACTTGCGGATCCAAACTACCTCCTTTGCTGCCTCAGATGCAGCAATGTACTCAGCTTCTGTTGTAGAATCAGCAACTGTATCCTGCTTTGAACTCTTCCAGCTGACAGCGCCACCATTTAAGCAACACACGAACCCTGACTGCGATCTGTAGTCATCCTGGTCAGTTTGGAAGTTTGCATCACTGTAACCTTTTACAGTTAGCTCCTCTTCGCCTCCAAATATCAAGAAATATTCTTTAGTCCTTCTCAAGTACTTAAGAATATTCTTGACTGCTATCCAGTGACGTTCACCTGGATCTGACTGGTATCTGCTCGTCATGCTCAAAGCATACGAGACATCAGGACGAGTACATAACATGGCGTACATGATAGATCCTATGGCTGAGGCATAAGGGATCATGCTCATGCGGTCTCTCTCCTCTCTAGAAGAGGGACCTTGAGTCTTCGAAAGACTCACGCCATGTGACATTGGCAGATTTCCCTTCTTGGAATTCTGCATGGCAAACCGTTGCAAAACGGTATCAATGTATGCACTCTGACTTAGGCCAAGCAATCTCTTAGATCTATCTCTATAGATCTTTATGCCTAGAATATAGGATGCTTCACCTAAGTCTTTCATTGAGAAGGAATTCCCCAACCAAGTCTTCACAGACTGTAGTGAAGGAATGTCATTCCCAATGAGTAGTATGTCATCTACATACAAAACAAGGAAGACAACTGTGCTCCCACTAACCCTTTTGTAGACACAAGGTTCATCTTCATTCTTGATGAAACCAAACTGTTTGATTGCATCATCGAATCGAAGATTCCAGCTTCGAGAAGCTTGCTTTAGTCCATAAAGGGACTTATGCAGCTTGCATACTCTACCAGTATGCTTTGGATCTACAAAACCCTCAGGTTGTGTCATGTACACTTCCTCGAGGAGGTTTCCATTCAGAAACGCAGTTTTGACGTCCATCTGCCAGATCTCATAATCGTGGTATGCTGCAATAGCAAGCAAGATCCTAATGGACTTGAACATCGCGACTGGAGAAAAGTTTCATCATAGTCAATACCATGAATTTGCTTGAAACCTTTAGCTACTAGTCTACCCTTATAGGTATGTACAAGTCCATCCATGTCAGTCTTTCTCTTAAAGACCCACTTACACCCAATGGGTTTGACCCCTTCAGGTGGATCAACCAAAGTCCATACTTGGTTGGTGTACATGGAATCCATCTCGGATCTCATGGCCTCTAGCCATTTCTCAGAATCTGGGCTCATCACAGCTTCCTAATAGGAGGTAGGCTCGTTCTCAACGAGCATAACGTCATCATGGTCAGACAAGAGAAATGAGTATCTCTCAGGCTGACGACGTACCCTATCAGACCTGCGAAGAGGTAGGTCTACATGAACAGGTTGTTGTTCCACAGCTTCTTGTGCAACAACCTCATCAACCACCACACTTTGTGGTTCCTGTTCAACTTCCATCAAGGCTTCAGTGCTATTGTCCATGTCTTGAACTTCTTCAAGACTGAACGTACTCCCACTAGTCTTTCTAGAAACAAAGTCCCTTTCTAGAAATACTCCAGTCTTAGCAGCAAACACTTTGTGCTGACTAGGAATGTAGAAGTAGTATCCCTTCGTTTCCTTGGGATACCCTATGAAATAACACTTATCAGATTTGGGTCCCAGTTTTTCTGAGACTTGACGTCGTACGTAAGCCTCACAACCCCAAACCCTCATGAAAGACATCTTGGGACTCCTCCCTATCCATATCGTATATGGTGTCTTCATGACAGCCTTTGATGGAACACGGTTTAGTGTGAACGCTGCCGTGTATAGAGCATATCCCCAAAAGGATATAGGAAGATCTGCATGACTCATCATAGATCGTACCATATCTAATAAGGTACGATTCCTCCTTTCGGATACACCATTCCACTGTGGTGTTCCAGGGGGAGTGAGTTGGGATAGAATCCCACACTCAGCTAGGTAGTCACGAAACTCATGGCTCAAGTATTCTCCACCTCGATCTGATTGAAGTATCTTAATACTCTTGCCAAGTTGGTTCTGTACTTCATTTCTGAATTCTTTGAACTTTTCAAAGGATTCTGACTTATGTGTCATCAAATACACATAGCCATATCTACTGAAGTCATCAGTAAATGTGATGAAGTACCTGTAACCACCTCTGGCAGCGACATTGAAAGGGCCACATACATCACTATGTATGAGTCCTAACAAGTCTGTCGCTCTTTCGCTATGTCCACTAAAGGGAGTCTTAGTCATCTTGCCTAGAAGGCATGACTCGCATGTCTCATATGACTCAAAATCAAATGAGTCCAGCAAACCATCCTTATGGAGCTGGGACAAGCGACTCTCATTTATGTGGCCTAAGCGACAGTGCCAGAGATAGGTTGGGTTCAACTCATTTGATCTCAACCTCTTGGTATTCACGTTATAGATAGGGCTCTCTAAGTCTAGAATATAGAGGCATTCATCAGATGTGCGCTACA
>JAGFNQ010001181.1:249860-299364 GCA_024364735.1 Boesenbergia rotunda
GAGAACCGCGACCTTGTGAGGTATGTGTTAAAAGCTTTTCTAAGGAATGCCTTGTGGTCATCCATGGTGAATGCCTACAAGGTTTCCAAGGACTTATCAATTGTTAAGTTGGATGATTTATTTTATGAAATGGAGCTGCACGAGATGGCTAACAAAGGCCCCAAGGAGAAGGGGATTGCTCTTGTGGCAGGGGAAAAGACAAAGAAGAAGGAGAAGAAGAAGGAGAAGAAGAAGAAGGAGAAGGAAGTCTCTTCATCTTCATCTTCATTCGAGTCCGAGTCTAAATCCGAGGAGGATGGCAGCGGGTCTTCTTCCTCCAAGATGGCCAACTTAGTTAGAAGAATGATAAGGAAGAGCCGGCGCTTCAAGGGTAAAGGTAACCCTAGTGAAGTTAAGATTGATAAGTCTAATGTTACTTGTTATGAGTGTAGCAAGAAAGGGCACTTCAAGAAGGACTGCCCAAAGCTCAAGAAGAAAGAGGAGAAATCAAAGAAAAAGAAGAAGGCCTTGAAGGCCACATGGGATGAATCATCCTCTAGCTCATCCGAAAAAGAGAAGAAGGAGAAGAGTACTCGCCATGTGGCACTCATGGCTATTGAAGGTGAGGAGAGCAGTGAAGAATCCATGGACTCCTCAAACGCGGCTTCATCATCATCGGATGATGAAGAGGTAATTTCTCCCGAACTAGATAAACGTTATAGAGCTATTGCATGTTTAACTAGTTTGTTAAAGAAATCCAATGAAAAAGTTAAATCACTGAAAGTTGAAGTAAAACATTTGAAATCCTCTAGGGATGAGGATGTTAATGATTTACATGTAGAAATGTTAGAAGATGAGAGCAAATCTTTGAAGAGTGAGGTTGAGAGACTCAAGAGTGTTCTTAAGAAATTCTCAACTAGCTCAAAGACTTTAGATATGATTCTAAATGCACAAAGGGTGGTTTACAACAAGGCCGGTATTGGTTACCGACCTAAAGAACCATCATTTATTTCCTTAATGTCTAGGACTGATGTTAGACCACTTAAGACTCCTAGGGTTCAAAAGAAAGTGGTCAAGGCATGGGTGCCTAAGTCTTGCATAGTAGGTGCTTTAGGTCCTAAGATTTGGGTACCTAAATCTTCTATTTTTCGTATTGTGTAGGTCGTGATTGAGGAGGAGCTTCTATCAACTTGGTGCGTTGATAGTGGATGCTCCAAATATATGACCGGTGATAGATCCTTATTCACTACCCTTCATAGAAAAAGTAGAGGTAATGTTTCCTTTGGTAACAATGGTAGTCTTAATGTTGTAGGGATAGGAGACATTTAAATATCCGACTGTCTTAAGATTAAGAATGTCCTTCTAGTCAAGGGGATGATATTTAATCTCCTAAGTGTCAGTCAATTGTGTGATGCGGGTTACACAATTGATTTTCAATCAAGTCAATGTCTAGTTAGACAACATGACACATTTGACACGGTACTAGTAGGCACAAGGATAGATAACATTTATCAAGTTTCTTTTAAAAGTGCTACTAATGCTTTTGTTAAGTGTTTCATGTCAAGAGAAGATGAGTCTAACCTTTGGCACCGGAGACTAGCACACGTGAACATGAAGAATATCCGAAAATTGGCCAACAAGGGACTAGTTCGTGGCTTACCAAGCATCAAGTATGAAAAAGAAAAGATTTGTGATGCATGTCAAATGGGTAAGCAAACGAAATCTGCACATAAAGGTAAAAGCACTGTAAGTACTTCTATCGCTTTGGATTTACTTCACATTGACTTGTTTGATTGTAGCACTATTATATCCTTGAATGGTAGTAGATACTGTTTTGTGATCATTGATGATTTTACTAGATATACCTGGACATATTTTCTAAAATTTAAGGATCAAACCCTAGATGTTTTTATTTCTTTTTGTAGAAGGGTTGAAAATGAAAAATCATCAACAATTAAAACAATTAGGAGTGATCATGGAGGCGAATTTCAAAATCAAAGATTTTTAGAATTTTGTCAAGAGAGAGGGTATAGACACGAGTTCTCTACTCCTAGAACACCATAACAAAATGGTGTTGTAGAGAGGAAGAACCGGTTCTTACAAGAGGTTGCACGAAGCATGCTTAATGAGTACTCATTACCGAGTTACTTATGGGCTGAAGCTGTGAACACAGCTTGCTATGTGCAAAACCGTGTCCTAATACATAGATTTCTAGGAAAGACTCCTCACGAACTTTGGTTTGGGAAACCACCTACAGTTAAACATCTTAGGGTGTTTGGTTGTAAGATGTTTATTCTAAACACCAAGGATCATCTTGGAATGTTCATAGCAAAGGCTGATGAAGGGATACTAGTCGGGTACTCCCTAGTTAGCAAAGCTTACCGAGCCTACAACAAGAAGTCTAGATTAGTTGAAGAGTCTTCTGATGTTGTTTTTGAGAAAATTCCTAAAGCAAATGATCAATCAGGAGATGTCGAAGGGGTTCAATTCGAACATAGGCATCTAGGTTTGAATGAAAGTCCAAATGTTGTAGATGGTGGTGATGAGTCTGATGACGGTGAGCCTATTCAACCCATAGAATAGCCGGATCCCGAGGCTGAGCCTGTGTCTAGTGACACCATCCAAGAAGCACCACCGACACCAAGGACAACTAGGTTAGCCTCTAGTCATCCCCAAGACCAAATTGTTGGAGACATCCATCATGGGGTTAGGACTAGATCATTCTTTAGGAATGAGGCTAATGAAGTTGCCCTAATTTCCGAAATTGAACCTAGGAAAATTGACAAAGCATTAAATGATCCCGATTGGATCATTGTCATGCAAGATGAACTAGGTCAATTCGAGAGAAGCCAAGTTTGGGACTTAGTCCCTACACCTAAGAAGACCACCATTATTGGAACCAAATGGGTCTTCAAAAATAAGTTGAACCATAAGGGAGAAATCGTAAGAAACAAGACACGCTTAGTAGCCAAGGGCTACAGTCAAGTCGAATGCCTTGATTACGATGAGACCTATGCTCCCATGGCACGATTAGAATCCATCCGATTGATGCTTGCATTTGCAGCACATCGAGGTTTCAAACTTTATCAAATGGATGTCAAATCGGCCTTTCTAAATAGTTTAATAAGAGAAGAGGTCTATGTCGAACAACCTCCGGGGTTTGAGAGTACCGAATTTCCAAACCACGTGTTTAAGCTCAAGAAGGCGCTTTACGGCCTTAAACAAGCACCCCGAGCTTGGTATGAGCAGTTGTCGACATTTTTAATTGAAAAAGGATTTGTGAGAGGACAAATAGACCCAACACTATTTCTACGAAGAGATGGTGGCAATATATTTGTAGCCCAAGTATATGTCGATGACATAATTTGTAGCTCAAACAATAAGGACTATTTGAATGAGTTCATTGGTCACATGGAGAGTGAATTTGAAATGAGTCTAGTGGGAGAGTTGACTTTCTTTTATGGACTTGAAATTAAGCAAACTCGTAACAAAATCCATGTGCACCAATCAAAATACACTCAAGAGATGCTCCAAAAATTTAACATGAGTGATTCCAAAGAGGTAACCACTCCCATGGCTACAAACACATGGTTAGACAATGATGAGAGTGGTAAACCTATTGATCTAACTCAATATCGGAGCATGATAGGTAGTTTGTTATACCTCACAGCTAGTCGACCTGATATACTTTTTGCTGTAGGTATGTGCGCTAGGTATCATGTTTGTGCCAAGGAATCTCATTTAATTACTGATAAAAGAATTTTGAGATATCTTAAGGGCACAATTAGAGTTGGTCTTTGGTACCCCCGTACCGAGTCATTTGACCTAATTGGCTATACCGATTCCGAATATGCTTGGTGCAAGTTGGATAGGAAGAGCACAAGTGGGGGCTGCCAATTCTTAGGATCACCATTACTTAGTTGGTCAAGTCGGAAGCAACATTGTGTTGCTCTCTCCACGACCGAGGCAGAATATATCGCCATGGGAGATATTGTATCACAATTGTTATGGATGATTCATACACTAGAGGACTACGGATTAACCTACAAAGGTGTGTAAGTGTTGTGTGACAACATAAGCACGATAAACCTAACAAAGAATCCAGTCCATCATTATAGAACCAAGCATATTGAAGTGCGTCACCGCTTCATTAGAGATCATGTTGCTAGAGGAGACATTGTACTCTCACATATAGAGTCCAAATCAAACCTAGCGGACATTTTCACTAAACCACTCCCGAAGAATGAGTTTAGTTTCTTACGAAGGGAATTGGGAATGTGTCGTGCTTCATAGGATTAAAAAAGCATTCAAAACCCTTCATGATCAATTCAAATTATTGGGAACAATAATTGGGTAACTTGGGGACATCTCACACAAACTATAAGGTTTAACAAAACGTTTTTGTTTGCTAGAAATGGGGTGAGATGTTAGGATCAACCTAATTACTCAAAATGTTAATGCATCCCTTGAGAAATTAGGTTGACGAGATAATGATCATTAAGTTGACCAAGTATGGGGAAAACCAATGCATAACATATGTGTATTTGGCTCCATGATCATACTTGGACATTCCAATCAAGGAAACATGATTGGAGACTTATTTTGATACAAACTTGGTTAAACATTGAATGGATGTTTGTGATTGAATTTGGCTTCACATGGGTGGAGCAAATTGATTTGTTAGATTCATAAGGATCTTTGCTTCTTGTTAAGAATCAATTATAGTCAACGTAACACCTCCTAGATCGACAAGGACCCACCTGATCGTATCAGAATTCGATCCGAAATCTAAAAGTGCAAGTTCTGAAATTGTATCAGAAAATCTCTGATACCTGATCGGTCCACATACCGATCAAGAGTTGGCTTGATCGATCCACTTGACCGATCAAGCTAAGTCTGCGAATTCCACTGAAATCTCACTGTGTTGGCCTAGATCGGTCCACTAATCGATCTGGCCCCTTTGGTGATCGGTCCACCGACTGATCAGGAGGGTCACGAAGATTCGCGCAAACTCTCTGTTCAATTCCTGATCGATCAGCATCGATCAGCAGATCGATCAGGGGCTTGCCTGATCGGTCGCCCGACCGATCAAGACCAAGCCAGACCGATCAGGCTGGAGCCTGATTGGTCTGGGCGCTCCCAGATCGAATGGTGATCCGTTCGATCGCAATAAATTCTGGTTGGTGGATCGGCCCACCAACCTATTAACTCTCTATTTCTCTTCATTCCCAAACCCTAAGCGCCGAACAACCCTTCCATCCTCCTCTTCGTGTGCAACCTGTGAGAGTTTCCGTGAAGTTTTCCAAGCTCCGTGGAAGTTTTCTGCCTGTGCAAAGCTTCCTCTTCGAGGTCCTCTTCTTCTTCCTCCGCGAGATCTTTGAGTCCTCTGGGTGTTCTCTTCTTCAAACTGTCCAGATCTTCTTCACTCAGTCGCATGGCACCCAAGTAAGCTGCATCCTTATGGTTTAGAGTTTTCCTTTCAGTTTGTGTCATATATTACGACTTATGGGCGCTAACCATGTTGTTTACTTGTGGTGTGTTTTTGTCATCCTTTGCCATGACCTTGCCCTTGCCGTGCCTTACCCATATGATCAAACCTTATTGTCACTTGATTCTTGATCAATCATTCCGTTACATGATCAATCTTGTGTGGTTCACTTTGGGTTGTGTCGTGACCTTGCCATGATCCTTAACCCTACTGATTAAACCTAATCATTTCCAATCTGTGTCATGATCTTACCTTCTTATGATCATTATTCGATTGAATGATGTCCTATTTATCCAACATTAGGAAATCTCCCAAGGGTAAAGAATCGACCGAGGGTACCTCCCGATCCAGGGTTCCCTCTTCGTCTGATAGACCACAACCTCCCTGTGATTCACGATTTCAAAATGTTCATTTTGAATTCTTCTTTCACAGTCGCACCTTCAAGCTCCTACCTTGCCGAACTGTGGACCGAGCGTTTCTTTATGAACACTGTCCATCAGTACGACAGATCGTTGAGCATTATGAACTTCAATCCATTCTCTTCCTTGAGCGGTCAATAAATTTTGATTTAGTCTCCAAATTTTATAACAACATGGTCAGTGGAGAGGGTTCAGGGTATAGGACCTGTGTTGCCGGTATCAACCTCAATTTTGATTTATCAGCTTTCACTGCCTTCCTTGATTGTCGACATTCGGATAATGATTTTCCGTGTTATCCTTATCTTCCGGATCCTCTACCGGTTCCCTTCGATGGAGTCACTCCTGACTCTATCTACGAGTACATTTTCGGCCATCCCAGGCCAGGGGGTCCTGGTGAGCCCGCCGGTGATTTCCCCACGTTTGTTGCTCTCCGCCTTTCCACCGCTGATTATATTCTTTTTAAAATTATCACTAACTGTCTGGTACCTATTACTTCAAAACCCCTGACCGAGATTCGCTCATTTCACTGCTTGATGCTCTACAGGATGCATCGGCGATTAGACTTTAGCATAGTGACTACCATCTACTTCTCTATCATCACTTACAGTCAGATCGATCGTCAGACGGTTTATATGCCTTTCGGACATATCATTACTGCCTGGCATCATTCGGTTGGTATCGACGTGTCACAGGGCAGGTTAGTGACGATGGTTCGGTAGGACTACCGACTTGGCCAACGTGCGTTGGCCCAGTCTGGCATTATCGTCGGACCGTAGGGGTTGCGGTGGAAGGATAGGAGAGGAGTGGGGGAGTTGCTTAGGGTAGCCCATTTTCAGATACCCGCAGCTCTGGTCTTTCATCAGGAGCCTCCAGCTGCTACAGAGGGCCACTATGAGTCAGATCCCGATCTTCGCTGGCAGGTGGCTGAGCTGGAGCAGACAATACAGCGCGAGTTTCATATCTCCGAGCTTTGGCGACAGGAGGCCCAGTCTGAGTTTCGGTCATTCGATCGCCGGCTTCTCGCGATAGAGTCTGATGTTTCTGGGGTCCGCTCCCGGCAGGAGGCATGGTACGAGGAGTGACGCGCTTGGACCGTTGGTCATCCGTACCAGCCTTCATCTTCTGGAGTTGCGCCATCCAGCAGCACTGCACTAGGGAGCTACATATCTATTGATGATACATCTGACGACGACCCTGCTGAGGATTGATTTGATTATACTCTACTTCTACTTCCATGATTGATGTTGCATATGACTGTGTTGCCTGTTATGACTTGGTGATATCATTGACTATATTCTGATGTTGTATGATGCATCTGACTTTATGACTATCTTCATGTATGACTTGCTACTCCATGCTTATTACTAGTTCTTGTTTTCCTTGATTCATATGCTGCATGTGATTGCTATATCCTGCTTTATCCTTATCACATGGTTTCATATGCTTTCCAAATTACATCATATCCTTGTTGTTTTTGGGAGAACCCCTGGGTTGAGGGGGAGGTTTTATTTTTAAACTTAACTACCAGTCTACACACTTTTTGGTGATTGACAAAGGGGGAGAGTTAATGAGATAAGTTAGGGATAATTACGAGCTTAACTATTGTAGGAGGAGGATCCAGATTCTCCTATGATAGTGAAATTTGAGACTATAGATAGTGAAATTTGAGACTATGGATTTCAAATCCCTAAACTTAAAATTGGGTAGTCAAACAACAAAAAGGGGGAGATTGTTGATGCAGTCTGACCCTGATTGTTGTGTTGGTGTTGACACCGATTTTAGTTTAGGTTAATGAGATGATAAAGATTAAGTCCTGGTCCGGGACTAGGTGGAGTGGAAAAGACCTAGTGGGACTAAGCATACCTAGTGGGACTAGGTTGATGAAACCCTGGCTTGGAGGGCCAGGTCCTAGCTTGAGAAGCTAGGTTGGATGAAACCCTGGCTTGGAGGGCCAGGTCCTAGCTTGGAGGGCTAGGTTGGATGAAACCCTAGTTTGGAGGGCTAGGTTGGATGAAACCCTGGCTTGGAGGGCTAGGTTGGATGAAACCCTGGCTTGGAGGGCCAGGTCCTAGCTTGGAAAGCTAGGTTGGATGAAACCCTTGTTGGTGCAGAAAGCACCCAAGTCAAACCTGAGTTTTGATAATGGAAAAAGGGTTCAAAAGTTAAGTCTTATTTGTTATCTAAGATATTACTCGAGTGCGCAGGAAAAGTCCTAGCAAAAGACTGCTAGGCACTGGCGAAGGAATGCCAGGGTAAAAAGTCCTAGCGAAGGACTGCTAGGCACTGGCGAAGGAATGTCAGGGTAAAAAGTCCTAGCGAAGGACTGCTAGGCACTGGCGAAGGAATGCCAGAGTACTGAAGCCCTAGCGAAGGACTGCTAGGCACCAGGTGAAGGACAGCTTGGGACTGAAGACCTGGCGAAGGAATGCTAGGCACCGAGCTAGGGACAGCTTGGTATCCAAGACCTGGCGAAAGACCGCTAGGCAAAAGTCCAACCGGAGGAGCCGGTTGGCATCAGGTAAATTCTCCCGAGAGGAGTAGGTGAGGACGCGTTCCCCGTCGAGGGAACAGTAGGCGTCGGTTTGACCTAGGGCTCCATTTGGGAGGCCCAAAGTCAGAACCAAGACAGCTAAGGCTATATAAACTAAAATATTACTACTTTATGTTGTTTTGGACTAACCCTGGATGCAGGACCGAAGGAACGAGTGTTTGCAGCTCAGAGAGCCTCAAAGGAGTGAGGCAGCAGCTGACCAGGGCGCCCGGAGTGTCCCGGGCGCCCCCAAGGTGAACACAAAATAAAGCAAAGCAAAGTGAGCTTCTGCAGCTTATGGGCGGGGCGCCCCCATGCTCCCGGGCGCCCCCTATGCTCCCGGGCGCCCCCAGCGTCCCGGGCGCCCCCAGTGCAACCCTACGAACCAGAAGCCAGCGAAGCCAAGGGATAAGGTTTGACCCGGTCAATGCGGGCGCCCCCAGCATCCCGGGCGCCCCCGTCAAGATCTGATCCCGAGTTTGAAGGGATCATAAGATGACCGAGTGAAAGTCGGATCGGCCGACACGTGGGGGGGGGGCCGGACGTTCCGAGCGGCCCTAGGGCGTATAAAAGGGCCCTCGACCCCAAGGCTTCGGACAATACGACTTCCAACGCTGTTACGTTCTTCTGCTCCTGCGCTTTGCTCCAGAAACCTCCCAACTCGACACATAAGCGCCGACGACGTCCCTCTGCTCCGAGAAACATCCCATACCGGACGTCGGTAACGAAGAACTGTCATTTCATTTCAATTATACTACTACTGTAATCTTTTTGTAAGAATTATTTCGCACATATAGAATTGCCCTCAGTAAACGGTCAAAGACCGTGGGCCTTGGAGTAGGAGTCAACCTAGGCTCCAAACCAAGTAAAACCACATGTGTTTGCGTAATTGATTTTATTCCGCTACGTACCTGCTCTAATTTTATCCGAAAAGCGTTTAACGATATTCACCCCCCCCTCTATCGTTTCTCTCGATCCAACAAGTTGTATCAGAGCGGGGAAGTTCAAATTTGGTGCAACCACCAGTTTGAAAATTTTTCGTATTTCTTTTAATTTTTTTTCATTCGAATTTCTTTTAATATTCTTTTTTCGTTCAAATTTCTTCTAATATTCTTTTTTCGTTCGAATTTCTTCTCGTTGATCGAGGTTGGTGCAACACCCCTCGATATTTAATTTTCTTTATCCTACACTACTAATCCAAGACCAAGTCTTGGGATAAAGATTTTTTTTCTTTATCTCTTTTTCAGATAAAATATCTAATGGCCATGCAAGAAGGATTCAGCACAGCCAGACCTCCTCTTTTCAGTGGAGAAGACTTTTCCTATTGGAAAAGTCGAATGGAGGTCAACCTAAAAACACAGGTGGACATGTGGATAATCATCCAGTCCGGACTGGAGATTCCAAGAAATGCTGAAGGAGTACATCAAAGCTACACAAAGTGGGACACCGCTCTGAAATAGAAAATTGAAGCAGGTGCAAAGGCGACCCAGACCCTTCAATGTGGCTTAACAAAAGAGGAGCTGAACCGGGTGGGCCCTTTCAACAGTGCCAAGGAGCTGTGGGGAAAACTGATCGAGCTGCACGAAGGAACATCAGACACTCGGATCAGCAAGAGAGATCTGCTCCTGAACAAGCTGTACACCATCAAAATGGCCGACAACAAAACAGCAGCTCAGCTTCATGCTCGAATCCAAGAACTAATGAACGGTCTTCACACTATTAGTCACAAGGTAGAAAACCGTGACCTAATAAGGTATGCTTTAAATGCTTTCCCAAGAAACACCTTGTGGGCATCTATGGTAGATGCATACAAGGTTTCAAGGGATCTTTCGAAAATAAAATTAGATGAATTGTTCTCTGAATTAGAGTTACATGAACAGACTAACTGCAATCTGGCCGAGAAAGGTATTGCCTTTATTGCAGGTAAAACTGGAAGGACATCTAAAAAGAAGCTTCAACCTGAACCCGAGTCGAACTCAAACTCAGACTCAGAAGACGAAGAAGGAGATCGACCTAAGCTGGTCCGACTGGCCCGAAACTACAACAAAGAATTGAAGAACCAAACCAACAAGCGAAAAGTCAGCCGAAGAAGGGATGAACCAACTGAACCCGCAAATGAAAAGAACAAGCCCAATGTAACCTGTTACGAGTGCAAGAAGAAGGGCCACTACAAGACCGAATGCCCTAACTTGAAGGAAGCAAAGAAGACAAGGAAGAAGAAAGCACTTCAAGCAACGTGGGATGAGTCCATCTCCGAAGAAGAAGAAGAGGTCCCACAATCGAACCTACTCGCACTAACCGCCTCAGAAGAAGTTGAGACCGAGTCAGAATCAAATCAGGACGACGGCAGACTGACATTTGCAAAGGACGGTGAAATCAAGTAAGTGGATTTACT
This sequence comes from Boesenbergia rotunda, assembly GCA_024364735.1. Classification (NCBI taxonomy): domain Eukaryota; kingdom Viridiplantae; phylum Streptophyta; class Magnoliopsida; order Zingiberales; family Zingiberaceae; genus Boesenbergia; species Boesenbergia rotunda. The sequence continues at coordinate 260,672 of JAGFNQ010001181.1, forward strand.
AGAAGTCAATTAAACGAGTTAATATCTTATCTTTCTCGAGATTTAGCGAAAGCTAAACTCCGAATCAAATCCCTCCAAAAGGAAGTAAAACTCCTGAAAGAGGGAGCTGACTCTAAACCCTTTACTGAGAAGGTTCAAGAAGGAACCTCTAATCAAGTTGAAAAATTGAGAAAGAGAATTCCTCCCTGAAAACTCATGTTAAGGATCTTAGATCAGCCTTAGAACAATTCACTTCTGGTTCCAAGGGTCTTGACATGATTCTTGGAAAACAGAAGTCCGTTCTAAATCGATTCGGACTAGGCTATGAACCAAATCTAGACAAAGATCCTACTTTGCTGTACTGAACCAGTCCAGAAATAAAGTTCAGGCATGGGTACCTAAACTATGCCTGAACAAACCAACTGGATCAAATCAGTATTGGATCCCCAAGGACAAGATTCACATCTTGCCTAACCATTACCGTGGCTTTAGTCCAGGGGGAGCCAAATTAAAAACTATATTTATTGTTAGATAAAACTTAATTCTTGATTATAACTTGCTTAACTGATTGTTTATTTGATTTCTGCAATTTACCATGCTTAGACTTAGGAATGGTTAGTTTAAGGACTGAACAAACTTAACTGAAACTTGACAACATAGTATTGGGTGGAGGTGAGATGATAGTACGTTAGGGAAGACAATTCTAATAAGGTCAAGTATACTTGATCTCTTTAAACTGGTGAAACTAGCCGAAGCTACCGATCCAAGACCCAAACTAATTAGACCAGAATTTTTTAAAGATTAATTTTGAAAATGAAATTTCATTAAAAGGCTTTGTCAGGGAAAGGGTTGATGATCCAATAAGGCTACGACCAAAGAAGGCCTAGTGCCTCGCCAAGATTTGGAAGCCAATTTTTGAAATTCAAATTCAAATTACTCCTTGTCAAATTCAAATATAACACAAATCTTCAGTTACTTGTAGATTTAAACATTCTTTTCAAAATAAATAATAATTTTTTTAAATAAATTCCATTGTTTTCAAAATTAATTAAATTTTCAAAATAATTTATCAAAACCTGTCTCACAAAACCTATAAGGCTAACGTGATTGAAAACCCTAGATTCAGAGAGACAGTAAGATTAAACTCAATTAAAATTTTTTTAATACCTAAATTATGGTTTAATCCTGTAGTCAAACCATGGTCAACATGGTCAAACCATGGTCAACAGAGTCAAACCATGGTCAAAGCAGTCAAACCATAGTTAGAGCAGTCAAATCATGGTCAAACCAATTAAGCCACGGTCAAACGATGACAAGATAAAATGCTGCATTCACCCTTGACCAGGGCGCCCGGAACCACGCGGATGCCCATATTTCAGTCAAAGCAGCAAAAGCTGCAAAGACCAGCCTGACTGGGGTGCCTGGGCCGTTCCGAGCGCCCCCAACCTGCCCTAAGCCACTGCCAATGGCAGTAAGCACTGTCCCGGGTGCCCGGGAGCTCCCGGGCGCCCCCAATAACCTGCCTATAAAAAGGCATCCAAACCCTTCCTTCTTCCCACACCAAAAGCCATCCTCCTTCCTCACTTCCTTCCTTCCAAGGAGATCAAGTGACACTTGGGCTTCCTCAATCTCAACCATGCCTCCCCGGTATGATTTTTTTTGCATCTCAAATTATTTTCTTAATTTATTCCTTTTAGAATTTTTTTCTTAATTCATTCCTTATAAATACATCTTTCTTAACTTAGAAAACGCCGAACAAACCATGCGAACCCCGATGCCGAACCGAGTCCCGACCCTAGGTTCCCGACTCTAGAACTGTGTAATAAGTTCGCTCGAACAACTTACAAACCTATCAAAACTAGCTATCTAAATAGACACTTCTTTACTCAATCTTGTCCTTTATCCATGAATGTTATAAATTTCTATCAACTAGACAATCTAGTCTTCTGCATGTTAGTGATATGAGAGAAGTGTCCTAAGGCAATCGCCTTATGATTGTAAACATTTATCTTAAATAAATGATAATTCACTATTTGAGTATACATGCTTGTGTATTTGATTGTGATCTTAAACTCATCTACTGAATGTCCGCAATACAACTCACAGCATAAGAGAATTTGTGATGGGATCACAACTAGTGATTATCTCTAAATGTGCAAATGTGAAGTATTGAAAATATCCCTAGTCGATGAATTGATAAATACGGACACTATCAATTCTGTTGAGACTAGCATGGGTTATTCTCTAATCAGCTGATTCTCACTGGCTGGTGACATTGGGATGTCCGGAGATAAACATGGATGCTAGTTAAGGGAACTAGTTCATTGGAGTGACTAGTTGTAAGACTTCATATGGAATCTATCTATAGAAATGTCAATGAAGTTCTTACTGCGGCTTAAGTGCGATGTTCCTTTGACTTGCGGTGTTCAAGTCGTCTTGGTCATTGAGACTTATACTTTAACATCTTAAGCAAGCATCTCCAAGGAGGTGTGGACCCAGGATGATTGGGTATAAGCCGAAGTGCCTGAAGACGTTTGAACAGCCTACAAAGGATTCACCACTCCTTGCGAGGAGATGTATACCCAGGCCTATCGTCGGATTGTTACTCAAAAACCTCTGGCCAGAGTATATCATGTTTAGAGTGTGAGTCTCTAAAATACATGAGAGTAATTAAAAATGCAAAGGACGAGAAAGACACTACTTGGGCTAGGTGTGACGTAGTCAGCCTAGTGGGGACTGACACCATAGACCGTGTCCTGAACCAAGTGGGTATAAGGTGGTGAAGGGAATGGGGCACGATTCATTAGAGCTGCTGAAGGGTTTCAGAATAATTTCTTCTGGGGTCAAACCGTTGATCTTTCGATTAATTGGGGATCATGATGTACTACTAGGTGCCACTCATGATCGTTCTATAATTTGTTGATTATAGACGGCCAACATAAATCGAAAGCCTATTTAGTCACACGCACTACGAGTAATCTGAGGGATTTAAAACGAGTTGAAAATTGGATTTTCCGATCAAGAGAAATAAGTCGAATCTGAGTTAATCAGAGGCGCAATGGAAGCTAAAAATGGCTAAGTCTTTTGAAGGCTTTTTGGGCGAATTAAATGAGTTTAATTTGCGTTGGTTCGGCTCGGTTTGGGCTGGCCAAAGAGGGTGCCAACCCTCCTTGGTTGGCCAGCCACAATAGAGGGAGAAAACCAATTAATTTTGGTTTAATTAATAAAATAGATCTAGCGCGATTTATTTTATAAATTATGGATAAATAAATTTGTATAAATAAATTTATATAAATAAATTTATAGAAATTTATTCTTTTTATGGAAGTTAAAATAATCCATGAAATGGTTTATTTTAATTTTATAAAATCAATTATGAATTGATTTTTCCATAATAAGAAAGTTTATAAATTTCTTATAAAATTTATTCCATAATAAAAGGAGAGATTAATTAGTTTTATTATAAAGTTAGTTATAATAAAACTTGGTAATTCATAAGAGAATTTATAGGATAAATTTCTTATGATAAACTAATTAGTTTTATTATAAAGTTAGTTATAATAAAACTTGGTTTAAACTGAATAATTCATAAGAGAATTTATAGGATAAATTTCTTATGATAACTAATTAGTTTTATTATAAAGTTAGTTATAATAAAACTTGGTTTAAACGGAATAATTCATAAGAGAATTTATAGGATAAATTTCTTATGATAATTAATTAGTTTTATTATAAAGTTAGTTATGATAAAATTCTTAAGAGAATTTATAGGATAAATTTCTTATGATAACTAATTGGTTTTATTATAAAGTTAGTTATAATAAAACTTGGTTTAAACAGAATAATTCATAAGAGAATTTATAGGATAAATTTCTTATGATAACTAATTCCGTTAATTCCGTTAATTCTGTTAAGAGGAGACTTGGCAAGGGAGATGCTACTATATAAAGGAACCAAAGGCAAGCCCTTAATTCCAATTGAGTTGTCAAGAGAAGTAGCTCCCTCTCTCCCTCTCTTTCTCTTCTCCTTTCTCTTCTCCCCTACCTTAGGGCCGGCGCCCTCTTCACCAATTAGGGCCGGCGCCCCTTCCACAAGCTAGGGCCGGCGTAACTCCTCCCATAGAAGGTGGTTGCCGTGAGCTTCAAGAAGAAGAAGAAACGAAGCAAGAAGAAGAAGAAGCGGATAGCGACTCCTCTCTTCTCGGAATTCGATTCCGTTTTCTTGGTGGTAAGTTTCCTTTTCTTCTCTTGATCTTCTTTGTTGTGCCTATAGAGAATCTAGTAGTTCTCGTCGGCACAAAACTCGTGACTTTGCGAAGTCATCCCGAAGAGAACTCGGCGTGGACGCGAATAGAGGCGAAGCTTCCAAGGGACGCTACGGTTGGATCTCGTCCCTTTCTTCGAGTTACGCGAGGTACTTGGTAAATTAGTTTACTATTCTACAAAGTTTTATTTTATGATTATGTCAACACACCATAAGATTGCATGCTAGATATGAAGTTAAAATAATTTAGGAAATTATTTTATGCAAATTCTTCCGCTGTACGTAAAAATTTAAAATTTTACGAACTCGTATCCTTGTCGACATGCACCCGGTCTCAACACTGCACTCATACCATTAACATATCCTTATGTGCAGAATTTTATAATAACATAGTTCGACAAAACGATCTCATGTTTGTCACTACTATTCAAGGGATACCCTTGTCAATCACTCCTACCTTGCTAAACTGATTCCTTGGACTACGACCCTCCCAGTCCACCTTTTGTTGCTATCCACCTAGGAATCCTCCATTTGATCCTCCATACTCTCACATTACTTTAGACACTCTTCACTCCTATTTCTATAGGGAAGCTAGACTTCCCGCAGATAGACGATTCCAGTCCGTTGACCTTCAGGCACAAGACTACGCCCTGTACAGAGTCCTGGTCCGTTGTATTTTACCACTATCCACTAGAGATGTCGCGACCATGCGACCCTTTCATGCCTTCCTTCTATATACCCTGATACATCATCTTGACATTGACATTGGACTACACATCTTTCATAGTATTCTGCATGCATCCAGTGTTACAACCCCAGGGACGAGTGTGCACTCCATTCTGCCACATCATAACCTCCCTCCTTCATCACCATGGTCATGACATTACCGTGGGTGAAATAACCGCGATGATCGATTTTGATGAAATAGGATTTAGGAACTTCTCTTTAGCTGGTCTAGAGGTATCGACCTCCGGGGTTTTGAGTTGTAGACGATAGCAAGCCAGGGCTCCGATCGATTCAGACGAGGAGGTAGACGTTGACGTTGCAGATCTGGCAGCAGAGGCCCGAGCACACATAGACGAGCCCCCTCCACCGACACTCTACGAGAGAGTGACACGGCTAGAGACACATGTCCAGAGCCTTCGAGAGGAAGTGGAGGCAAACCATGCTGAAGATAGGGAGACAAATCTAGGCTATTACACTGACTATATGAGTGCCCTTAGAGCTGAGAGGGAGACCAGAGATGCACAGTATCACGAGATGATGGCGATGTTTAGATCCTGGCAGCCAGGCTCCTCTGATCATCCTGGACCCTCTTCCTAGATTTGATTTGCATTGTACTAGTGACTATTTGACTGCCCCTACTTAGTAGGGTTGACTCATGCTTGACCTGTATGACTATGCTGGTTCTCTTACCAGCGGACTTATGTAGTTGACTACTTGTTTGTTTAATTATCTGATCGCAGTTAGGATTATGCTTGGTAGAATAGGTTTACTTTGCTTTTTGGCTTTTCTACTACTTCAGCCCTTAAAATTTTCAAATGTTGTTAAAATCAGTTTTTAAATTTTTTAATATTTTCAAAATCAAATTTTAACTTAGTTTTGAAAAATTTTAAAATATTTTTTTGACTTAGTTTTATTTTAAAACTACCCCCTTCAAAACTAGGTCTTTTCGTAAATGGACTTAGCCTAGGCCCTAACCCTAGAACTGCATGCACCTATATATTTAGAAGCTAGCATCTCACAAGCACCTTAGGGTACTTTGATTGATAACTTAGAAAGGGTTGAGATGCTTAGGTCTTTGCCTTAATTCAAGATGCTTTAAGTCAGTGCATCTGCAGTAATTGGGGCACTAAATACAACTTATACAGTAATTAAGTTAAGTGTCAAGTTTAGAAAATCTAACTTGAACAGAACACTTAACTTGACTAACCCTAGCAAAAATTATTATTTATAACAGTTAGTAAGTAGCTAATTGGGTTAGACAGGTCTCTAAAAGAGGAAATTGAAACTGATTTGATTTAATTCTCATCATGAATTGGTTCAGTACAGCAAAATCATGCAAGTCATTTTCCTTCATGCAATTTAATTATTCTGTTTCTGCTATATTTATTTGTGTTTGATATATGGCAAAGGGGGAGAGATAGGAAAGGAGAATGTTTTAAAAAAATTTCTAACTTTCAAACTCTATCCTTTATTCAAAAAGTACTTATACTAAGTTTTTCAAAGTACTAAGTTTTTCAAAGTACTAAATTTTTCTAAGTACTTAAGTTTTTCAAAACTTTCCTAAGTACTTATGTTTCTCAAAACTTCACTAAAGTACTTAAGTCTTTGAAACTTTCCTAAATACAAATATTCCTAAGTATTTAAAACTAAAGTTTTTTCCTAAGTACTTAAAACTTAATTTTTCAAATTTTCCTAAAGTACTTTGAACTAAGATTTACGAATTTTTCTAAGTACTTCGAACTGAAATTTTCAAAATTTTTCTAAGTACTTTGAACTGAAGTTTCCACTCAAAATATTCCTAAGTACTTTGAACTGATTTTTCTAAACACTCAAACTTAAGTTTTCAAAAACCCTCTAAGTATTTTAAACTTAAGTTTTCAACTTGTTGAGTACTTAAACTTAAATTTTTGAAATTTTTTCCTTAGTACTCAAACTTAAGTTTTCAAAATCCTTCTTAAGTTTTCAAAATTGTCTAAATATTTAAATCTAAATATTTTACAAGTTTTCCAAAATACACGACCAAAATTATTTTGGAAAATATAAAGTTTCTGTTGAAAATTATTCAAAGTAAAATCCATCATTAGACTTAGAATGTATTTTCAAAACCCCCACGAAGTTTTGAAAAATCTAGGGGGAGATTCCTTCCAGGGGGAGGGAACAAAATTTAATTTTTACTTGCTCTATTTAACTTAACTTTTTGAACCAGGGTTACTATAAATCAAAAAGGGGGAGATTGTTGGTACAGAAAACACCCAAGTCAAACCTGAGTTTTGATAATGGCAAAAGGGTTCAAAAGTTAAGTCTTATTTGTTATCTAACATGTTACTCGAGTGCGCAGGAAAAGTCCAAGCAAAGGACTGCTAGGCACTGGCGAAGGAATGCCAGGGCAAAAAGTCCTAGCGAAGGACTGCTAGGCACTAGCGAAGGAATGCCAGGGTAAAAAGTCCTAGCGAAGGACTGCTAGGTGTTAGTAATATGAGAGAAGTGTCCTAAGGCAATCGCCTTATGATTGTAAACATTTATTTCAATAAATGAAAATTCACTATTTGAGTATACATGTTTGTGTATTTGATTGGGATCTTAAACTCATTTACTGAATGTCCTCAATACAATTCACAGCATTAAAGAATTTGTGATGGAATCACAACTAGTGATTATCTCTAATTGTGCAATTGTGAAGTATTGAAAATATCCCTAGTCGATGAATTGATAAATACGGGCACTATCAATTTTGTTGAGACTAGCATGGGTTATTCTCTAATCAGCTGATTCTCACTGGCTGGTGACATTGGGATGTCCGGAGATAAACATGGATGCTAGTTAAGGGAACTAGTTCATTGGAGTGACTAACTGTAAAACTTCATATGGTAATCTACATATAGATATGTCAATGAAAGTTATTACTGCAGCTTAAGTGCGATGTTCCTTTGACTTGCGGTGTTCAAGTCATTTTGGTCATGGAGACTTATACTTTAACATCTTAAGAAAGCATCTCCAAGGAGGTGTGGACCCAGGATGGTTGGGTATAAGCCGAAGTGCCCGAAGATGTTTGAACAGCCTACAAAGGATTCACCACTCCTTGCGAGGAGAAGTATACTCAGGCCTATCGTCGGATTGTTACTCAAAGCCTCTGGCCAGAGCATATCATGTTTAGAGTATGAGTCTCTTAAATACATGAGAGTAATTAGAAATCCAAAGGACGAGAAAGAAACTACTTGGGCTAGGTGTGACGTAGTCAGCCTAGTGGGGACTGACACACACAGACCATGTCCTGAACCAAGTGGGTATAAGATGGTGAAGGGAATGGGGCACGATTCATTAGAGCTGCTGAAGGGTTTCAGAATTATTTCTGAGGTCAACCGTTGATCTTTCGATTAATTGAGGGTCATGATGTACAACTAGGTGTCACTCATGATCGTTCTATAATTGGTTGATTATAGACGGCCAACATAAATCGAAAGCCTATTTAGTCACACGCACTACGAGTAATCTGAGGGATTTAAAACGAGTTGAAAATTGGATTTTCCAATCAAGAGAAATAAGTCGAATCTGAATTAATCAGAGGCGCAACGGAAGCTTAAAATGGCTAAGTCTTTTGAAGGCTTATTGGATGAATTAAATGAGTTTAATTCGCGAGGGCTTTGGCCTGGTGTGGCCGGCCAAAGAGGGTGCCCACCCTCTTTGGTTTGGCCGGCCACCACAAGGAGAGAAAACCAATTAATTTGGTTTAAATTATAAAATAAATCAAGCGCGATTTGTTTTATAAAAATTATGGATAAATAAATTTGTTTTCATGGAAATTAAAATAAACTTTAAATGGTTTATTTTTATTTTATAAAATCAATTATGAATTGATTTTTCCATGATAAGAAAAATTTATATAATAAATTTATTCTTTTTTTATGGAAATTAAAATGAACCATGGATTGGTTTATTTCATTTTATAAAATCAATTATGAATTGAGTTTTCCATGATAAAGAAAAATTTATATAATAAATTTATTCTTTTTATGGAGATTAAAATAAACTTTAAATGGTTTATTTTTATTTTTATAAAATCAATTATGAATTGATTTTTCCATGATGAGAAAATTTATATAATAATTTTATGAAAATTTATTCCATAATTAAAAAGAGAGATGTATTTGTTTTATTATAAAATTAGTTATAATAAAACTTGGCATAACGGAATAATTAATAAGAAAATTTATAAGATAAATTTCTTATGAAAATTTATTCCATTAATTCCGTTAAAGGGGAGACATGGCAAGGGAGAAGCTACTATATAAAAGAACCAAGGCTAGGCTTGAATTCCCCAATTGAGTTATCAAGAGATTAGTTGCTCCCTCTCTCTCTCTAACTCTCTCTCTCTCACTAGGGCTGGCGCCCCTCTCTCTCTCTAGGGCTGGCTCTCTCTCCTCCCCTAGGGCCGGTGCACATCCCAAGGGTGGCCGAGAGCTTCATCCGCCAAGAAGGTGCCGAAGAAGAAGAAACGGATCGCGACTCCTTCTTTCCTTTCCCGGAATTTCGATTCAGTTACTTGGTGGTTAGTTTCCATATCTCTCTCTTGATTTTCTAGTTGTGTCTTTGGAGAATCTAGTAGTTCTCGTCGGCACAAAACTCGTGGCTTTGCGAAGTTATCCCGAAGAGAACTCGGCGTGGACGCGAATAGAGGCGGAGCTTCCAAGGGACGCTACGGTTGGATCTCGTCCCTTACTTCGAGTTACGCGAGGTACTAAGTAAATTAGTTTACTTTTTCACAAAATTTTAATTTATGATCATGTCCACACATCATAAGGTCGCATGCTAGATACGTGGTTAAAAATAATTTGAAAAATTATTTATGCTAATTCTTCCGCTGCACGTAAATATTTTAAAATTTACGAACCCGTATCCTTGTCAACATGCACCCGGTCCCAACAGTGGTATCAGAGCCGGTTAGTGTTTGACATAATCATATAATTGTTTTGCGAAAAACTTTGTCATGATCTCAATTTTGGAAAAAAATTTCAATTATGGAAACTTTCAAATTATAATAAATTTTAGATTTAGGAATTTCTAAGTTTGGAAATCCTCATGAAATTTCACAAACTTTTGAAATTTTCTAGTTTCTGAAATTTTATAATAATTGTGAAAACATCCCATCTTTGGAAACTTTCCAATTTTGGAAATTTTTCTATTTTAGAAATTTTCCAATTTTGGAAATATGTAAGTTTTCTTTGTACCAGAAACTTACAATTATTCTGAAAACCTATTATGAAATCTCACAATTTTGGGCACTTTCTTTCAAGAAAGTCTAGACAAATTTATGGACAATTAATTGACAATTAAATTTGAATTGGTTTTTAAATTGACAACAAAATTCTTTATTTTGGATTGAGCCTCGGGGAGCCGTCCAATTTAAAGTTAGTTGTTGTAATTTAATGTCCCAATTTTAAATGAGATTGTCATGTTTAATTTGGTTACGCTTCCGAAGCGGACCAAATTGGATTTATGACAAATAACTTTTCTTTGGGTATCTGAGCCTCGGGGAGCCACCCTTAGAAAACGATTTGTTGTAATTAATTAAATCCATGAATAAAATATAATTTAAGAGGTGATGCTCTTACATATTGTTGTCTCCAAAATTAATTAGGAAAATGGTTTCCTATAGAGTTTCTTAAAAAGGATTTTCATGAAAATAATATGTGGTTAAATTAAGGGATTTGTCTTTTAATTTAATAAGATTTGATTTAGAGAAATCAAAGTCTTAAACATATTATTTCCGAAATTGATTATGACAATTTAGGAAATTATTTCCCAAAACAATTCCTTGAATAAAGTATGAAATTAGAATTAGGAAATCCGGTTCCTAATTAAATTAATGAGACTTGATAAATTAAGTCATATACATACTTTATTAAGGAAATCGTTAGTCATGACATAAATCTATGTCATGAATGTGCTTAGAAAAGAAAGGATGAGACCCAAAACCCCTTACAAAATATTAAGGCCAACACCTTCCATTAATATGGTTAGAATCGGAGTTTTGTTTCTCGTTTGGGTTGATGGACACATCCATGCTCGGCTTAAACCTCAACATGTTCAAACCATGGAATTAGTTTATGAATAATATAGTTGGAGTCAGAGGTCAATCCTTAGTTTTGGTTGTTGGACACATCCAAGCTTGACTAAACGGTTGAATGAGCTCCAACCATATTAAAACTATTTCTTGATTAATGGGTCAGCCTTAAGCTTGGAGCATCGATTTGTTGTGCCACAGCCAAGGTCGATGTAAAGAGAGGTGCAGTTGGGTGCTATGTATAATGTTGCATACTTGTTAATGAGTTAACAACCCAATGATTTATGCAAACATTCAATTAGTTGATAGCATAAAGTGATAGTTACATATATGTGATATGTAATCGGTATAATTACCTACCTTCATAGCTAAGAATAACTTAATGGTCACAGCCATGGTTGTTCTTATCTATGGTTGGATATCAACCTATTTGGAGATATTCCTACGATCTCCCGAATTGATAAAAAGGGTTATTCAATTTTAAAAATAAATAGGATTTTATTTATGTATATTGATACATTCTTTAATCATTCTTCTCACATAAGCTCAATTTTTATTTCTAGGATAATCACTCGATCATGTCTTCTCTGAATTTGCGTTCCATTTTGGACACCAATAAACTGACTGGGCCAAACTTCATGGACTGGCTTCGAAACCTGAGGATAGTCCTCAAGGCAGAGAAGCTTGCTTATGTCGATAAAGATCAACTTCTCAACCGTCCTCCTGAAAATGCAACTCCAGACCAGTTTCCTGAGTTGCTCAACCTGCTGAAGACTGTAGAGCCTTCTGTGAAGCAGGAACAAAAGACGGTACTGTTAGTTGGTTCCTCGAAGAAAGGTTCTAAGAGGAAGGCCAAAGAACAGAATAAGGGAAAGAAGAAAAAGGCCAAAAAGACTGAAAATACCCTAAAAGGCACTTGCCATCACTATAGTAAGGAGGGTCACTGGCGAAGAAACTGCAAGATTTATCTTGAGTCCTTGAAAGAGAAGGCATCCGATGCCCCATCCTCTTCAAGTATCTTCGTTATTGAATGTCACTCTATTTCCTCAAACAACTGGGTACTTGATACTGGGTGTAGCTCACATATATGTAATAACATACAGGGGCTAAGGAATAGAAGAAGACTCGTCAAGGGAGAAGCGAATTTGCGAGTTGGAAACGGAGCAAAGATTGCTGCTGTTGCCATCGGAACATATTTGCTAAAGCTCCCTACAGGACGTGTCTTAGAATTGGATAATTATTATTTTGTTCCTTCGTTAATAAAGAACATTGTATCTATTTCATGTTTGAATGAAAAGGGTTATCATTTAACTTTTAGTAACAATTGTTGTTACATAACTTTAAATGACGTTCTTTATGGGAATGGAACTTTGNTAATTCTCTCAGTTTATCATCTCCAACACTGTCATCTAAGTTCTTCAAATATATTAAAGAAGCTTAAGAAGGTTGTCAACCCCAAAAAATTGAGTGCAACAAAAATTGTTCAATACCTTGACAAAAATATTTGCAGACCCACTTTTACGAATTCTAGGGTCACGATTTGAATACATAATACGAATGGGCTTATTATTTATAGGAGTGAAGTTCAGCACATCTAAAGCCATTGCAGCTGCCAATCAAAGGATAGTCAGAGGCCAAGAACAATTAAAAAAAAAGGCTATCTGGAAACAAATGACAACATAAAAGTCAGATTCATGATCTAACATGAAGATAATTATTGATGAATATACAGAAAGTTATTCAACAAGGATATTGGAGCATAATATAAGCACTAAAAATACTTCTTAAACAAAATGGCACTATGTGGAGATAACCCATTGTTTTACAGATTGATGGAAAATTGGTCCTAGTGTTCCAGAGATTATTCATGATCCAAGGTCTACCAAACACAAACTCCAGTGAGGTTCTCATGTTAATTTTGGGAAAACCATACAGCGAGAGATTAGACAGAAAAGAACATTCCAAAAAGATTTACTTTTCATTTTCCATTAAGGAAAATAAGTTTTGCCAGTGCTAAAGACTGTTAATAATCCGGAAAATCAAGCAAAATATAATTACACATGATACATAATAGGGATCATTATAGCAAGTAATTAGAGGAAAGTGATAATAAAATGGTGACAGCAGGGGGCAGATTTTTTCCCCCATCAAGAGTTTACAAATCGCCCAACTGAATTGGCATATAAAGCAACCATTATGAAGAACCACTGCTGCCCTCATAAAGCAATACCGCTGTGAGGTACTATCACATTGGCAGCAATGTGTGGCCATCACAACTAGTAATAGTTGAATTGGATTGCAGCTGTATCCAATTAACATCTGACTCTCCACATTGCTTTGTAGAGCCATGGTCACCCAAGGCAACTTTGTCAATCATGCCATGTGGAATCAAAGCTAATAAAGGGCATGTGCAGGTATAATGAATGGCGCAGAGTAAGCAAACAGAAGGCAAATGAAGAAAAATAATCATAAAGTAGACTAAAAAATATGTTGGATCTGCTTGTAAGATTAAATATTCTAGTTCTTCTTTCTAACCCATTTAATGGGCAGCAAAGGCCAGCTATTCGATGGCTAAAGCAATGCATACAGGTGACATGAGCAAGAACAAGAAAACCAAGACGAATCTAACTCTTTTCCATGCAAGGAGGCTAATGTCAAACATAGAAGAAGAGAATATGAGAAGTACACTAAATCAATTGATCAGACTTGTCTTGAGAGATATTATGAAACCAAAAAAGTAGGTTAGGTAATCAAATTCTCATGTGATAAATGAAACTGCAATGTGGATATCTCAATTTCCCATCAATTACACACAATATAGACACAGCTACAATATGGTAATCACTCAGGACAGATGATGATGATTCCTATCACCATTTCCTGCAAGAAGAAATCCTTCCACACAATTGATAATTCTATATTTTCCGTGAAAATATTTGGTATGAATTAACAGCCAAAATGGTAAAATGGTATCAGCATAGTAGCCTTTATCTTCCATTCCTTGACAGCAATTGTCATGCTGAATACAATGAAAATACCATATCATCCAAGGCTAAAGCTCCCAGTTAGGTATTTGAGGTTTTACTAACTGCCCATATTAGCATGTTCTTTTATGATTAAAGTTTCTGCCTGGCACTGCAGATAAATGGTTCAACAGCCAAAATGGTATCAGTATAGTAATCATAATCCTCCATTCCATGACAGCAATTATCATTCTTGATACAATGAAACTTAATAGCATACCATCCAAGACTAGAACTCCCAGTTATATATTTGAGGTTTTTTCTAACTGCATACATTAGCATGTTCTTTTATGATTAAAGTTTCTGTCTGATCAAACAGAATAAAATGGCTAGATATGGTTTTCTTAGTAGCCACATAGTATCATGAAAATTGAAGCCTAAGATCTAATAAATGGAGAGCACAAAAGCAACCAAGGCTGATGGTACCCTAGGGCTCTTTTTTAAAGTTAAGGACCTCTCTACAAAGTAATTGGATATTTTACACATTGAATATTATCTCACTTCATTTCATAATTAATAAAGATTAAAATAGTCCAATGCAACCTGTAGAATATTTGACGTCTAAATATAGCCTAGTGAAAACCCCAAAGGCTGTCATCATTAGCATTGTCCGGATAAGTGCATTCTTCCTATAGCCATACTTGAGTTGGAAGCTTAGATTAATTTAACATTCCATCAGATTAACAAAAAAAAACACTAATAACCTTGATAGAGATTGAATCATCGAAGATGAAACCAGAAGTGATGTAACACAAGGGTAGTAAACTGTTAATCTAAAATTTCCAAAACCAACGTAAACAATATGTAATCCAGCATTAAGCAAAACAGACAGAAACCCGTACTTCCTAGAACTGAGTTAAAACAAGAAAGTGACTCACCATCCGCGGGTTGCTGTATTATGTGAGTTAAAAACCACCTTTGTGAGTTAAAAACCACCTACAAAGGCACAGTAATGTTATGTGACAAAAGTGTCACCTCTTTATTAAAAATAAAACATTTGATGTATTAGAACTAAAGCATACCTAGATGGACTTGTGAGGTAGAGACATGCTCGTTTGCAGTTTGGGTGTTATCAAGAAAGACTGCTTCACATACTTCCATATGTTACAACTACAAAAGAATATAAAGCATACCTAGATGGACTTGTGAGGTAGAGACATGCTCGTTTGCAGTTTGTAGCATCTACATGCTCAACTAACAGGTCAACATCTTCCTCCTATATATTACACTGACAGAAGATTACAAAAGCTAGAAAATTTACACTGATAACTATTATACAGATATCTTGTACTAATATTCATGTGTGTCTGACAAGTGAAAGGTCAAACATAGTTTCATGCTATTAAACAATCAGCGGCAAGGTTGCATATTTCTATTAGCTGATAATAGCAGGTGCATGAAGCACACCCAGTGAATGATTTGTTAAGTACTTTAGGTTGCCCTCTTGAGGACGAGGAAAAAGATAAAATATTGAAGGCATATGGCATTTATCATCTATGTATGTTGAGGACTACGGATGACCTTGATGAAATAATAATGCTAACCAAGAATTAGCAGCCTACAAGTAATAGATCTTAAATGAACAGTTATCACACAATATTAACAGCTTAGACCCAAAATATGACCTGGGTTTTACTAATAATGTAGTTTTACATAGATTGAAATAGAGGATGAGATTCATCTAACTGACCGCAAGTAGTTTGGACACAAATTCTTATGTTGGTCTCCAATCTGAGTATCAGATAAGTTGAAACGCTTCATAACAAATTGCACTTGCAGCTTCAAGCATTTTGAGTTTTTGCAGTTGCAGTTCTTCTTTCTTGTTGGTGTACCATCTTTTGTATCGTATGCTGGTCGTGAATCTTGTGACCATGGCTTAGGTGATTCTGGCATGCTGAAGAGGTTTACAATAAGAAATTAAGCCATTTTTGCAAGTTTTAAACATAATAAATGCATACATCAGGTAAGGATAATGCTCCAAGTCAACACCAACAAGCATCATCATAAAAATGTTATTAAGTACCAAGTGTTCGTGTAAATGTAAAATTCCATAGCAAAAAGATCATTGTCATTTTTGTTGTCAGACTATCTGGAAACTAAATTGTTGCAATTGAGAAAACCTTGTTATTGAGGGAAAAAAAGGTTAACAGCATACAGAAGATTAAGCAATGAAAACTATGACTCATAACAATGAGAATACTAAGGAAAGCTGAGATTGAATTAAGTGAAGCACTTAAGGTCCTAAAGCCTAAACCTTATGAAGATTCCTTGTGGAAGAATGCTCAGAAATTAAACTATTCCAACAAATCTCAAAAAGGCGCGGTTGCAAAGGTCTCCTAGGCAACTATTTGAAATCTCTTCCTTTTTTCTCAGTAGAATAAAGCTATCCGTTTTATACGTGATTCTACCAAAATTGGAATATGAAGAAAAGGAAGGAACTTCTCGGATCAATTTTCCAACTAGATACAGAATTCAAAAAGAAAAAACAAAGTCAAAAGGTCTTCTGTGATAGAAGCAAGAAAAAACCTAGACAGTACGGACATCTTCAGAATTGGTAGCACTTAAACCTAACCTAAAATTTGAAAGAGAAAAATGTGCAAAGTAAAATGAAATTAACTCTCGCGTCAAAAGAAATAGAAGAAATTAACGGGAGCGACATGGGGAGAGAAGCCGGCGCGGTCGGAGGAAGCTGCCGCTGTTGCTGCAACGGCTCAAGGATGACCGACTCAGTCGGCGAAGGGGGGCCTCCGCTGCCCTCCGCGGCTGTGAAATTCAGTAGGCGGACGGGTTTTCCCGGAGGGAAATCAGACGACGCTGCAGGTTGAGCACTTTGCGGATCAATTAATCAAGTTCACCAATTCATGGAGTCCGGCTGCAGCTCAGGGAACGACCGTGAACCCCGAAGATGGCAAAGAAACCCCCCGAAGCAGCGGAAAGGATCTTCGGCGCCGCAGTTGAGATCGTAAATACAAGATGCGCAGCGAGGAGCGGCGGCGAGGAGATAAATGTCGGATTTTTTTTCTCTCCGGTGCGGGAAATCGAGCGCAAGGAAAAGAGAGAGAAAGAGAAGACACGAAGGGGGGCATGACTTTCTCACTCCCTCTTTCCGCCGCTCGCGGCTTGGCTGGCTGCAAGCTCGCGGTCTCCCCCTCATGTTCTCTCCACTCGCCTCTTCCCCCCTTTTGAGCTGTTCCCGATCCGCTCCTGGAACCCTCCGACGCTATTGTATGTTCACCTAGGAGAAGATGTATGTTCACCATCGTACACAATGTCGATTTCGTGGAGAGGAGAGGACGAGGGAGGTGGCAATGAGGGAGGTGGAGGGAGATATTTCGCGGAGAAAAGAAGCGCGGAGATATTTTTCGCGAGCCGCCGAGGGTTGGCAATGAGCGAGGTGGAGGGAGGGGATGTGTTTTTTATTTTAGCGGGAAATACAACAACGCTTTTAAAAAACGCTTTTGTAACAGCGTTGTCTTTCATCCGAAACCACAACACTAAGCACATCGCATCATTATAAAACGTTGTCGTTATTAAAAAGTAAAACACATAGACAACGCTTTTCACTAAAAACGTTGTAAAACAAAAAAAGACAACGTTTTTCTTAAAAAACGTTGTCGATTGGGCGTTGTTGATTGCAAAAATTCTTGTAGTGCGTGGTGCTGCGGATGCCTAACCAGGAGCTGCTAAAACCCTACTACCTCGCGGTGCTGCGGATGACCAAGGTGAGTAGGCCTGGTCGTGGTGCTACGGATGCCCGACCAGGAGATGCTTAAACTCTACAACCTCGCGGTGCTACGGATGCCCGAGGTGAGTAGGCCTGGTCGTGGTGCTGCGGATGCCCAACCAGGAGCTGCTTAAACCCTACTACGTCGCGGTGCTGTGGATGCCCGAGGTGAGTAGGCTTGGTCGTGGTGCTGCGGATGCTCGACCAAGAGCTTCTTAAACCCTACTACCTCGCGGTGCTGCGGATTCCCGTGGTAAGTAGGCTTGGTCGTGGTGCTGCGGATGTCCGACCAGGAGATGCTTAAACCCTATTACCTCGCGGTACTACGAATGCTCGAGGTGAGTAGGCCTGATCGTGGTGCTGCGGATGCCCGACCAGGAACTGCTTAAACCCTACTATCTCATGGTGCTACGAATGCCCGACGTGAGTAGGCCTGGTCATGGTGTTGCGGAGGTCTGAGGTAAGTAGGGCTGGTCGTGGTGTTGCGGATGCCCGACCAGGAGCTGCTTAAACCCTACTACCTCGCGGTGCTGCGGATGCCTGAGGTGGGTAGGCTTGGTTGTGGTGCTGCAGATGCCCGACCAGGAGCTTCTTAAACCCTACTACCTCGCGGTGCTGTGGATGCCCGAGGTGAGTAGGCCTGTTCGTGGTGCTGCGGATGCCCGACCAGGAGCTGCTTAAACTCTACTACCTCACGGTGCTGTGGATGCCCGACCAGGAGCTGTTTAAACCCTTGCGATGCTGCGGATGCCCGAGGTGAGTAGGCCTGGTTGCGGTGCTGCGGATGCCCGACCAGAAGCTGCTTAAACCCTACTAACTCACGGTGCTGCAGGGGCCCGAGGTGAGTAGGCCTGGTCGTGGTACTACGTATGCCTGAGGTGGGTAGACCTGGTTGTGGTGCTGCGGATGCCTGACCAGGAGCTGTTTAAACCCTACTACCTCACGGTGCTGCGGATGCCCGACCAGGAGCTGCTTAAACCATACTACCTCACGATGCTATGGATACTCGAGGTGAGTAGGCCTGGTCGTAGTGCTGCGGATACCCGACTAGGAGCTGCCAAAACCCCACCACCTCGTTGTGCTATTGAGGCCCGAGGTAAGTAGGACTGGTCATGAGGCTGCGAAGGCCCAACCAGGGGCTGAGATATCCCTATTACCTATGACCGCGAACTTAAAGATGGCTTGTCGGGATACAGAGGGGGAAGGAAGCTTGCATCAAGGTGACAAGATATAAAAGAACACCATCAGGCATTGGAGGCAAACATGATGGTTAATTATTACTAGAGAGCCCATATCAGAAAGGTACAATTATTAAATCGTGCAGAGGAGACTGCTCCTTTGTCCAGACTCTCCTTTATGGTCCCGATCTCTCCTATGGTCGCGAAGGTAGAAGTCGTCTCCTTGTGGCTACAACATATTAGCCTTTCACTTGAAGTGACAGAACGCCCACTCAGAATATAGAGGCCAACCATTCAAGCGCGAGTATGCCTTCACCAAGGGCCACAAAATAAGAAGAGATATGGGAAGACAGACAAACATTCCATAGAAAAATATCCACAAAAGACTTGGACAAAATTATGCAAAATTCCTTCCTTTCCAAATAGATGAGTACATTGTGAGTTCAGGAAAGAAAGGAAAACAAGTGAAGAAACAAAAGATACATAGCACATGCTGGGAAAAAGATCCTACAGTTCCTTATCCTCGGATTGGAGCTCATCCCAGACACGACTGACGCTCATGAAGCTCAAGTCTGTGTCCGACTTCAGTAGCTCAGCCTTCTGAAGCTGAGTGATGGCTCCATTGAAGCCCTGTTTGAGGCGCTTCAGGACCTGCTAGGCCATGATATAGTCAAACTCGTCGGACTCCAGAATCCTGGCCCTGAACTCCGCCTCGATCTCTCTTGGCCGGGATGCCTCGTCAGCCTAGTAATTATGAAGTTCAGCCTCGGCTTTCTCCTTGGCGGTTCTCAACTGGGCCACCTTAGAGGATGTTTTGTCTCTATCTTCCAGGGCCTCCTTGAGCCTCTCTGAGGTGGCCGAGACTTCTGACTGGGTCCGGGCAACGTCCTCTTGGAGGTCAGTCATGTGGTCAATTGCTGCCTTTATCATCAATTCTTTTTTGGGTCAGCTGGTGCGCTCAGTCTTTTATCCACCCATTCAGAGCTTCTGCCGAGGACTCCAGAAGTTGGATGTCCCCGGACAGCTTCTTCTCCCAAGCCTGGAGTTGATCCCGCTCATGGGTCATGTTGCGCAGGTCGATTAAAAGGGCAGCGGCCCTCTCGGACATCAGGCACTCGTGTATGCGAGAGCCGTCTAAGGCTTCCTCTGAGGCCAACAAGGTGTCCAGGCAGTGCTCCACCTTCACCCTCAGGGCCCTGCTGACCTCCACCTGCATGAGGCCTACCTCGCAAGCATGACCAACCTTTGCCTCTGACTCGGCTACTTGTCAAAGTAGGGCTTCAGTCTCCCTCCTGGAGTATAGCTGGCGACCCGCAGTGATATAGTCATGCGCGACCTACATCCAGGAAAAACAAGGGTTAGAAGATATAAGCAAGGATAACAAGAGTAAAATATGATTACTTATAGCAAGGATTCGTGTAGTTTGGACAGGGACCCGGTCGACTTGTCCAGGCCCTCCAGCAGATCATGTCCGGTCCGCGTAGAGGGTGTATCATCGAATGGGAGGGTGCACTGGATGACGAGCTCCTTAGAGGGTACTGTCGAGGGACCTGAGGTGTCTCCGAGGCCAGGGATGTCCTCCTCTGAGTTGGACACTCCCTCGGAAGCGTGGCTCTCAGGGGAGACGACCTTCAGTTGTATTGGTTGCTGCCCCTGGAAGCTGCCTTCTTCGCTACCTGGGCCTTTCGGTGTGAGCGCGCGTTTGCCGAGCATGATTCGATGCGCACCACCTCCTTGCTTTTCTGACGTCCAAGGCGATGGGCGAGGAGGCCGGGGAAGTTGGGGGTCCTGCCGTGGAAGAGGGTGCCTCCTTGAAGTGTTGGGATAGAGGCATTGTGTCCTCATCGTCGGATATTGGCAAGCCCTCCTTAGGGATAGAGGGGAGTTTTCGGGGGTCAAAGCGTCATAGCTTCCTCCATTTTGCCGGCCGCTTGTCGGGACATTTCCTCTTGTTGGATCGAGAGAAAACGATAGAGGGGGGGTGAATATCGTAAAACGTTTCGGATTGTAAGATAGAGAATGCACAGCGGAAATTAAAATTTAACAATACGCAAACACCAAGATTTTACTTGGTTCGGAGTCGTGGTCGGCTCCTACTCCAAGGCCCACGGTCGTTGACCGTTTACTGCGGGCAATTCTATATGTGCGCAAAACAGTTTACAGAAGGATGATTACAATAATAGTGCAGTAAAGAAAAAGACAGCTCTTCATTACTGACGTCCGGTGTGGAATGTATCTCGGAGCAGAGGGTCATCGTTGGCGCTTGTATCTCGAGTTGGGAGGTTTCTGTAGCAGAGCGCCTCGAGTAGAAGAGTGTGAAAGCGTTGGAAGAAGTTCTTGTTGAGAAGCCTTGGGGTTGGGTGCTATTTATAGCACTTCGGGGCGCCCTGAACGTTGGGGGCACCCCCCCCCCCCACATGTGTCAACCGATCCGGAATTGTCTCGGTCAGCCTTTATCCCACTCGAATAGGGCTGAGGATTGACTCTGGGGGTGCCCGGGACGCTGGGGGCGCCCTGGTTGACCCTTTCAGCGAGCTTCTCGGCTGGATGAGGTTTATCCGCTTCGCTGGCTTAAGCGCGGGGCGCCCTGGGGGCGCCCGGGACGCAGGGGGCTCACGGGAGCATGGGGGCGCCTCGTCCAGTAAGCTACCGAAGCACTTCTTTGCTTCACTTGTTTTGTATTGGCCTTGGGGGCGCCCGGGACACTGGGGGCGCCCTGCTCAGCTACTTGCCTCTCTCCTTTGGGCATTCTGAGCTGCAGACACACGTTCCTTCAGTCCTGCATCCAGGGTTAGTCCAAAACAATATGAAGCAATAGAGTATTAGGTTTATACAGCCTTAGCTGTCTTGGTTCTGACTTTGAGTCTCCAAAATGGAACCCTAGGTCGAACCGACGCCTACTGTTCCCTCGACGGGGAACGCGTCCTCACTTACTCCTCTCAGGAGAATTTACCTGATGTCAACCGGCTCCTCCAGTTGGACTTTTGCCCAGCAGTCCTTTGCCAGGTGCCTAGCTGTCCTTCGCAGGTCTTCAGTTCCAGGCAGTCCTTCGCCTGGTGCCCAGCAGTCCTTCGCCAGGTCTTTAACTCCTAGCAGCCCTTCGCTAGGTGCCCAGCAGCCCTTCGTTGGGTCTTAGGGTTCTGATGCCTAGCAGTCCTTCGCTAGGTGCTTAGCAGTCCTTCGCTAGGACTTTAATCTGCACACTCAAGTAGTATGTTAGAAAAACAAAACATCTTAACTTTTGAACCCTTTGCCATTGATCAAAACACAGGTTCGACTTGGTTGCTGTCTGCACCAACAATCTCCCCCTTTTTGATTTATGGCAACCCGGTTCAAAAAGGGGTGTTACACCAACCTCGATTTACGAGAGATATTTCGAACGAAAAAAGAATTAAAAAGATTTCGAAAAAAATCCGAAAAATTCTCAAATTGGTGGTTGCACTAAATTTGAGCTTCCCCGCTCTACTAATCCAAGACCAAGTCTTGGGATATCTCTTTCCTTTTTCTTTTAGTTTCAGTTAAATGACCATGCAAGAAGAATTCAGCACAGCCCGACCTCCACTTTTCAGTGGAGAAGACTTTTCCTACTGGAAAAGTCGAATGGAGGTTCACCTGAAAACTCAGGTGGACATGTGGATAATCATCCAGTCTGGACTGGAGATTCCAAAGAACGCTGAAGGAGTACCACAGCCATACACTGAGTGGGATACCGCTCTGAAAAGAAGAATTGAAGTTGATGCGAAAGCGACCCAGACCCTTCAATGCGGCCTGACCAAGGAAGAGTTGAATCGGGTAGGACCATTCAACAGTGCCAAGGAGCTGTGGGGCAAGCTGATCGAGCTGCACGAAGGAACTTCCGACACTCAAATCAGCAAGAGAGATCTCCTCCTGAGCAAGCTGTACATGATCAAGATGAATGACAACGAAACAGCAGCCCAGCTCCATGCCAGAATTCAGGAGTTAATGAACGGACTACATACAATCGGTCACAAGGTAGAAAATCGTGACTTGATAAGGTACGCTCTCAACGCTTTCCCGAGAAACACCTTGTGGACATCTATGGTAGATGCATACAAGGTTTCAAGGGACCTTTCAAAAATAAAGCTAGATGAACTATTTTCTGAATTAGAGTTGCATGAGCAGACTAACTGCAATCTGGCCGAGAAAGGCATCACTTTTCTTACAGGTAAAGCTGGAAAGACAACCAAGAAAAAGCCTCAACCTGCACCCGAGTCTGATTCAGACTCAGACTCAGAAGACACCGAGGGAAATCGACCGAAGCTGGTTCGGCTAGCTCGAGACTACAACAAAGAACTGAAGAACCAGACCAACAGAAGAAAAGCCAGCCGAAGAAAGGAAGAACCAGTTGAACCCTCAAATGACAAGAACAAACCAAACGTGACCTGCTACGAGTGCAAGAAGAAGGGTCACTATAAGACGGAGTGTCCGAACCTAAAGGAGACCAAGAAGACTAGAAGGAAGAAGGCACTTTAGGCAACCTGGGATGAGTCCTCCTCCGAAGAAGAAGAAGAGGTCCCACAGTCGAACCTGCTAGCCCTAACCGCCTCAGAAGAAATCGAAACCGAGTCAAAGTCGGAGCCGGACGACGGCAAACTTACATTCTCAGAGGACGACGAAATAACTATAAGTGGATTTTCAAGAATTTAATTAAATGAGTTAATTTCCTATTTTTCTCGAGATTTGGCGAAAGCTAAACTCCGAGTCGAATCTCTTCGACAGAAAGTAAAACTCCTGAAAGAGAGAGCTGACTCTCGATCCTTAACTGAGAAGGTTCAAGAAGGAACCTTTACTCAAGTTGAAAAACTTGAGAAAGAGAACTCCTCCTAGAAAACTCAAGTTAAGGATCTTAGATCAGCTTTAGAACGATTTGTAGGACCGGTGCAGTCGATAGGGGGGGTGGTGAATATCGACCGTGAAAACTTTCGTAACTCTTTCGTAAATCTTTCGTAAGACTTCTGGACTCAGAGCGTTAGTGCAGCGGAAACATAAAAATAAAAGAAAAGAAAGCAAAACAGGGGACACGGCAGGTTTATTTACTTGGTTCCCAACCCCCCAGGGTCAGTACGTCCAAGGCCTATGTACTCGGCGTTGAGTCCACTAATAGTCTCCTTTCCGGAATTTCCGGAGGCGGAGAAACCCGACTTACAGTGCAATATTACAAGCAATAATAAAGAAAAATAAATACTGTAATTAATTGCAAACCAAGCAAAAATGTGAAGCTCGACCGATCTGGACCTCCGAAGTGCCGCGCACTTCCTCCTGGAGCCTCCCGGTCGCAGAGCCTCGTCTTTAGCGCGTTGTCGTCGGTCAGAATGAATAGAATCGCAGTTAGGAAGTGTGTTTGAAGCAGAGGGGTCGAAGCCCCTTATATAGGCCTCCTGGGGGCGCCCTGGACGCTGGGGGCGCCCCGGAAGACTTGGTCAATTCTTATCCTTGCGCCTACCTCGCCGCAGGTGATAAGAACTTTGACCAGGGAGCCCCGGATGACCCGGGCGCCCCCTTGAGGGCTTATCCTGTGTTCTGGCTTCGAAACAGCAAAACAGCTACTAATTAGGGCGCCCCGGACGCTCCGGGAGCCCTCACGGACACCTGTTCTGCACACACACACAAGTGCACATCTTCTGCACTGGCTGGGGGCGCCCTGGCTGGATGGGGGCGCCCTGGCTGCTGGGGGCGCCCCCAACACTGGGGGCCCCCTGGCAGCCAGTTTTCAGCCTTCTTCATTTGCTTGCTTTGTCTTCTTCTCTTGGTACCTGCAAGATATATATATGCAAAACAAGTATACATGAAATATTAATCTTACGAACTTGGTTCGGACTTCGGATTGGCACGCAATCCTAGGTCAAACCGACGCAAACTCTTACCCCCGAGAAAGCGCCTTTCACCTACTCCTTTCAGGAGACGGTTGCCGCCCGGTCCTTCGGGTGGACTTTTGCCTAGCCGCCCTTCGCTAGGTCTTGGATACCAAGCATCCCTTCGCTTGGTGCCTAGAAGCCCTTCGCTAGGTCTTGTTTCCCTGACAGCCCTTCGTCAGGTGCCCAGCAGCCCTTCGCTAGGACTTGTTCCCCTGACAACCCTTCGTCAGGTGCCTAGCAGCCCTTCGCTAGGTCTTTTCTTTCTGGCAACCCTTCGCCAGAGCCTAGCAGCCCTTCGCTAGGTCTTTTTCGTTCTGGCAGCCCTTCGCCAGAGCCTAGCAGCCCTTCGCTAGGTCTTTTTCATTCTGGCAGCCCTTCGCCAGAGCCTAGCAGCCCTTCGCTAGGTCTTAGGGTTTCCATGCCTAGCTTAACTAGGACTTTTCTCAGGCTTAGGTTACTTCTCCTTCGCTCCCCTTTGTCTGTTCAATATATTACTGACTTAAGTACATTGTCAAACATTAAAACACATAAAGGAGAACATCATTGATGCAACTTGCACCAACAATCTCCCCCTTTTTGATGTTTGACAATAACTTAAGTTAGATTGGTTTAAGGGGCTAAATTGCTATCCTTGGGATAGAATAAAAGGTATAGGTTTTGGGAGAGTAAAAAATATTCTAACTGAAAAAATCTAACTTAAGCACTCTCTCCCCCTTTGTCATGCATCAAAAAAACTTGCATCAACAATAAAAAACTTTGAATTTTTGTTTTGAAAATACTTAGTGCAATTTTGTTTTTTTTAAAAAAAATTGCATAAATTTGAAAAATGTTCTAGGTTTAAAATATAAGTACTTTGAAAAGATGATTTGTAAGGAGTGCAAGTACTTTTAAAAGATTATTTAAATCCCTTTTTAAAAAAATATAAGTATATTTTTTGAGAAATTAAGTACTTAACAATACATTTGAAAATATTTTTTTTTCAAAATTAAGAATATTGGTTTTGAAAGACATAAGTACTTTTTTTTTGAAAATATTTTACTTGATTGAGTTTCTTTTCCAGTCTGACACCATCCTAGGAAACCTTGTTGACCACAAGGGCATTTCCTAAGTGTCCTGGAAAGTTTTCAAACAAGTAAATATTATTATAAATTTTTAAGAAAAATTTCACAAATTATGTGCTTAAAAACTGTGTGAATTTTGAAGATCTAATATTTTACTTAACTTGGTCTATTTTCCAGTCTGACACTATCCTAGGAAACCTTGTTGACCACAAGGACATTTCCTAAGTGTCCTGGGAATTTTCCAACCTAAGTAACTATTATTTCAAAATCATTTCATAAGTCACACAAGTTTTAACAAGTGGTATTTTGAAAAACATAGATTTTTAGTATTTTAAAAGCATGTAATTGAATAATTCTTTTAATTTGACCTCCCCCTAAACTTGACTCAGTCCTGGGAAGCTTGTTGACCACAAGTACTCTTCCTTTGAGTCTTAAGGTTTGATTCAAATCAAAGGAATTCTAATAATTTTAAAAAATAGTTTAAGACTTGAAAAAATATTTGACTCAGACTCCCCCTAAATCTGACACATCCTAGGAGTCCTTTTTAGATTATGAAGTGGACCTTCCTCTGTGTCTTTAGGGTTTATCAGAATCAAAAGAACAGGTAAACATTTGATTTTTGCAATAGGTAAAATCTTTTTCGAAAAGCCACAAGTGATAACGATTAAAGCATGATTTTCGAAAAGATATTTTCAAATAATAGTAATGTTTTTAAAGTGCAGTTTGAAAAATATGAGAAGCACTCCCCCTGCATTAATGCCGTTTGACTCTATCTAAGTGCCCTAAGGAACTTTTAGTGCTGTCCTAAGAGGCTTGTGTCTAATTGCGTGAGTCAATCAATTTTTGAAAACAATATACCTTTTTGAAAAATGTGTAATATATATAATCAATCAGACAAGCATGAATTCCATAAAAACATTATTATGTTAAAGCTCTATTTTGAAAAATATATTTTTAGGAAAATACTCTAATAATTTTGAAAAACAATTTTGAAAAATATTTTTCAATTCATTAGTCCTTAACATCTCACCCATTGTAGATGTATCAATACAACAAGCATGATTGCCTTATAGGTGTATTGTGAGATGCTTGAATCATTTTCCACAAATTATTAAATTTAAGATTTAATTGAAATTTATGTTAGATTCGAATTTGACATAAGATAATTTGAATTTGAATTTCAAAAATTGGCTTCCAAGTCTTGGCGAGGCACTAGGCCTTCTTTGGCCGTAGCCTTATGGGATCATCCACCCTTTCCTTGACAAAGCCTTTTAATGAAATTTCATTTTCAAATTAAATTAAGGCAATTTCTGGTCTAACTAGCTTGGGTCTTGGATCGGTAGCTTCGGCTGGTTTCACCAATCTAAAGAGACCAAGTAGACTTGATCTTATTAGAGTTGGTTTCCCCAACGTACTATCATCTCACCTCTTCCCAATACTATGTTGTCAAATTTCAATTATCTTTTTCTTATGACTTTTCTAAATTATGCATAAAATTTAAATATGAATGACATGTCATATATATATATATTTAAAATAGTAAATGCATGGCATGACAATTATGCATGAGTCAAATAAGTCAAAGCATTTTATTTCTGTTTCTAAAAATGTATCAAATTCTCGATTTGGTACATATCGTGTGAACCTGCGAATATGTCAACCCACTTTGACATATTTGATTTTATTGAATTAATTGTTGCGGTTTGGGTAAGGTTTTAGTTTGGTTCAGCTTTAAGTGATTTAAGATTTTAATTGGATTTGAATTGAATTAATTTGACTTAATTAAGGTTGAAATTGGTTTGAATCAATTTAAGTTTGAATTAATTAAAGTTTTAATTTAGAATTAGTTTAAGTGTGAATTAATTTTGAAATTAATTGAATTAAAGTGAATTAATTTGAGTTTAATTGAATTAAAGAGAATTAATTTGAATTTAATTGAATTAAAGTGAATTAATTTGGGTTTAATTGAGTTAAAGTAAATTAATTTGAATTTAATTGAATTAAAGTGAATTAATTTGAGTTTAATTGAATTAAAGTGAATTAATTGAATTTAAGTAGATTAAAGTGATTTAATTGAATTTAATTGAATTAAAGTGATTTAATTGAATTTAATTGAATTAAAGTGATTTAATTGAATTTAATCGAATTAAAGTGTATTAATTGAATTTAAGTGGATTAAAGTGATTTAATTGAATTTAATTGAATTAAAGTGATTTAATTGAATTAAAGTGATTTAATTGAATTTAATTGAATTAAAGTGATTTAATTGAATTTAATTGAATTAAAGTGATTTAATTGAATTAAAGTGAATTAATTTGAGTTTAATTGAATTAAAGTGAATTAATTGAATTTAATTGATTTAATTGAAGTTTAATTGATTTAATTAGATTTAATTGAATTAATTTGATTAATTAAGATTTAATTAAAGTTTAATTAGATTTAATTGAAGTTTAATTAGATTTAATTGAAGTTTAATTAGATTTAATTGAAGTTTAATTTGATTAATTAAGATTTAATTGAATTAATTTGATTAATTAAGATTTAATTGAAGTTTAATTTGATTAATTAAGATTTAATTGAATTAATTTGATTAATTAAGATTTAATTGAAGTTTAATTAGATTTAATTGAAGTTTAATTTGATTAATTAAGATTTAATTGAATTAATTTGATTAATTAAGATTTAATTGAAGTTTAATTAGATTTAATTGATGTTTAATTTGATTAATTAAGATTTAATTGAATTAATTTGATTAATTAAGGTTTAATTGATTTAATTGAATTAATTAAGATTTATTTGAATTAATTAAGATTTAATTGATTTAATTAAGATTTAATTGATTTAACTAAATTAATTAAGATTTAATTGATTTAACTGAATTAATTAAGATTTAACTAAGGTTTAATTAACAGTTGTGGGTTTAAATTCATCATTTTCATTATTCCGAAAATTTCTTCTTCGTTTTTATTTTTCTTTCCGAATTTTTCTATTAATTTTGATTTATTTGATCTTTCGTAATTTTCAATAATTATGGCCCTAATCTTAGAAAATTCCATTTCCTCCTCAAAATCAATATCCTCAAAGTGTGTGGAGTAAAATGGGCCACTAGTTATGGTTTTATAGTAGTCTTCAGGATTATCTATAATTAAATTATTATCAAGAATAAAATCATTTTTATCCTCAGAATAATTTTCAATTCAATCATGTTTATCCTCAGAATAATTTTCAATAAAATCATGTTTATCCTCAGAATTATCCTTAAGGTCTTCAAATTCAAATTCGGAGTTATTCTTAGGATTAACTTTTTCTGAATTAAAATTGTCAGTAATATTATCAGAATTGATTTTATCAGAATTATTATCAGAATAATTATCAGAATTAATTTTATTAATTTCTAAATTTATATTTTGAATTAAACAATTAATTTCTGATATTTTAGTCATATCTTTATTTTCTAAATTATCATGCAAGAGGCTAATTTTATTATGCAGTAATTCTAATTTATCAGAAAAATTAACTAAATTATCACAAAATATTGCAGGAAAAATTTTCGGAACATAAATTTTCCGTACCTTCGCCGGACACTTGTTTTTGTAGTGTCCGTACTTCTCGCATTTGAAGCATTGTACATGTTCCTTGTTCTTCCGGACTCCTGGCGCTGGTACCTCCTTCGCCGCCGGTGGTGTAGACCGAGTCTTACGAGTAGGGCACTGATTTTTATAGTGCCCTCTCTCCCTGCACGTGAAACAAATAATATGCAATTTAAAATTAGACATAAAAAAAATTGTACCTGATTCACCCCTGGGCTCCCCCTCAACTCCTGGCGTCGTTGCTCCGTCGGCGGTTAGTCCAGTGAAGAGCGGCTCGGCTCTGATACCACTTGTAGGACCGGTGCAGTCGATAGAGGGGGGGTGAATATCGACCGTGAAAACTTTCGTAACTCTTTCGTAAATCTTTCGTAAGACTTCTGGACTCAGAGCGTTAGTGCAGCGGAAACATAAAAATAAAATAAAAGAAAGCAAAACATGGGACACGGCAGGTTTATTTACTTGGTTCCTGATAAGCACCATTTTATTGATTATTTTAATTGCTTAAATCCATGTTTGACCTATGTTTTTATTGCTTAATTATGATTTTACCCTAGGTTTTGGAACTTTATCTCATTTTGGACTTAATTGCAAAATTACACAATTTTTGGATTAATTGGCCACTAATTTTCTGATATATTTTTGTAGGCATGAAAGGATCCTGGACCTAGGGCATATTGGGTCAAACTTGAGTCGGATGTGAACCGGATCGAATTATCAAGCCTACGATTAATCCGGTGCGTCCGATTCAAGAGCGGCTAGATCTGAGCCATCCGGGACGATCTGAAGCAATCCGAGCTAGGGTTAGGGTTGATCAAGCTCTATGATCAAGATCTGAAGGTTTCATCCCAATCAGAGCTCAATCAACCGTTGGATCAAGCAAGGAGGGCTCTAGAGCGTCCATTCACAGATAGAGTTGATCTGGACCATCCGTTGCACATCTGGAGGATCCGAGCTACCACAAGGCAGATCCTGACCCCAGATCATCATCATAAAAGTTTGGCTCCAATCAGACCAAGATCTACCGTTGGATCTCCTCCGATTAATCTGAGCCGTCCATTTGTTTCTATTTAATCAGAAACGCAGCCACATTTCCGCTCGTCGCGTCTTCGCCGCAGTTGCTTCCTTCCTCGTTTCTTCTTCAGTTCTTTAGCTTGTTTCTTCAATCCGAGGCGCGACCGCATCATTCTCTCCTTTGGATCAAGTTTCAGATCATTGGAAAAGGGTTTCCGAGAGGAATCTAGCTCTAACTTGCCCAAGAACAGGACTGATCGAGGTCTCGTCAGTTTTGCCATCACTTCCTGGAATTCAATGCTGCGCACCATTTCATCCATCTGAGAAGTTCAGAGGGGTTCCCTGAAGTGCTCGGATCAATCTCAAATCATCATCGCAGCTGAGTTGAAGGAATTGGATGGGTTTTCGCATTTGAGCAGAGCTGAGCTAGATTTGCTTTTCAAGGGCAGATTTCTGGCGATGTGTTGAGCTTGCGGGTTCGAGGCTCATATCTTGTGTGACGGCAAGACGAATTTGAGCTCAGAGAAGGGATAGATGCTAGTTTAGTTTGTTAATTTCAGTTTGTTTGCTGTAATACCATTTCTGAATTCTTTCGTTTCTGAATTTTTCTGCTTCATTAGTTAACTTCGTTTTCTTAAGTGTTTTTGCTTAATTTAGTTTCATTTCTGCAAGTAAACTAGCTCGGGATATTGTTCAGTGATCCATTGAACTTAATCTTAGTTTAATTTCTGTTTTTGTTGCTTGTGAATCAGATTTCTAGTTGCGTGCCAATTCTGATTTTAGCGTATCAGAATTTGTTAGCTGTTCAGTTTTAGTTTATTTCAGATTTGGTTTAGGTATTGTTTTACTCTTTGAATTAGGAAATCAGTTAGCAATGCTTATGCATTTAATCTAAGATAGCTTGCATTCGATTTCATTTCTGTATTTCTTTCAGATTCTCCCTTGCGCTCCAATTCTTTTTTCTGCATTTCTGCATATGTTGTTGCTGAATTTCAGATCTTTTCTGCATCTAAGTCAGACTATTTCTGCATACCATTAGCTCTTATCTATGAAGTTGTATCAGTGAAGTTTTGTATTCGAATTCTACAGCAATTCCCTTCAGTTGTTTGCTGAACTTTTCATCTAATGCCAATTACAGCTGTAGTGGGGTTTAACATCCCAATCAATGTCTGAAATTTTGCATGTATCCCTGCATTTCTGATTTCTGCATATGTTCATTGCAAGTTCACCTCAGGCTTAGCTTTGTATTCGAGTGATCCATGGTTGGTTTGAATTACCAAACTGATTTGGTCAGTGTAAATCTCTGAAGTGGCAGTTTTTCATCTCGGTATTCAGCTGCAGCTTTTGGCACACATTTTCTTTCTTCATGTGTATCAAGTGGAGTCAACTCTGGTTTTGTGTTAAGTAAAGTTCATGCAAATTGTTCAGTGGTGTTGAGCTTGAATCATTGAGGTTAACAAATCTTTTAGTGTGCCATTGAGCCCGAGTTCAGTTAGTTTCACAGATTTTTGCATAAGAGTATTTTAGTTGCTGAAATTTTTGTATCAATTGAGTTTCGATATTGACCTTTTTCCAATTTGTCTATAGAATGCTTACCATTTAGTTGTTTTGAATTGCAAACTCGGAAGCAAAGCTCTGCATTAGTGTCAACCAGTATTAGGATGAGTTTGAATTCAGTTGATTTCTTGAATTTTGCAAGGTTGCTTTAGTTGCTTTAATTTCTTCATTAGTTGGGTTGTAAATTGCATTACTTAGTTTAAATTCGCATTGGTTTAGATTCCTTCATTTTTATTGCGAATCCATTCCTGTCGGAAACCCAATCCAATTCACATTCGAAACCCGAAATTAACAAACGACACCTAAATACGAGCTTGAATCAAACAACGTCAACTAGCCCCGAGAAAAATACGACCTGTGGCCCCTATATTACATTTTCATACTTTTGATTGTAAAAGGGTTTCCAGCTTTCATTTATAAATTCTAAATTTGATGAGCCCATACATTTCGTGACAAAGTAATTAGTATATTTTGGGCCCGTCAGTTCCCAACCCCCCAGGGTCAGTACGTCCAAGGCCTATGTACTCGGCGTTGAGTCCACTAATAGTCTCCTTTCCGGAATTTCCGGAGGCGGAGAAACCCGACTTACAGTGCAATATTACAAGCAATAATAAAGAAAAATAAATACTGTAATTAATTGCAAACCAAGCAAAAATGTGAAGCTCGGCCGATCTGGACCTCCGAAGTGCCGCGCACTTCCTCCTGGAGCCTCCCGGTCGCAGAGCCTCGTCTTTAGCGCGTTGTCGTCGGTCAGAATGAATAGAATCGCAGTTAGGAAGTGTGTTTGAAGCAGAGGGGTCGAAGCCCCTTATATAGGCCTCCTGGGGGCGCCCTGGACGCTGGGGGCGCCCCGGAAGACTCGGTCAATTCTTATCCTTGCGCCTACCTCGCCGCAGGTGATAAGAACTTTGACCAGGGAGCCCCGGATGACCCGGGCGCCCCCTTGAGGGCTTATCCTGTGTTCTGGCTTCGAAACAGCAAAACAGCTACTAATTAGGGCGCCCCGGACGCTCCGGGCGCCCTCACGGACACCTGTTCTGCACACACACACAAGTGCACATCTTCTGCACTGGCTGGGGGCGCCCCCCATGCTGGGGGCGCCCTGGCTGGATGGGGGCGCCCCCCTGTGGGGGCGCCCTGGCTGCTGGGGGCGCCCCCAACACTGGGGGCCCCCTGGCAGCCAGTTTTCAGCCTTCTTCATTTGCTTGCTTTGTCTTCTTCTCTTGGTACCTGCAAGATATATATATGCAAAGCAAGTATACATGAAATATTAATCTTACGAACTTGGTTCGGACTTCGGATTGGCACGCAATCCTAGGTCGAACCGACGCAAACTCTTACCCCCGAGAAAGCGCCTTTCACCTACTCCTTTCAGGAGACGGTTGCCACCCGGTCCTTCGGGTGGACTTTTGCCTAGCCGCCCTTCGCTAGGTCTTGGATACCAAGCATCCCTTCGCTTGGTGCCTAGCAGCCCTTCGCTAGGTCTTGTTTCCCTGATAGCCCTTCGTCAGGTGCCCAGCAGCCCTTCGCTAGGACTTGTTCCCCTGACAACCCTTCGTCAGGTGCCTAGCAGCCCTTCGCTAGGACTTATTTTCCTGACAGCCCTTCGTCAGGTGCCTAGCAGCCCTTCGCTAGGTCTTTTCTTTCTGGCAACCCTTCGCCAGAGCCTAGCAGCCCTTCGCTAGGTCTTTTTCGTTCTGGCAGCCCTTCGCTAGGTCTTTTTCATTCTGGCAGCCCTTCGCCAGAGCCTAGCAGCCCTTCGCTAGGTCTTAGGGTTTCCATACCTAGCTTAACTAGGACTTTTCTCAGGCTTAGGTTACTTCTCCTTCGCTCCCCTTTGTCTGTTCAATATATTACTGACTTAAGTACATTGTCAAACATTAAAACACATAAAGGAGAACATCATTGATGCAACTTGCACCAACACGATTCACTTCTGGTTCCAAGGGTCTTGACATGATTCTTGGAAGACAGAAGTCAGTTCTAAATTGATCCGGACTAGGCTATAGAACCAAATCTAGACAAAGATCCTACTATGCTGTACTGAACCAGTCCAGACCTAAAGTTCAGGCATGGGTACCCAAACTGTGCCTGAACAAACAAACTGGATCAAATCAGTATTGGATCCCCAAGGACAAGATTCACATCTTGCCAAACCATTATCGTGGCTTTAGTCCAGGGGGAGCCAAATTAAAAATAATATTTATTGTTAGATAAAATTCAATCTTTGTTTGCTACTTCAATTTTTTTAAATAATTCTACTTCAATTTTTTTTAAAATAATTATATCTACCAAAATCTTAAACTCAAAATCAACGATTTTCAAAACTAATTCAATTTTTTTAAATAATTCTAACTACCAAAACCTGTCTCACAAAAACTATAAGGCTAACGTGATTGATAACCCTAGATTGGGTGAGACAAACTAGGCTGTGAAAATCAATTTAGGCTATTCCTAATTCTAATTGGATCCAAATCAACAAAACTCTTTATGTGTAGGAACATAAAGATTTGGATCAATGGATGTTGGATAGCGGTTGCTCCAGACACATGACTGGAGATAAATTGAAATTCACCAAACTCAAGTTCAAAAACCTAGGCTCAGTGGCATTTGGCAACAATGCTACACTCAAGGTAATTGGGTCAGGTAATATTGAACTTAAATCTGACTTTGTTATTAAGAAAGTACTTTTGGTTGAAAATTTTAATTTTAACTTGCTTAGCATAAGTCAGTTGTGTGATTCTGGTTATGTAGTTACCTTCAACAATTCTAACTGCCTGATTAGAAACCTGCAAGACTCAGAAATCATGCTTAAGGGCACTAGGAAAAATAATGTTTACACTATAAACCTACCCCTAGTACCTAAATGTATGTTAACTCAGTTAGAACAATCAAACCTCTGGCATAGGAGATTAGGTCACACTAATCTGAGAATTATTTCAAAAGTCACCCAAGTCGGCCTGATTAAAGGTATCCCTAAAATTAAAAATCATGAAAACTTAATATGTGAATCATGTAATCAAGGTAAACAAACCAAGTCTAGTCACAAACTAATCCAATCTGATCAAACTCAAACCACACTTGAGCTCCTGCACCTTGACCTATTTGATTCACATGGAGCCAAGTCACTAAGCGAAAACCGGTACTGCTTAGTAATAGTTGATGATTACTCCAGGTTTACCTGGGTTAGGTTTCTAAAGACCAAAGATGAAACCCTAAACCTATTCAATGAATTTTGTAAGTTAATTGAAAATCAAAACGATACTAAAATTAAAAGACTTAGGAGTGACCACGGGGGAGAGTTTGAAAATCAACGGTTCGAGGAATTCTGTAAGGTAAATGGGTACATACATGAATTTTCGTGTCCTAGAACCCCCCAGCAAAATGGGATAGTCGAAAGAAGAAATAGAGCCCTACAGGAAGCCGCTAGGGCTATGCTCAACGAATTCAACCTAGTCAACCAATATTGGGCAGAAGCAGTTAGTACGGCTTGCTACATTCAAAATAGGGTCCTGATTAACAAGCGACACAACAAAACACCCTATGAATTATACTATCATAGACTTTCAAATCTACACTACCTAAGGGTCTTTGGATGCAAAGTCCATATCCTAAACACCAAAGACTATCTAGGAAAATTCCAGTCTAAGTCAACCCCAGGTATCTTCCTAGGATATTCAACCACAAGTAGAACCTATAGGGTTTACAACAAACAAACTAAGAAAATCGAAGAAACAACCAATTTAATATTTGATGAAGAAATTAACTCAAAACCTGATAATCCAAATCAAACTTCATCAAATACTGATCAAGAAGATAATGAACAAGCTGTTGAATCTTTAGTTGAACCCATGAACGAACTAACTATTGAACCAACTAATGAGTCAATTGAATCAACTATAGAACCAATAATTGAACCAACTCAAATAGTTGAATCAAATAGTGAACCAAACTGACCAGCAGGACCTGAGGCTGAACCAAGTTCCAGAAAAACCAAGAAACCCAGACTCAGTCACCCAACCGATCAAATTGTGGGTGATCCAACTCTAGGAGTCAGAACTAGGTCTTCCTACAGAAACCTTAGTCAGATAGCAATGATTTCAAAAATAGAACCTAAGACTATAGAGGAAGTCTTACCTGATCCTGATTGGATCATAGCTATGCAAGAAGAGTTAGCCCAATTTGAGAGGAACCAAGTCTGGGAACTAGTACCTAAACCTGAGGGCAAATCCGTCATTGACACTAAGTGGGTTTTTAGAAATAAGTTAAATGATCAAGGAGAGATAGTCAGAAATAAAGCCCGCTTAGTAGCGAAAGGATTCAGCCAAGTAGAAGGATTAGACTATGACGAAACCTACGCCCCGGTAGCTAGACTTGAGTCCATTAGGATGTTATTGGCCTTTGCATCCCATAAAGGATTTAAACTATACCAAATGGATGTAAAGTCAGCCTTTCTAAATGGATTCATTAAGGAAGAAGTCTATGTAGGACAACCCCCTAGTTTTGAGGACTTAGAAAGACCTGACCATGTTTACAAACTTACCAAAGCACTTTATGGACTAAAACAAGCACCTAGGGCTTGGTATGAATGCTTATCCACTTACCTAATTTCTAAATAATTTAAACAAGGACAAATCGATTCAACCCTATTTATTAAAACTTTAGAAAAAGAAATCGTTATTGCCCAAATCTACGTCGATGACATAATCTTTGGGTCCACCAACTCTAATTTTTTAAAAGAATTCGTTAAAATAATGGAAAATGAATTTGAAATGAGCTTAGTTGGTGAGCTCAACTTTTTCTTAGGGTTACAAATTAAACAAACTAGGGATGGGAACTATGTCCATCAATCCAAATATGCTAAAGAGTTAATAAAGAAATTTAAAATGGATAACTCTAAAAGCATAAGTACTCCTATGGCCACTAATATAAAAATAGATAGTGACCCTGATGGAAAACCAGTAGACCTTAAACTTTATAGGAGTATGATTGGAAGCCTACTATACCTTACAGCTAGCAGACTTGATATCCTTTTCTCGGTAGGCATGTGTGCTAGATACCAAACCAGTGCTAAGGAAACGCACTTAGCGGCCCTAAAAAGAATATTAAAATACATTAAGGGCACCCTAAATGTAGGGATCTGGTATCCTAGGACCTCAACTTTTAAACTATCAGGATATTCAGACTCTGACTATGCTGGTTGTAAGCTAGATAGAAAAAGTACAAGCGGAAGCTGCCAACTCTTAGGAAACAGTCTAGTAAGTTGGTGCAACAGAAAGCAACACTGTGTAGTTTTGTCCACAACTGAAGCTGAGTATGTTGCTTTAGGAGAGTGTGTAGCACAACTCTTATGGATGATGCACACTCTTAAAGACTTCCAGCTTGACTACAATCAAATCCAAATCTTCATTGATAATATAAGCTCAATTAATCTAACTAAGAATCCAATCCAACACTCCAGAACTAAACACATAGAAGTTAAACACCACTTTGTAAGAGATCATGTAGCCAGGGGTGAAATAGTCCTTAAGCATATAGACTCTAAATCCAACTTAGCTGACATATTCACTAAACCCCTACCTGAGTCTGAGTTCAGTTCATTAAGAAGGCAGTTAGGATTATGCTTGGTAGAATAGGTTTACTCTACTTTTGGTTTTCTTACTGCTTTATTTGATTTGAAAAACCAATTTTAAAAATAATTTTAAAACTGCTTTACTTGATTTCAAAATCAGCTTTTACTCAGTGTGAAAATTTTTTTTAATAAATTTTTCGACATAGTTTTATTTTAAAACTACCCCCTTCAAAACTAGGGCTTTTTCGCAAATGGACTTAGCCTAGGCCCTAACCCTAGAACTGCATGCACCTATATATTTAGAAGCCAACATCTCACAAGCACCTTAGGGTACTGTTGATTGATAACCTAGAATGGGTTGAGATGCTTAGGTCTTTGCCTTAATTCAAGATGCTTTAAATCAGTGCATCTGCAGTAATTGGGGCACTAAATACAACTTAAACAGTAATCAAGTTAAGTGTCAAGTTTAGAAAATCTAACTTGAACAGAACACTTAACACGACTAACCCTAGCGAAAACTACTGTTTATAACAATTAGTAAGTAGCTAATTGGGTTAGACAGGTCCCTACAGAGATGATTTAAATTGGTTTGATTCAGTTTATCTTGCATTGGTTCAGTACAGCACATTAATTTTTTTTTGCAATTTATTTATGCAATTTATTTTCTTTCTGCTATATTACTTTTTTTTTGATATATGGCAAAGGGGGAGAGATAGGAAAGGAGAGAAGGTTAAAATTTTTTTTCAAAATTTCAAAAATTTTCAAAAAGACTTAATCTATTTTCAAAGTACATTTCTTCAAAATTTCAAAACTTTATCCTTTTTAAAAAGTACTTAATCTATTTGTTTTCAAAAGTACTAAGTTTTTCTCCAAAGTTTCTCTAAGTTAAGTTGCTTTCAAAATTTTTTTTGTACTTAAACTTAAAGCTGCTTTCAAATTTTTTAGTACTTAAACTTAAAGCTGCTTTCAAATTTTTAGTACTTAAACTTAAAGCTGCTTTCAAATTCTTTTTTAGTACTTAAACTTAAAGCTGCTTTCATCTTTTTTGGTACTTAAACTTGAAGCTGCTTTC
>JAGFNQ010001182.1:0-32622 GCA_024364735.1 Boesenbergia rotunda
ATTGTCCTTGAATATTAATACTTGACTAGGAATGGTAGAGTAGTGTTCTCTACATTATCTCACTATCGATTCAACCAATCGATATAATATAGATAAGAACCTACTACCCAAGGACATTATTATACTTAGTTATTTGGCACAAATACAAAGTAAGTATAATAACAAAATATGTCTTTATTAATGATAGAATATGATATAAAAATATCCCCAGTCAATCATCACATAATTGGCTCTAGGGCTCCTACTAACATAATCAAACTAAGCAAGTCAGTGAAACTTGTATCACTCCAACTATATTATGCCTTCAAGTTATATAATTTCACAAGTGAAGATAACTTTGTAAATTTAGTATATCCAGGATATAAAGGTTTCTCGACATCTTCAAGAAGCCTACAAAATTGGTTTGGATTCTCAACATAACTATCATATGCAGCATGTACCATATTTATAGATTTTTGATCCACAATAAATTTATGTTCATCCTGCTCTACTAGATCACTATCATTCATTGAGCTCCCTATCCGAGATCCTTCCAAGTGCCAAATCCATGTGTGATATGTTAAATCTATACCATTATACCACAAATGTGCCCTTATAGTATTGACATCTTTCTTGTTTAGATTGTCACATCTGGTACATGGGCAAGGTATTGAATTCGAATCATTAGCATTTTGTGTTGCAAAGTGCACAAAAGACTCTACCCTAATCTTATATTCATGTGATAACCTATTCTTGGACATCCAATCTTTGTCCATTACTCGTACAACTAAGTAACCAACAAGGAGTTAAATCATTCAGAAAAAGTTACAAAAATATGACATATTAAATTCTTATGGTAAAAGTGGCTAAAATCCTAACAAGCTATAAGCATCTTAAACAAAAAGACTAGGAGAACATTAATTAGGGAAAAAATGAATAGGAGAATGTTGGGAACGAGATGGCTAGAGAGGGGGGGGTGAATATAGCCAACACTTGCAACTTGAATTCCAATCAAGGTTTCTGCACTTAAACTATCAGCAGCACAGCGGAAGAAACGAAGCAATAGCAGACAATGTAGAAAACAGAAACAGAGATGAAGAACTAACAACAGCAGCTATCAAGAACGCTAACAAGAGGGTTTACAAGGTTCGGGGATAACTTGCCCCTACTCCTTGGCGTGCCCTTAAGGTGGGCAATCCCTTGATCGTCGGCAGATCAAGCCCCGGTGATCACCGGATATAAAGCAACCTCCTTCTCGGTGGAGAAACCTCTCCACAGCGTTTCAATCAAATATAAGTGTTTAAGCTCAATGAAACTACAAGAAAGATCTTACTCAAACCCTCGGCAAGGACAAGAACACAGCAAGCTTCCTTGAGCTCCACCCAGTGGCGATCCCACGCGAGAACCCTTCCTCGTGTCTTCCCACTGTCGGACTCCAAGCTTCTTGTTCCCTCCTTCAAGGCTCGAGTGAAAGATGATTGCTTCTCAGTCGCTTGCTCAGAATGATGGAAAAACTCAAGAGCGCAGCAAGCAGATGGTGGAAAACTCAGAACACGGCGAGAACACAGTTTGCAAGACTTGCTTCCACGAAGCCAACTGCCGCTTCTTTTGTTCCTCCACACAGCACAGGTGACGACATCTCTGTAGCTCCCAGCTACTCGTCTGCCAACGCCAGCCTCCACTGAGCTATCTCTGGACTCACTGAGCTCCCTCAGTAACGCTCCAGTCTCCGCTCCAGTCTTCAGCTCGGCCGTTGCAACCTGAGATAGGAAAACGGACAAACCTGCTCCAAGGAAAGCCACCATTGACCTCTCCTTGAGTGTTTGAATCCTCCCCTGTCACCTGCACCTTAACCAGTCTGTTAGAGCAGCAAATCAACCAGTAAATCATGTATCAGAGGTAAGTGGTAGCGAATCGGATACTTTCAGACATGATCAGAGCGTCTGACAACGCAATTTGAATTAAAGTGATCGGTCACCGGACCGATCCAGAGCTTTGTGGATCGGTCACCAGACCGATCTACTGCCATGCTGATATTTCCAGCTCTTATGGCAACAAGTCCTGATCAGTCACCAAACCGATCAGGATGAATCCTGATCGGTCACCAGACCGATCAGGATGAATCCTGTGTTAGTGATATGAGAGAAGTGTCCTAAGGCAATCGCCTTATGATGTAAACATTTATTTAATAAATGATAATTCACTATTTGAGTATACATGTTTTTGTATTTGATTGGATCTTAAACTCATCTACTGAATGTCCGCAATACAACTCACAGCATAAGAGAATTTGTGATGGGATCACAACTAGTGATTATCTCTAATGTGCAATGTGAAGTATTGAAATTATCCCTAGTCGATGAATTGATAAAACGGACACTATCAATTCTGTTGAGACTAGCATGGGTTATTCTCTAATCAGCTGATTCTCACTGGCTGGTGACATTGGGATGTCCGGAGATAAACATGGATGCTAGTTAAGGGAACTAGTTCATTGGAGTGACTAGCTGTAAGACTTCATATGGGAATCTACATGTAGATATGTCAATGAAGATCTTACTGCGGCTTAAGTGCGATGTTCCTTTGACTTGCGGTGTTCAAGTCATCTTGGTCATGGAGACTTATACTTTGACATCTTAAGCAAGCATCTCCAAGGAGGTGTGGACCCAGATGATCGGGTATAAGCCGAAGTGCCCGAAGGTGTTTGAACAGCCTACAAAGGATTCACCACTCCTTGCGAGGAGATGTATACCCAGGCCTATCGTCAGATTGTTACTCAAAGCCTCTGGCCAGAGCATATCATGTTAAGAGTGCGAGTCTCTTAAATACATGAGAGTAATTAGAAATCCAAAGGACGAGGAAGACACTACTTGGGCTAGGTGTGACGTAGTCAGCCTAGTGGGGATTGACACCATAGACCGTGTCCTGATCCAAGTGGGTATAAGGTGGTGAAGGGAATGAGGCACGATTCATTAGAGCTGCTGAAGGGTTTCAGAATAATTTCTTCTGAGGTCTAACCGTTGATCTTTCGATTAATTGGGGATCATGATGTACTACTAGGTGCCACTCATGATCGTTCTATAATTAATGGGTTAATTATAGACGACCAACATAAATCGAAAGCCTATTTAGTCACACACAATACGAGTAATCCGAGGGATTTAAAACGAGTTGAAAATTAGATTTTCCGATCAAGAGAAACAAGTCGAATCTGAGTTAGTCAGAGGCGCAATGGAAGCCAAAAATGGCTAAGTCTTTTGAAGGCTTTTTGGGCGAATTAAATGAGTTTAATTCGCGGTTTATTGGGCCGGCCAAAGAGGGTGTTAAACCCTCTTTGGTGGCCGGCCAAATAAGAGGAGAAAAAGCAATTTAATTGGTTTAATTAATAAAATAAATCTAGTGTGATTTATTTTATAAATTATGGATAAATAAATTTGTATAAAGAAATTTATATAAAAATTTATAGAAATTTATTCTTTTATGGAAGATTAAAATAATCCATGAATTGGTTTATTTTAATTTTATGAAATCAATTATGAATTGATTTTTTCATAATAAGAAAGTTTATAAATTTCTTATAAAAATTTATTCCATAATTTAAAGAGAAGAAGAATTAGTTTTATTATAAATTAGTTTATAATAAAGACTTGGTTTAAACGGAATAATTAATAAGAAAATTTATAAGATAAATTTCTTATAACCAATTCCGTTAATTCCGTTAATTCGGTTTAGAGGGAGACTTGGCAAAGGAGTTGCTACTATATAAAGGAACCAAAGGCTAGCCCTTTATTCCAATTTAAGAGATTAAGAATTCTCTCTCTCTCTCTCTTAATCTCTCCTCTCCTCCTTCTCTTCTTCCTCCCTTAGGGCCGGCGCACCCTAGCTCCTCTAGGGCCGGCGCCCAACCACAACCAAGGAGGTGGTGCCGTGAGCATTAAAGAAGAAGGAGAACCCGAACACGAAGAAGAAGAAGCGGATAGCGATTCCTCTCTTCCCGGAATTCGATTCCGTTACTTCGTTGGTTAGTTTTTCCATTATTTCTCTTATTCTTCTAGTTGTGCCTTCCGAGAATCTAGTAGTTCTCGTCGGCACAAAACTCGTGACTTTGTGAAGTCATCCCGAAGAGAACTCGGCGTGGACGCGAATAGAGGCGGAGCTTCCAAGGGACGCTACGGTTGGATCTCGTCCCTTACTTCGAGTTACGAGAGGTACTTAGTAAATTAGTTTACTTTTCCGCAAAGTTTTATTTTATGATTATGTCAACACACCATAAGATTGCATGCTAGATACGAAGTTAAAATAATTTAGGAAATTATTTTATGCAAACTCTTCCGCTGCACGTAAAAATTTTAAATTTTACGAACTCGTATCCTTGTCGACATGCACCCGGTCCCAACAGTGGTATCAGAGCCGGTTAGTGTTCGACTTAATCATATAATTGTTTTGTGGAAAACTTTGTCATGATCTTAATTTCGGAAAATTTTTCAATTATGGAAACTTTCAAATTATAATAAATTTTAGATTTAGGAATTTCAAAGTTTGGAAATCCTCATGAAATTTCGCAAACGTTTGAAATTTTCTAGTTTCTGAAATTTTATAATAATTTGAAACTTCCCATCTTTGGAAACTTTCCAATTTTGGAAATTTTTCTATTTTAGAAATTTTCCAATTTTGGAAATATGTAAGTTTCTTTGTACCAGAAACTTACAATTATTCTGAAAACCTATTTTCGAAATCTCGCAATTTTGGGCACTTTCTTTTAAGAAAGTCTAGACAAATTCATGGACAGTTAATTGACAATTAAATTTGAATTGGTTTTTAAATTGACAACAAAATTCTTTATTTTGGATTGAGCCTCGGGGAGCCGTCCAATTTAAAGTTAGATGTTGTAATTTAATTTCCCAATTTTAATTGAAATTGTCATGTTTGATTTGGATTGAGCCTCGGGGAGCCGTCCAATTGGATTTACAACACTTACTTTTCTTTGGGTATCTGAGCCTCGGGGAGCCACCCTTAGAAAACGATTTGTTGTAATTAATTAAATCCATGAATAAAATATGTTTTAAGAGGTGATGCTCTTACATATTGTTGTCTCCAAAATTAATTAGGAAAATGGTTTCCTATAGAGTTTTCTTAAATGAGATTTTCATGAAAATAATATGTAGTTGAATTAAGGGATTTGTCTCTTAATTTAATAAGATTTGATTTAGAGAAATCAAAGTCTTGAACATATTATTTCCGAAATTAATTATGACAATTTAGGAAATTGTTTCCCAAAACAATTCCTTTAATATAGTATGAAATAGAAT
This sequence comes from Boesenbergia rotunda, assembly GCA_024364735.1. Taxonomy (NCBI): domain Eukaryota; kingdom Viridiplantae; phylum Streptophyta; class Magnoliopsida; order Zingiberales; family Zingiberaceae; genus Boesenbergia; species Boesenbergia rotunda. Next base: position 5,289 of record JAGFNQ010001182.1, read on the forward strand.
TAGGAAATCCGGTTCCTAATTCAATTAATGAGACTTGATAACTTGAGTCACATACATACTTTATTAAGGAAATCGTTAGTCATGACACATGTCATGAATGTGCTTAGAAAAGATGAGACCCAAAACCCCTTACAAAATATTAAGGCAACACCTTCCATTAATATGGTTAGAATCGGAGTTTTGTTTCTCGCTTGGGTTGATGGACACATCCATGCCCGACTTGAACCTCAACATGTTCAAACCATGGAATTAGTTTATGAATAATATAGTTGGAGTCAGAGGTCAATCATTAGTTTTGGTTGTTGGACACATCCAAGCCTGACTAAGCGGTTGAATGAGCTCCAACCATATTAAAACTATTTCTTGATTAATGGGTCAGCCTTAAGCTTGGAGCATCGATTTGTTGTGCCACAGCCAAGGTCGATGTAAAGAGAGGTGCAGTTAGGTGCTATGTATAATGATACATACTTGTTAATGAGTTAACAACCTAATGATTTATGTAAACATTCAATTAGTTGATAGCATAAAGTGATAGTTACATATATGTGATGTGTAATCGGTATAATTACCTACCTTCATAGCTAAGAAAAACTTGATGGCCACAGCCATGGTGGATCTTACCTATGGTTGGATATCAACCTATTTGGAGATGTTCCTACGATCTCCCGAATTGATAATAAGGGTGATTCAATTCATAAAATAAATAGGATTTAATTTATGTATGTTGATACATTCTTTAATCAATCTTCTCACATAATCTCAATTTGTATTTCTAGGATAATCACTCAATCATGTCTTCTCAAATTAACTTGCGTTCCATTTTGGACACCAATAAACTGACCGGGCCGAACTTCATGGACTGGCTTAGAAACTTGAGGATTGTCCTTAGGGCAGAAAAGCCTGCTTGTGTCCTTGAAGATCAACTTCCCAAACGTCCTTCTGAAAATGCAACTCCAGACCAGTTTCCTGAGTTGCTCAACCTGCTGAAGACTGTAGAGCCTTCTGTAAAGCAGGATCAGAAGACGATACTGTTAGTTGGTTCCTCAAAGAAAGGTTCTAAGAGGAAGCCCAAAGAACAGAATAAGGGAAAGAAGAAAAAGGCCAAAAAGACTGAAAAACCTCAAAAGACACTTGCCATCATTGTGGCAAGGAGGGTCACTGGCGAAGAAACTGCAAGGTTTATCTTGAGTCCTTAAAGAAGAAGGCATCCGATGCCCTATCTTCTTCAGACATCTTCGTTATTGAATGTCACTCTATTTCCTCGGATACCTGGGTACTTGATACTGGGTGTAGCTCACATATATGTAATGACATAAAGGGGCTAAGGAATAGAAGAAGACTCGTCAAGGGAGAAGCTAATTTGAGAGTTGGAAATGGAGCAAAGATTGCTGCTGTTTCCATCGGAACATATTTGCTAAAGCTCCCGACTGGACGTATCTTAGAATTGGATAATTGCTATTTTGTTCCTTCGTTAATAAAGAACATTGTATCTATTTCATGTTTAAATGAAAAAGGTTACCATTTAACTTTTAGTAACAATTGTTGTTACATAACTTTAAATGGTGTTCTTTATGGGACCGGAACTTTGTGCAATGGCATCTACACGTTAGATTTATCCAGTGACATTTTTAATATCGAAGTTAGCAATAAACGTTCTCGAATAGATAATCAAATAGACTCCTACACGTGGCATTGCCGTCTTGGCCATGTAAGTAAGAAACGCATGATCGAATTACACCGATGTGGAATTTTGGAATCATTTGAACCCGGTTCATTTGATACATGCGAATCATGCTTAAAAGGCAAGATGACCAAATTACCCTTTTCCGGAAAAGGTAATCCAGTGGGAGAATTGCTTGGCCTAATACATACCGATGTATGTGGACCAATGTCAACTCATGCACAAGGAGGCTATAGCTACTTCATCACCTTCATCGATGATCACTCACGATTCGGGTATGTGTTCTTGATGAAACACAAATCTGAAGCCTTTGAGAAATTCAAAGAGTTCAGAAATGAAGTAGAGAAACAGCTTGGCAAAAGTATTAAAATACTTCGATCCGATCGGGGTGGTGAATACTTAAGTCAAGAGTTTCAAGATTATCTTAGGGACAATGGGATACTGTCCCAATGGACTCCGCCATATACACCACAGCATAATAGTGTATCTGAGAGGCACAACCGAACCTTGATGGACATGGTTAGGTCGATGATGAATCATGCAACTCTTCCAAAATCCTTTTGGGGTTATGCACTTAAGACAGCTGTTTACTTGCTAAACAGAGTCCCAACCAAGGTAGTCTCTACTACTCCATATGAGATCTGGAATAGTAAGAAACCTCACTTAACTCACCTTAAGATATGGGGTTGTCCTGCTTATGTGAAGCGGGTTGTATCAGACAAATTGGATGCTAAGTCTGATAAATGTCTATTTATTGGATACCCTAAGGAAACGAAGGGTTACCAATTCTATCATCCCTTGGAACAAAAGGTGTTTGTTTCAAGGCATGCTGTATTTCTAGAGAAAGAGTTTCTTTTACAAGAAAACAGTGGGAGTGGGATTGAACTTGATGAAGTTCAAGAAACTCCAATAGACATCACAGAGACACCTAGTCTAGGCCCACAACCGATAATTCACAGTGATGAGCTATCAGTTGAACCTAAAACTACACCACCTCTTCGTAGGTCTGATAGGACACGCAACATTCCAGAGAGATACGGATTTCTCGTAAGTGAATCGAACGACGTGTTGCTCATTGGCGATGACGAACCTATCAGTTATGAAGATGTTCTGAAAAATTCAGAAAGGGACAAATGGCTTGAGGCCATGAAGTCGGAAATGGATTCCATGTATGAAAATCAAGTATGGGACTTGGTTGACCCACCTGAAGGGATTAAGCCCATAGGGTGCAAGTGGATTTTCAAGAAGAAAACCGACATGGAAGGTAATGTAGTTACCTTTAAGGCTAGATTAGTGGCAAAAGGATATCGTCAGAAGCAAGGAATTGATTATGACGAAACCTATTCGCCAGTAGCTATGCTTAAATCCATTCGGATGCTCCTAGCCATAGCAGCTCATTATGATTATAAGATATGACAAATTGATGTGAAAATAGCTTTCCTTAACGGAAACCTGCTTGAGGATGTATACATGATACAACCTGAAGGTTTTACATCGGTTAATAAAACCAAAGTATGCAAGCTTCGACGATCCATATATGGACTGAAGCAAGCATCTAGGAGCTGGAACATCCGTTTTGATGAGACAATCAAAAAGTTTGATTTCTCACAAAATCCTGACGAACCTTGTGTGTACAAGAAGGTTAGTGGGAGTGCAGTCGTATTCCTAGTATTATATGTCGATGACATCTTACTTATAGGAAACGATATATCAGTTTTACAGACAGTTAAGATTTGGTTGTCCAAAACTTTCTCCATGAAAGACCTGGGAGAAGCAACCTATATCCTTGAGATTAGAATCTATAGAGATAGATCAAAACGGTTGCTTGGTCTTTCGCAGTCTACATATATAGACCGAGTGCTTAAAAGGTTTAACATGTCGGAATCCAAGAAAGGTTACCTTCCCATCAGGCATGGGATCAACCTTTCGAAGTCTATGTGTCCGCGCACAGAAGACGAGAGGATTAGCATGAATAAGATTCCCTATGCATCCGCAATAGGATCTATCATGTATGCTATGTTATGTACTAGGCCCGATGTATCGTATGCTCTGAGCGTCACGAGCAGATACCAATCTGATCCAGGAATGGATCATTGGGCGGCTGTTAAGACAATCCTTAAGTACTTAAGAAGAACTAAGGATGTATTTCTAATATATGGAGAAGGAGATTTGATAATACGTGGGTATACAGATGCCAGTTTCCAGACAGATAAGGATGACTCCAAATCACAGTCTGGATACGTATTTACTTTGAATAGAGGCGCAGTAAGTTGGAAGAGTTCCAAACAAGACACCGTAGCGGATTCTACCACGGAAGCGGAATATATCGCAGCTTCGGAAGCAGCAAAGGAAGCAGTGTGGATCAAGTAGTTTGTCTCCGAACTTGGCGTGGTTCCAACCATTGATGAAGCAGTGCCGGTATACTGCGACAACAATGGAGCTATTGCACAAGCGAAGGAACCAAGGTCTCATCAGCGATCCAAACACGTGCTTCGACGCTATCATCTGATCAGAGAGATTATAAGTAGGAATGACATACAAATTGAGAGAGTTCCCACTGAAAGGAATATAGCGGATCCTTTAACTAAGGCCTTGCCTCAAAACAAGTTTGAGGGTCATGTTAGAGCCTGTGGTATTGGATACCGTAGCGATTGGCATTAGGCCAAGTGGGAGTTTGTTAGTGATATGAGAGAAGTGTCCTAAGACAATCGCCTTATGATGTAAACATTTATATTAATAAATGATAATTCACTATTTGAGTATACATGTTTTTATGTATTTGATTGGGATCTTAAACTCATCTACTGAATGTCCGCAATACAACTCACAGCATAAGAGAATTTGTGATGGGATCACAACTAGTGATTATCTCTAATGTGCAAATGTGAAGTATTGAAATTATCCCTAGTCGATGAATTGATGAAAACGGACACTATCAATTCTGTTGAGACTAGCATGGGTTATTCTCTAATCAGCTGATTCTCACTGGCTGGTGACATTGGGATGTCCGGAGATAAACATGGATGCTAGTTAATGGAACTAGTTCATTGGAGTGACTAGCTGTAAGACTTCATATGGGAATCTACATGTAGATATGTCAATGAAGATCTTACTGCGGCTTAAGTGCGATATTCCTTTGACTTGCGGTGTTCAAGTCATCTTGGTCATGGAGACTTATACTTTGACATCTTAAGCAAGCATCTCCAAGGAGGTGTGGACCCAGGATGATCGGGTATAAGCCGAAGTGCCTGAAGGTGTTTGAACAGCCTATAAAGGATTCACCACTCCTTGCGAGGAGATGTATACCCAGGCCTATCGTCGGATTGTTACTCAAAGCCTCTGGCCAGAGCATATCATGTTAAGAGTGCGAGTCTCTTAAATACATGAGAGTAATTAGAAATCCAAAGGACGAGGAAGACACTACTTGGGCTAGGTGTGACGTAGTCAGCCTAGTGGGGACTGACACCATAGACCGTGTCCTGAACCAAGTGGGTATAAGGTGGTGAAGGGAATGAGGCACGATTCATTAGAGCTGCTGAAGGGTTTCAGAATAATTTCTTCTGAGGTCAAACCGTTGATCTTTCGATTAATTGGGGATCATGATGTACTACTAGGTGCCACTCATGATCGTTCTATAATTAATGGGTTAATTATAGACGGCCAACATAAATCGAAAGCCTATTTAGTCACACGCAATACGAGTAATCCGAGGGATTTAAAACGAGTTGAAAATTGGATTTTCCGATCAAGAGAAACAAGTCGAATCTGAGTTAGTCAGAGGCGCAATGGAAGCCAAAAATGGCTAAGTCTTTTGAAGGCTTTTTGGGCGAATTAAATGAGTTTAATTCGCGGTTTATTGGGTTGGTTTTGGCCGGCCAAAGAGGGTGCTAAACCCTCTTTGGTGGCTGGCCAAATAAGAGGAGAAAAACCAATTTAATTGGTTTAATTAATAAATAAATCTAGTGTGATTTATTTTATAAATTATGGATAAATAAATTTGTATAAAGAAATTTATATAAAAATTTATAGAAATTTATTCTTTTATGGAAGATTAAAATAATCCACGAATTGGTTTATTTTAATTTTATAAAATCAATTATAAATTGATTTTTTTCATAATAAGAAAGTTTATAAATTTCTTATAAAAATTTATTCCATAATTTAAAGAGAAGAAGAATTAGTTTTATTATAAATTAGTTTATAATAAAGACTTGGTTTAAACGGAATAATTAATAAGAAAATTTATAAGATAAATTTCTTATAACCAATTCCGTTAATTCCGTTAATTCGGTTTAGAGGGAGACTTAGCAAAGGAGTTGCTACTATATAAAGGAACCAAAGACTAGCCCTTTATTCCAATTTAAGAGATTAAGAATTCTCTCTCTCTCTCTCTCTTAATCTCTCCTCTCCTCCTTCTCTTCTTCCTCCCTTAGGGCCGGCGCACCCTAGCTCCTCTAGGGTCGGCGCCCAACCACAACCAAGGAGGTGGTGCCGTGAGCATTAAAGAAGAAGGAGAACCCGAACACGAAGAAGAAGAAGCGGATATCGATTCCTCTCTTCCCGGAATTCGATTCCGTTACTTCGTTGGTTAGTTTTTCCATTATTTCTCTTATTCTTCTAGTTGTGCCTTCCGAGAATCTAGTAGTTCTCGTCGGCACAAAACTCGTGACTTTGTGAAGTCATCCCGAAGAGAACTCGGCGTGGACGCGAATAGAGGCGGAGCTTCCAAGGGACGCTACGGTTGGATCTCGTCCCTTACTTCGAGTTACGAGAGGTACTTAGTAAATTAGTTTACTTTTCCGCAAAGTTTTATTTTATGATTATGTTAATACACCATAAGATTGCATGCTAGATACGAAGTTAAAATAATTTAGGAAATTATTTTATGCAAACTCTTCCGCTGCACGTAAAAATTTTAAATTTTACGAACTCGTATCCTTGTCAACATGCACCCGGTCCCAACATACACTACCTAAGGGTCTTTGGATGCAAAGTCCATATCCTAAACACCAAAGACTACTTAGGGAAATTTCAGTCCAAATCAACCCCGGGTATCTTCCTAGGATACTCAACCACAAGTAGAGCCTATAGAGTTTACAACAAATAAACTAAGAAAATTGAAGAAACAACAAATTTAATATTTGATGAAGAAGTCAACTCAACATCTGATAATCCAGACCTAACTTCATCAAATTCTGATCAAGAAAATAATGAGCAAACTAGTGAATCTTTAATTGAACCCTTAAACGAACTAACTATTGAACCAATTAATGAGTCAACTGAACCAATTATCAAACCAACAAATGAACCAGCTCAAAGAATCGAATCAAATAGTGAACCAAACCGACTAGCCGGACCTGAGGCTGAACCATGTTCTAGAAGAACCAAGAAACCCAGACTTAGTCACCCAATCGATCAAATTGTGGGTGATCCAACTCTAGGAGTCAGGACTAGATCCTCCTATAGAAACCTTAGTCAAATAGCTATGATATCAAAAATAGAACCCAAAACTATAGATGAAGCCCTACCTGACCCTGATTGGATCATAGCTATGCAAGAAGAATTAGCCCAATTTGAGAGGAACCAAGTCTGGGAACTAGTGCCTAAACCTGAAGGCAAATCCATCATTGACACTAAGTGGGTCTTTAGAAATAAGCTAAATGATCAAGGAGAAATAGTTAGAAATAAAGCCCGCTTAGTAGCTAAGGGATTCAGCCAAGTAGAGGGGTTAGATTACGATGAAACATATGCCCCAGTAGCTAGACATGAATCCATTAGAATGTTGTTAGCCTTTGCATCCCATAAGGGATTTAAGCTATACCAAATGGATGTAAAGTTAGCCTTCCTAAATGGATTCATTAAAGAAGAAGTTTATGTAGAACAACCCCCTGGGTTTGAGGATTTAGACAAACCTGACCACGTTTACAAATTAACTAAAGCACTATATGGGTTAAAACAAGCACCTAGGGCTTGGTATGAACGTTTATCAACATACTTAACTTCTAAAGAATTTAAACAAGGATAAATTGACTCAACTTTATTCATTAAAATCTTAGGAAAAGATATATTTATTGCCCAAATTTACGTAGATGACATAATCTTTGGATCCACCAACACAATCTTCCTAAAAGAGTTTGCCAAGATAATGGAAAATGAATTTGAAATGAGCTTAGTTGGTGAGCTTACCTTTTTCCTAGGTCTACAAATCAAACAAACTAGAGATGGAAACTACGTCCATCAATCCAAATATGCTAAAGAGTTAATAAAGAAATTTAAAATGGACAACTCTAAAAGCATAAGTACCCCCATGGCCACCAATATAAAAATAGATAGTGACCCTGATGGTAAGCCAGTAGACCTCAAACTATATAGAAGTATGATAGGTAGCCTACTGTACCTTACAGCCAACAAACCTTACATTCTTTTTACTGTAGGGATGTGTGCTAGATACCAAACCTGTGCTAAGGAAACGCACTTAGCAGCCCTAAAAAGAATACTAAGATATGTAAAGGGCACCCTAAATGTAGGGATTTGGTATCCTAGAACATCAACCTTCAATTTGTCAGGATACTCGGATTCTGACTATGCTGGTTGCAAATTAGATAGAAAGAGCACAAGTGGAAGCTGCCAACTGTTAGGAAATAGTCTAGTAAGTTGGTGCAGCAGAAAACAACACTGTGTAGCTCTGTCCACAACTGAAGCTGAGTATGTAGCCTTAAGAGAGTGTGTAGCACATCTTTTATGGATGATGCACACTCTTAAGGACTTCCAGCTCAACTACACCCAAACTTAAGTATTTATTGACAATATAAGTTCAATTAATCTAACTAAGAACCCAATACAACATTCCAGAACAAAACACATAGAAGTTAAACATACTTCGTAAGAGACCATGTAGCCAGGGGTGAGATAGTACTTAAACATACAGACTCAAAATCCAACTTAGCTGATATATTTACAAAACCCTTACCTGAGTCTGAGTTCAGCTCACTAAGAAGGCAGTTAGGATTGTGTTCTGTACAATAGATTAACTCTACTTTTGATTCCTTTTACTGCTTTACTTAATTTAAAAATCAGTTTCTAAAAGAATTTTGAAAAACTGTTGTTTTTAAAATCAGCTTTTTCAATCTTTTCCGACTTAGTTTTTTTTCAAAGCGACCCCCTTCAAAACTAGGGCTTTTTCGCAAATGGACTTAGCCTAGGCCCTAACCCTAGAACTGCATGCACCTATAGACTTAGAAGCCAGCATCTCACAAGCATCTTAGGGTACTTTTGATTGATAACCAAGAAAGGGTTGAGATGCTTAGGTCTTTGCCTTAATTCAAGATGCTTTAAGTCATTGCATCTGCAGTAATTGGGGCACTAAATACAACTTACACAGCAATCAAGTTAAGTGTCAAGTTTAAAAAATCTAACTTGAACAAAAACACTTAACTTGACTAACCCTAGCAAAAACTACTGCTTATAACAGTTAGTGAGTAGCTAAATGGGTTAGACAGGTCCCTACAAGAGAAAATCAACTGATTTGATTTAGGTCTTATCATAAATTGGTTCAGTACAGCAAAATCATGCAAATATGTTCCTTTATGAAAGTTACTTCCTTTACGCAATTTAATTTCTGCTATATTTATCTATTTTTGATATATGGAAAAGGGGGAGAGATAAGAAAGGAGAGAATTTAAAATTTTTTTTTGAATATTTTTCTCTCAAAATTTCAAAATCTATCCTTTATTCAAAAAGTACTAAGCTTCTCTTACTTAAAATTTGCTAAGTACTTAAGCTTTTCAAAATTTTCTAAGTACTTAAGCTTTTCAAAATTTGCTAAGTACTTAAGTTTTTCAAAATTTTCTAAGTACTTAAGCTTTTCAAAATTTTCTAAGTACTTAAGCTTTTCAAAATTTCTCTAAGTACTTAAGCTCTTTTCAAAAATTTTCTAAGTACTTAAGTTCTGTTTAAAATCTTACTAAGTACTTAAGTTAAAGCTTTCAAAGACCTTTTGAGTACTTTAAAACATAAAGCTTTAAAATTTTTTTAAGTACTCTAAACTCATGCTTCCAAAAACTCTTCTATGTATTTTTAAAAATTATGTTGTCAAAAGATTTCAAAGTACCTAAACTTAAGTTTTCAAAAGTACAAAAAGTATTTTTTTTGAAATACATAAGTTTTCAAAAGTGCAAAAATTATTTGTTGAAATAAAAAAGCCTTCTGTTGGAAATAATTCTAAGTAAAATTTTTCTTAAACTTAGAACCCCACGAATTTTTGAAAAATCTAGGGGGAGAGTCCTTCCAGGGGGAGGGAATAAAATTTAATATTTTTACATGCTTTGATTAAATTAACTTTTTGAACTAGGGTTGCCATAAATCAAAAAGGGGAAGATTATTGGTGCAGAAAGCACCAAAGTCAAACCTGTGTTTTGATAATGGAAACAGGGTTCAAAAGTTAAGTCTTACTTGTTATCTAACAAGTTACTCTAGTGTGCAGGTTAGAAAGTCCTAGCGAAGGACTACTAGGCACTGGCAAAGGAATGCCAGGGTACAAAGCCCTAGCGAAGGACTGCTAGGCACTGGCGAAGGAATGCCAGGGTACAAAGCCCTAGCGAAGGATTGCTAGGCACCAGGTGAAGGACAGCTTGGGACTGAAGCCCTAGCGAAGGAATGCTAGGTACCGGACGAAGGATAGCTCGGTATCCAAGACCTGGAAAAGGACCGCCAGGTAAAAGTCCAACCAGATGAGCGATTGGCATCAGGTACATTCTCCCGATAGGAGTAGGTGAGGACGCGTTCCCCGTCGAGGGAACAGTAGGCGTCGCTTCGACCTAGGGTTCTATTTTAGTGACCCAAAGTCAGAACCAAGACAGCTAAGGCTGTATAAACTAATATTTTATTGTTTTATGGTGTTTTGGACTAACCCTGGATGCAGGACCGAAGGAACGAGTGTCTGCAGCTCAGAGAGCCTCAAAGGAATGAGGCAACAGCTGACCAGGGCACCCGGAGTGTCCCGGGCGCCCCCAAGGTGAACACAAAACACATAAAACAAGAGCAGGCTTCGACAGCTCATATCCGGGGCACTCCCGTCCTCCCGGGCGCCCCCGCTGCTCTCGGGCGCCCAAAGCGTCCCGGGCGCCCCTGCGCCAACTACCGAAGCAGCTCCCCTTGAAGCCAACAGATGAAAGTTTGACCAGGTCAATGCGGGCGCCCCGAGCGCTCCGGGCGCCCCGGTCAAAGCTGATCCCGAATGTAAAGGGATCAGAAGCTGATCGAGCAACTTCCGGATCGAGTGACACGTGGGGGGGGGGGGCGCCCCCGACGTCCCGGGTGCCCCCAGGCCCTATATAAAGGGCCCTCGACCCCAAGGCTCAAGCATCATTTCATTCAACGCTTTGACGCTCTTCTGCTCCTGCACTCTGCTCCGGAAACTTCCCAACTCGAGCCTACGACGTCCCTCCGCTCCGAAATGTCAATCTACCTCGGACGTCGGTAACAAAAAGCGATATTTTAATTCTGTGCTTATTACACTACTATTGTAATCCATTTGTGTAAACTGTTTTTGCACCTCATATAGAATTGCCCAAAGTAAACGGTCAACGACCGTGGGCCTTTGAGTAGGAGTCGACCTAGGCTCCAAATCAAGTAAAAATAATTGTGTTTGCGTGTGTTGTGTTTTATTTTCCGCTGTGCAATTTCTCTATCCCTAAATCCGAACGATTTCCGATATTCACCCCCCCCTTTATCGGTTCTCTCGATCCAACATATGTATGGTTTTTACGAATAGTTAGTCATGCCATTTGGGCTTACTAATGCACCTAGTACTTTCATGAGGTTAATGAACCATATTTTGTGTGCTTTTATTGGAAATTTTGTTGTAGTATATTTTGATGACATCTTGATTTATAGCAAAAATTTAGGGGAGCATCTGGATCATTTATAAAATGATCTTTTTTTTTTTGTGAAATGAAAAGTTGTATACTAATCTTCAAAAATGTTCTTTTTACACTAATCAGATTGAGTTTCTTGGTTATATTGTTAGTGCTAAGGGAATAGCAGTTGATGAGAAGAAGGTTAAGGCTGTTGGGGCAATCGACCCTGATATGATTGGAGGATCATGGGTTTTGATGTGTGCGGTCAATATGGTTAAGTTAGGATTTATTGTTGGACTAATATGTGTACATGAGTGTGCAGGTGTACAAGTACACATGTGTTGGATTGAGAGAAAACGATAGAGGGGGGGTGAATATCGTAAATCGTTTCGGATTTAGAGAGAGAATGCACAGCGAAAAATTAACACGAAAACCAAACATGAACACAAGCGATTTTACTTGGTTCAGAGTCGCGGTCGGCTCCTACTCCAAGGCTCACGGTCCTTGACCGTTTACTGCGGGCAATACTATAATCGCGCAAAATCTTACAAACAGTTGTACAGAAGTAAGTGCAGTAAGAATACAATTAAGAATTGACTCTTCGTTACCGACGCCCGGTGTAGATCGTTCTTCGGTGCGTAGGGTCATTGTCGGCGCTAGAATCTCGAGATGGAGGATTTCTGGAGCAGAGCGCCTGAGTTGAAGAGCGTATTGGCGTTGGAAAACTTGTTGTTTGAAGCCTTGGGGTCGAGGGGCTATTTATAGCCTCTTGGGGCACCCTGAACGATGGGGGCGCCCCCCACATGTCAGCCGATCCGAATAAATCTCGGTCAACCCTTATCCCAAGTTGAATAGGGCTGAGAGTTGACTGGGGGCGCCCGGGACGCAGGGGGCACCCGGGTTGACTCAGTCCGCTGGCTTCTCGCTGGCTTGACTCTATCCACTTCGTTGGCCTGAGCCTGGGGCGCCCGAGGCATCCGGGATGCCCGGGAGCATGGGGGCGCTCCTCAGTGAGCTTCCGAAGCGTTCTCTTGCTTTACTTGTTTTGCTTTGACCTTGGGGGCGCCCGGGACCTCTGGGGTGTAACACCCCAAATTTGTCCAGGTAAAAGCATGATAATGTATGAAAATGGTTATAATGAAATGATATAAATTTCATGCAATCGCATGCTATGAAATGTCATGAATACATGAAATATTATATTCATGAAATATTATTATCATGAAATGTTATGTGAATAATATTTATAAAATATTATGTAAATAATGTTATGAATTCAGGAAAAATATTATAAAATATTATGAATTCATAAACATGAAATATTATGAAATTTCATGATGGGCTTGGCTTAATGGGCTTTGATATGGGTTAGTGCAAATTGTGATAAAAAGAAGAGCTAGAAAGGAGGAAGCAAGGATTGAACCTTGAACCTCCTAGTTGCACTCACCATGTCATAACCAATGAACCAAGCAATATTTCATGTAGAAGGAGAAAGGAACATGCTTGTTAAGTGTGTAAGGATGAAGAGACATGTCTTTTCATGAGAAAAGTATAAATATGGGAAGTTGGAATAACTTCCTTTTCTTCTCTTCTTCTTCCTCACTTCTCCCAACCGAAACCTCCATCATCTCCTTCACTTCTTCCATTTTCGAAAATAGCATCCAAGGGTTCTAACCCTAGGGCAATTGCAAGGAAGAAAGCCCAAGTGTCTTTGCCTTCTAGCAAGACCAAGGAGTCTTAGAGGAAAATTGGAAGAAAAAGGCTTTCACATACCCTTCAAGTGTAGGGTACCCTACGATTTAAAGAAGGTTAAAATCCAGCGCTAGGATGTAAGTATCCTCTCGCCTGCAGTGTAATCGCTTTCGGTTGATTGTATGTTTTCTTGTGGTTGTTTTTGGAAATGGGAGTTTCTTCCTTGTGACCATTCGGCCACCACCATGGAAGAAGGGTTTGGTTGCTTCTTGATGCATGAGGATATCCCTAGGAACCTAGGGTATGGATATATGTTGTTTTCCAAATTTTTGAGAGAACAAAAAGTAGGGTTTGGTACCCAACAAGTTTCGGCCACCTATGGTTGGAGGTCCAAGAGAAGTTTTTTTTGATCAAATCTTGATACATGCTAGTGCCCTAGGGATTCTATACACATATGTGTTGTTTCCAAATTTTTGAGAGAACAAAAATTAGGGTTTTGGTACCCTACAAGGTTTCGGCCAAGGCTTGGATTTCCTTGGGGTTGTGAAGTGAAATCACTTCTTGATGCATGACATGAATGCTAACAAATATTGTATACATGTGTGTTGTTTTCCAAATTTTTGAGAAGACAAAATTAGGGTATGCTACCCTATATAACTTTCGGCCAACCCTAGGAGAATTAGGGTTTAAGGGTGTATGATTTTCCTTATGATATATCCATGCTTAATAAGTATAGGCAAGGTGTTTGTGTAAATGCTTGTGTGAATATTTGAAACCATGAAGCATGCTACCACTTATTTAAGTTTCGGCCAACCCTAATTCTAGGGTTGGGAAGTACCTAATGAGACCATGAAGCATGCTACTACATATGTGATGTGTGTATAATTTATGTGACCTATCTTGTTAGGTATAAAAGCATGCCTTATAGCCCATGGGGCACCTTGATGATATGAACATGATGTGTTTGATAATATGCTTAAAAAGGGTTACTCTATTGAAACTGGGATCAAGAGCACCCGAATGTGTGGTGTGTCCCTAGGGGATCAAGAGCACCCGAATGTGTGGTGTGTCCCTTTGAGAAGTGATTAAGAGTACCTTTAGGCATATACATATATGAGTAATTGTATGATAAATTACTTTACTTTGGAAAGTTGTGTACCCGACTCGGAAGGGGGTCGTTAAACAAATCCAATGTGCATGTTAACTGAAGGTCATGGCATTGGTAGGACGGAAGGGTCCTGCTCTAATTAGATTGGTGGCTCGCTACCCCAATTTATTAGGGAACGCGCATGATGTGGTACTACAACTGGGCCCTAGATGATGATATGATATTTTGAAGTACTTACCATTATGGAACCTTTTGAAAAGCATACTTTTCTCATCATGTGATAATCTTGTTCCGTAATGTACTTGAAGATATTTGATGTGATGTTTATGATGCTTTGATGAGATGCTTATGATGCTTAATCTTGTTCTATCTTGATTACTGAGTACATGATATGATGTATCGATATGGTTTTGCGAGTAGGCCCGGATTCTTACTAAGCATGTTTTGCTTACTAGTTCATGTTGTTTTCTTATGCTGCAGATAGCGGTAAGAAATACTTGGATTAAAGGAAGAGGCAGAGGGAAGGCTAGAGGATGTGTGTGATGATGGCTCGGGAAAGGATGAAAGATTCTATCTACCTTAGTTTGTCTAGAATCTAACTGCTTCCGATAAAAGATTGAAATTGTGTTACTATACTCTGAATATATGATGATTGTGACTACTCTACTGTTAGAGATATGGAACCTAGGTCATGATAGATAATACTATTATTAATGTCTAATTCTTATAGTATGCATGCTCAGTAAAATGCTAGATGTTTACTATTTTCGGTTGCTTATGAATGTTTCTTTTGTATATGCTTCTTTTGCATGTATCGAAGACTAGATAACTCTTGCTATATTCTTACTTGAGATTCCATGCTATAGTGGGTTAAATGATCTTCATATTAGGTTGTAAATGCATGTAGATATAAAAGAAATGAAAAACCTTGCTTGGTAAATTAGTCTTCAATAAGCATGCTTATTACTAGTTCATGTATTGTAATTGTTTTGTTTGGATATGTTTTGTTTGGATATACATGCTTAAGATGATAAATGATATGGATGTATGGACCCGTAACCCCGCCTTAAGGGTAGATATAAGGTCGGGCGTTACATGGGGCACCCTACTCAGCTGCTGCCTCTCTCCCTTGAGGCGTTCTGAGCTGCAGAGACTCGTTCCTTTGGTCCTGCATCCAGGGTTAGTTGCAAATACAATAAAACAAGAATATGTTATGATTATACAGCCTTAGCTGTCTTGGTTCTGACTTTGGGTCTCCTAAATGGAGCCCTAGGTCGAACCGACGCCTACTATTCCCTCGATGGGGAACGCGTCCTCACCTACTCCTCTCAGGAGAATTTACCTTTTGCCAACCGACTCCTCCGGTTGGACTTTTGCCCAGCAGTCCTTCACCAGGTGCCCAGCTGTCCTTCGCCAGGTCTTCAATACCAAGCAGTCCTTCGCCTGGTGCCTAGCAGTCCTTCGCTAGGGCTTTGTATCCTGGCATTCCTTTGCCAGGTGCCTAGCAGTCCTTCGCTAGGGCTTTGTATCCTGGCATTCCTTCGCCAGGTGCCTAGCTGTCCTTCGCTAGGTCTTTGTTTCCTGCACACTTAATGAGCATGTTAGATAAACATAACATTTTATCTTTTGAACCCTTTGCCATTATCAAAACACAGGTTCGACTTGGGTGCTGTCTGCACCAACAATCTACTCCTTTTTGATTTATGGCAACCCGATTCAAAAAGTTAAGTTAATCAAGACAGTTGATATAACAGTTTAGTTCCCTTCCCCTGGAAGGAATCTTCCCTTGGGTTTTCAAAGTTTTGTGGGGTTTAAAAAAAATTTCTAAGTCAAAATGATGGAATTTATTTTTCAAAACTTAGAACATTTTTCAAAAGAAGTTTTAGAAAACTTAAACAAAATTTGGTTAGGCACTTTGGAAAATTTATGCTTAGAGAAAAAAAAATTTCCAGTCAAAAGATTTCTAAAACATTTTCTTAAGTTTTAAGTTAAAAAAAATTTTCAATCTCTTTAGTACTTTAGAGGCTTTATACTTAGAAACTTTTCTATTAGAGAAGTTTAGAAGTAAGTACTTAGTGATTTTTGAACATAGCTTAGTTTAAGTACTTAGAAAATACTTTTTTTTTTGAAAACTGCTTGGGTCAAGTACTTAGAATCAATTTTGAAAACTATTTAGATCAAGTACTTTTGAACCAGTTTTGAAAATAACTTAAGTATTTTGAAAACAGTTTTGAAAAAGAAATTAGAGTAAGTACTTTTAAATAGTTTTGGAAAAAAACTTAGCTTAAGGATTTTGAAAGCAGTTTTGAAAAAGAACTTAGAGTAAGTACTTTTAAATAGTTAAAAAAAAAAGCTTAAGCTTTTTGAAGAAAGAATAAAGTTTTTGAAAATTTAGAAAAATTTAAAAAAGCTTCTCTCCTTTCCTATCTCTCCCCTTTTGCCACATATCAAAAACAAAGCAATATAGCAAAGAAAAGGTAAATGAATTGCATAAAAAATTAATGTGTTGTACTGAACCAATACAAGATAAACTGATCCAAGCCAATTTCAATTATCTCTTTAGGGTCCTGTCTAACCCAATTAGCTACTTATTAATTGTTATAAACAGTAGTTTTCGCTAGGGTTAGTCAAGTTAAGTGTTCTATTCAAGTTAGATTTTCTAAACTTGACGCTTAACCTGATTGCTGTTTAATTTGTATTTAGTGTCCCAATTACTGCAGATGCACTGATCTACATCTTGAATTAAGGCAAAGACCTAAACATCTCAACCCATTCTAGGTTATCAATCAAAAGTACCCTAAGGTGCTTGTGAGATGCTGGCTTCTAAATCTATAGGTGCATGCAGTTCTAGGGTTAGGGCCTAGGCTAAGTCCATTTGCGAAAAAACCCTAGTTTTGAAGGGGGTAGTTTCTAAAATAAAACTAAGTCAAAAAAGATTTTTCAAACTAAGTGAAAGCTGATTTTAAAATTAAGTAAAGCAGTTTTAAAATTATTTCAAAACTGATTTTAAAAGCAAGTAAAGCAGTTAAAAAGATAGAAAAATAGAGTAAACCTATTCTACCAAGCATAATCCTAACTGCCTTCTTAGTGGGCTGAACTCAGACTTAGGTAGGGGTTTAGTGAATATGTCAGCTAAGTTAGATTTAGAGTCTACATGCTTAAGGACTATTTCACCCCTGGCTACATGGTCTCTTATAAAGTGGTGTTTAACTTCTATGTGTTTAGTTCTGAAATGTTGGATTGAGTTTTTAGTTAGATTAATTGAGCTTATATTGTCAATGAAGACCTGAGTTTGGGTGTAGTTGAGCTAGAAGTCCTTAAGAGTGTGCATCATCCATAAAAGTTGTGCTACACACTCTCCTAAGGCAACATACTCAGCTTCAGTTGTGGATAGAGCTACACAGTATTATTTTCTGCTGCACCAACTTACTAGACTATTTCCTAACAGTTGGCAGCTTCCACTTGTACTCTTTCTATCTAATTTACAACCAGCGTAGTCAGAATCCAGTATCCTGACAAGTCAAAGGTTGAGGTCCTAGGATACCAAATCCATACATTTAGAGTGCCCTTAACATATCTTAGTATTCTTTTTAGGGCTGCTATGTGCGTTTCCTTAGCACAGGTTTGGTATCTAGCACACATTCCTACAGCAAAAAGAATATCAGGTCTGCTGGCTGTGAGGTACAGTAGACTCCCAATCATACTTCTATAGAGTTTAAGGTCTACTGGTTTACCATCAGGGTCACTATCTATTTTTACATTTGTGGCCATGGGGGTACTTATGCTTTTAGAGTTATCTATTTTAAATTTCTTTATTAATTTTTTAGCATATTTGGATTGATGGACATAGTTTTCATCCTTATTTTGTTTAATTTGTAACCCTAGGAAAAAGTTGCGCTCACCAACTAAGCTCATTTCAAACTCATTTTCCATTATTTTCACGAATTCTTTTAAAAAATTAGAGTTGGTGGATCCAAAGATTATGTCATCGACGTAGATTTGGGCAATAAAGATTTCTATTCCTAAGGTTTTAATAAATAGGGTTGATTCAATTTGTCCTTGTTTAAAATTCTTTAGAAATTAGATAAGTTGATAAGCGTTTATACCAGACCCTAGGTGCTTGTTTTAGTCCATAAAGTGCTTTAGTGAGTTTGTAAACATGGTCAGGTCTTTATAAGTCCTCAAAACCAGGGGGTTGTCCTACATAGACTTCTTCCTTAATGAATCCATTTAGAAAGACTGACTTTACATCCATTTAGTATAGTTTAAATCCTTTATGGGATGCAAATGCTAATAACATCCTAATGGACTCAAGTCTAGCTACTGGGGCATAAGTTTCGTCATAATCTAACCCTTCTACCTGACTAAATCCTTTTGCTACTAAGCGGGCTTTATTTCTGACTATCTCTCCTTGATCATTTGACTTATTCCTAAAACCCCACTTAGTGTCAATGACGGATTTGCCCTCAGGTTTAGGTACTAGTTCCCAGACTTGGTTCCATTCAAATTGGGCTAATTCTTCTTGCATAGCTATGATCCAATCAGGATCAGGTAGGGCTTCCTCTATAGTCTTAGGTTTAATTTTTAAAATCATTGCTATCTGACTAAGATTTCTATAGAAAGACCTAGTTCTGACTCCTAAAGTTGGATCACCCACAATTTGATCAGTAGGGTGACTAAGTCTGGGTTTCTTGGTTTTTCTAGAACTTGGTTCAGTCTCAGGTCCGACTGGTCGATTTCGTTCAACATTTGGTTCAATGTTTGGTTCAATGTTTGGTTCAATATTTGGTTGAATTGACTCAGAAGTTGGTTCAATAGTTAGTTCATTTAAGGGTCCAATTAAAGGTTCAACTATTTGTTCATTATCTTTTGATCAGTTTTTGATGAAGTTAGATCTGGATTATCAGATTTTGAGTTGATTTCTTCACTAAATATTAAATTTGTTGTTACTTCAATTTTCTTAGTTTGTTGATTGTAAACCCTATAGGCTCTACTTGTGGTTGAATATCCTAGGAAGATGCCTGGGGTTGACTTAGACTAGAATTTACCTAGATAGTCCTTGGTGTTTAGGATATGGACTTTGCACCCAAAGACCCTTAGGTAGTGTAGGTTTGGGAGTTTATGGTAGTATAATTCATAGGGTGTTTTATTGTGTCGTTTGTTAATTAGTACCCTATTTTGGATGTAGCAATCCGTACTAATTGCTTCTGCCCAATATTGGTTAGCTAAGTTGAATTCATTGAGCATAGCCATAGCGGCTTCCTGTAGGGTTCTATTATTCCTTTCGACTATGCTATTTTGCTGGGGGGTTCTAGGACACGAAAATTCATGTATATACCCATTTACCTTACAAAATTCCTCGAATCATTGATTTTCAAATTCTCCCCCATGGTCACTCCTAAGTCTTTTGATTTTTGTATCGTTTTGATTTTCAATTAACTTACAAAAGTCATTTAATAGGTTTAGGGTTTCATCTTTGGACTTTAGAAACCTAACCCAGGTAAACTTAGAGTAATCATCAACTATTACTAAGCAGTATCGGTTTCCTCTTATTGACTTGGCTCCATGTGAATCAAATAGGTCAAGTTGCAGGAGCTCAAGTGTGGTTTGAGTTAGATCAGATTGAATTAGTTTGTGATTAGACCTTGTTTGTTTACCTTGATTACATGATTCACATATTAAGTTTGTTGGGACCGGGTGCATGTTGATATGGATGCGGGTTCATAATTTCAAAATTAATTACTTGGAGCGGAAGGTTTAGCATAAATAATTTCTCTAAATCATTTAACCACATATCTAAGCATGCAATATTATCTTGTGTAGACATGATCATATATTTAAAATTTTACAGAAACATAAACTAATTTACGTATTACCTCGCGTAACTCGAAGGAAGGGACGAGATCCAACCGTAAGCGTCCCTTGGAAGCTCCGCCTCTATTCGCGTCCACGTCGAGTATCTTCGGGATGACTTTACAAAGCCACGAGTTTCATGTTCTCGAGAACTACTAGATTCTCTGAGAACGCGACGAGAAAAACCAAGAGAGAAGTCGGAAGACTAACCACAAAAGGATGACCAGAATCAAAATTCCGGCGAAGCAAAAGAAGAGGCTTGCGGAAAAAAAATCCTTCGACAAACTCTAATTCTGGCAGCACCTTCTTCTGGCCAAGAGATGGCCGGAGCTTCCTTCTCTGGCACCAGGTGGTGGTCAGCAGGGAAAGGATAGGGGCGGCCGGCTGGTGCTCCTTCTTGGGGCTGGTTGGCGTACGGCAAGAAGGGGAGAAGAGAAGGAGAGAAAGAGAGGGAGAGAGCCTATGCCTTCATCTCTTTGATTATCACCCAAGCCTTGCCTTGGGTCCTTTATATAGTGGCCTCTCAACCATCAAGCCTCTCAAATATGGAATAACTTATTCCATCATGCCATATTTGATTTTATATCATGGTTAAAATTATATTTTAATTCATGATAAAAATCAATCAAGTCTCTTCTCTCCTATGGAATAAATTTACTTATCATGGTAAATCAATCGATGATTGATTTTATAAAATAAACCAATCCATGATTCATTTTAATTTCCATGAAAAATAAACCAAACTTTGGTTTATTATATAAAATTTATATCATCCATTATTTTATAAAACAAACCACACTTGGTTTATTTTATAAACTGAACCAAAAACTTGGTTCTCTCCCTTTGTTGTGGCCGACCAAGCAAAGAGGATGGAGGCCCTCTTTGGCCGGCCCATCCAAGCCAAACCCCAATGAACTAAACTTATTTAATTCATCTATTAAGTGTTCAAAAGACTTAGCCATTTTACGCTTCCGATGTGTCTCTGAAAAATTCAGATTCGTCTTATCGTTTAGCTCAACCAAACTTAATCTCTCTTGATTGGAAAATCCAATTTTCAACTCATTTTAAATCCCTCGGATTACTCGTAGTGCGTGTGAGTAAATAAGCTTTCAATTTATGTTGGCCATCTATAATTATCAATTATAGAACGATCATGGGTGCCACCTAGTAGTACATCATGATCCCCAATTAATCGAAAGATCAACGGTTGACCTCAAAAACAATTCTGAAACCCTTCAGCAGCTATAATGAATCATACCCCATTCCTTTCACCATCTCATACCCACTTGGTTCAGGACATGGTCTATGTGTGTTAGTCCCCACTAGGCTGACTACGGCACACCTAGCCCAAGTAACATTTTCTCGTCCAACGGATTCTAATTACTCTCATGTATATAAGAGATTCATACTCTGAACATGTCATGCTCTGGCCAGAGGCTTCGAGTAACAATTCGACGATAGGCCTCGGGTATACATCTCCTCGCAAGGAGTGGTGAATCCTTTGTAGGCTGTTCAAACATCTTCGGGCACTTCGGCTTATACCCCATCATCCTGGGTTCACACCTCCTTGGAGATGCTTGCTTAAGATGTCAAAGTATAAGTCTCCATGACCAAGATGACTTGAACACCACAAGTCAAAGGAACATCGCACTTAAGCTGCAGTAAGAACTTTACTGACATATCTATATGTAGACTACCATATGAAGTTTTACAGCCAGTCACTCCAATGAACTAGTTCTCTTAACTAGCATTCATGTTTATCTCCAGACATCTCAATGTCACCAGCCAGTGAGAATCAGCTGATTATTGAATAACCCATGCTAGTCTCAACAGAATTGATAGTGTCCGTATTTATCAATTCATCGAATAGGGACAATTTCAATTGTGTAAGACTGATATATCGTTTCCTATAAGTAAATTTCAAAAGTTTTGGACAACCAAATTTTTAATGACTGTAAGACTGATATATCATTTCCTATAAGTAATATGTCATCGACATATATTACTAGGAATACGACTGCCCTCCCACTAACCTTCTTGTACACACAAGGTTCGTCAGGATTTTGTGAGAAATCAAACTCTTTGATTGTCTCATTAAAACGGATGTTCCATCTCCTGGATGCTTGCTTTAGTCCATATATGGATCGTCGAAGCTTGCATACTTTGGTTTTATTAACCAATGTGAAACCTTCAGGTTGTATCATGTATACATCCTGATGTAGGTTTCCATTAAGCAAAGCTGTTTTCACATCCATTTGCCATATCTCATAATCATAATAAGCTGCTATGGTCAGGAGCATCCGAATGGATTTAAGCATAGCTACTGGCGAATAGGTTTCGTCATAATCAATTCCTTGTTTTTGACGATATCCTTTTCCTACTAGTCTAGCCTTAAAGGTAACAACATTACCTTCCATGTCGATTTTCTTCTTGAAAACCCACTTGCACCCTATGGGCTTAATCCCTTTAGGTGGGTTAACCAAGTCCCATACTTGATTTTTGTATATGGAATCCATTTCCGACTTCATGGCTTTAAGCCATTTATCCCTTTCTGAATTTTTCAGAACATCTTCATAATTGATAGGTTCGTCATCGTTAATGAGTAACACGTCGTTCGATTCACTTATGAGAAATCCGTATATCTCTGGAATATTGCGTGTCCTATCAGACCTACGAAGAAGTGGTGTTGTTTTAGGTTCAACTGATAGCTCATCATTATGAGTTATTGGTTGTGGGTCTAGACTAGGTGTCTCTGTAATGTCTATTGGAGTTTCTTGAACTTCTTCAAGTTCAATGCTACTCCCACTGTTTTCTTGTAAAAGAAATTCTTTTTCTAGAAATACAGCATGCCTTGAAACAAACACCTTTTGTTCCAAGGGATGATAGAATTGGTAACCTTTCGTTTCCTTAGGGTATCCAATAAAAAGGTATTTATCAGACTTAGCATCCAATTTGTTTGATACAGTCTGCTTTACATAAGCAGGACAACCCCATATCTTTAGGTGAGATAAATGAGGTTTCTTACTATTCCACGTCTCATATGGAGTAGTAGAGACTACCTTGGTCGGGACTCTGTTTAGTAAGTAAACAGCTGTCTTAAGCGCATAGCCCCAAAAGGATTTTGGAAGAGTTGCATGATTCATCATAGATCTAACCATGTCCATCAAGGTTCGATTACGCCTCTCAGATACACCATTATGCTGTGGTGTATATGGCGGAGTCCATTGAGACAATATCCCATTGTCCCTAAGATAATCTTGAAACTCTTGACTTAAGTATTCACCACCCCAATCGGATCGAAGTATCTTAATACTTTTGCCAAGCTGTTTCTCTACTTCACTTTTGAACTCTTTGAATTTCTCAAAAGCTTCAGATTTGTGTTTCATTAAGAACACATACCTGAATCGTGAGTGATCATCGATAAAGGTAATGAAGTAGCTATAGCCTCCTTGTGCAAGAGTTGACATTGGTCCACATACATCAGTATGTATTAGACCAAGCAATTCTCCCACTGGTTTACCTTTTTCGGAAAAGGGTAATTTGGTCATCTTGCCTTTTAACCATGATTTGCATGTATCAAATGAACCGAGTTCAAATGATTCCAGAATTCCACATCGGTATAATTTGGTCATGCGTTTCTTACTTACATGGCCAAGACGACAATGCCACATATAGGAGTCTATTTGATTATCTATTCGAGCACGTTTGTTGCTAACTTCGATATTGAAAACGTCACCGGATAAATCTAACGTGTAGATACCATTGCATAAAGTTCTGGTCCCATAAAGAACACAATTTAAAGTTATGTAACACCAATTGTTACTAAAAGTTAAATGATAACCCTTTTCATTCAAGCATGAAATAGATACAATGTTCTTTATTAACGAAGGAACAAAATAACAATTATCCAATTCTAAGACAAGTCCAGTAGGGATCTTTAGCAACTATGTTCCGATGGCAACAACAGCAATCTTTGCTCCATTTCCAACTCGCAAATTCGCTTCTCCCTTGACGAGTTTTCTTCTATTCCTTAGCCCCTGTAAGTCATTACATATATGTGAGATACACCCAGTATCAAGTACCTAGGTGTCCGAGGAAATAGAGTGACATTCAATAACGAAGATACCTGAAGAGGATGGGGCATCGGATGCCTTCTTCTTCAAGGACTCAAGATAAACCTTGCAGTTTCTTCGCCAGTGGCCCTCCTTGCCGCAGTGATGACAAGTGCCTTTTGGTGCTTTTCAATCTTTTTGGCCTTTTTCTTCCTTCCCTTATTTTGTCCTTTGGGCTTCCTCTTAGAGCATTTCTTTGAGGAACCAACTAACAGTACCGTCTTCTGATCCTGCTTTATAGAAGGCACTACAGTCTTCAGCAGGTTAAGCAACTCAGGAATGGTAGTCTCCAGTTTGTTCATCCGATAGTTCATCACAAACTGAGTAACTCTTGGGCAAACAATGCAGAATTAAGTCAATACTTAGTTCATGATCCATTGCAAATCCGAGTGTGCCTAGTCGCTCAATGTACCCCAACATCTTCAACACAAACTGTGAAACAGAAGTGCCTTCCTGCATCTTAGAGGTGAAGAGGAGTCTGGAGACCTCAAAACTTTCGGATCTCACCTGCTCGTCAAACAGCTCATGAAGATGGAAGACGATGGTATGAGCATCCATATGCTCATGCTGCTTTTGTAGCTCAGGTACCATAGCGGCCAACATGATGCAACTCGCAAGTTCAAAATCGACCACATGTTTTTGATAGGCCACTAACTGGTCTGGAGTTGCATCTTCAGGAGGATGGTTGGGAAGTTGTTCTTCAAGGACATAAGCAAGCTTTTCTGCCTTGAGGACTATCCTCAGGTTTCGAAGTCAGTCCATCAAGTTTGGCCCAGTCAGCTTATTGGTGTCCAAAATTGAACGCAAATTCAGAGAAGACATGATTAGGGATTATCCTAGAAATACAAATTGAGGTTATGTGATGAGAATGATAAAGAATGCATCAATATACATTAATTAAATCCTATTTATTTTTGAATTGAATAACCCTTTTTATCAATACGGGAGATCGTAGGAACATCTCCAAATAGGTTGATATCCAACCATAGATAAGAACAACCATGGCTAGAGTCCATCAAGTTATTTTTAGCTATGAAGGTAGGTAATTATACCGATTACATATTATACATACGTAACTATCACATTATGCTATCAACTAATTGAATGTTTGCATAAATCATTGGGTTGTTAACTCATTAACAAGTATGCAACAATATACATAGCACCCAACTGCACCTCTCTTTACATCGACCTTGGCTGTGGTACAACAAATCGATGCTCCAAGCTTAAGGCTGACCCATTAATCAAGAAATATTTTTAATATGGTTGGAGCTCATTCAACCGTTTAGTCAAGCTTGGATGTGTCCAACAACCAAAACTAAGGATTGACCCCTGACTCCAACTATATTAATCATAAACTAATTCCATGGTTTGAACATGTTGAGGTTTAAGCTGGGCATGGATGTGTCCATCAACCCAAACGAGAAACAAAACTCCGGTTCTAACCATATTAATGGAAGGTGTTGGCCTTAATATTTTGTAAGGGGTTTTGGGTCTCATCCTTTTCTTTTATGCACATTCATGACATATAATTATGTCATGTTCTAACAATTTCCTTAATAAAGTATGAATGTGACTTAATTTATCAAGTCTCATTAATTGAATTAGGAACCGGATTTCCTAATTCTAATTTCATACTTTATTCAAGGAATTGTTTTGGGAAATAATTTCCTGAATTATCATAATCAATTTCGGAAATAATATGTTTAAGACTTTGATTTCTCTATATCAAATCTTATTAAATTAAGAGACAGATTCCCTTAATTCAACCACATATTATTTTCATGAAAATCTTATTTAAGGAAATATACTCTATAGGAAACAATTTTCCTAATTAATTTTGGAGACAATAATATGTAAGAGCATCACCTCATAAATCAAATAAGGAAATTATCATTGAGAATCACCTCAAAAATTTCAAGATTTGATCACATATTTTATTTATGAAAAATTAATATCAATAACTTAATTTGGACGACTCCCCGAGACTCAATCCAAATTAAACATTTGACAGCTTAAATTCAATTTAGGAAATTTAATTATAACAACTAACTTTAAATTGGACGACTCCCCGAGGCTCAATCCAAAATAAAGAATTTTGTAAATAATTTAATTTCTAATTATAAATTTAAATATCAATTAATATTCCCATAATTTGACAGAATTTCTTGAAAGAAAGTGCCCAAAATTGCGAGCTTTCCATAAATGGAACGTTTCCAAAAATAAAAGGTTTTCAGAATAATTGTAAGTTTCTAGTACAAAGAAAACTTACGTTTTTCCAAAATTGGATAATTTCCAAAATTAGAAAATTTCAAAAATTGGAAAGTTTCCAAAAATGGAAAGTTTTCACAATTATCATAAAATTTCAGAAACAGAGATATTTCAAAAGTTTGCGAAATTGCATAAGGATTTCCAAACTTTGAATTCCTAAATCAAAAATTTACCATAATTGGAAAGTTTCCATAATTGAAAATTTTCCAAAATTGAGATCATGATAAAGCTTTCCGCAAAACAATTATATGATTATGTGGAACACAAACCTCAGCTCTGATACCACTGTTGGGACCGGGTGCATGTTGACATGGATGCGGGTTCGTAATTTCAAAATTAATTACGTGCAGTGGAAGGTTTAGCATAAATAATTTCTCTAAATATTTAAGCACACATCTAAGCATGCAATTTATCTTGTGTAGACATGATCATATATTTAAATTTTGCAGAAACATAAACTAATTTACGTATTACCTCGCGTAACTCGAAGGAAGGGACGAGATCCAACCGTAAGCGTCCTTGGAAGCTCCGACTCTATTCGCGTCCACGCCGAGTATCTTCGGGATGACTTCGCAAAGCCACGAGTTTCGTGTTCACGAGAACTACTAGATTCTCCGAGAAGGCGAGAAGAAAAACCAAGAGAGAAGTTGGAATACTAACCACAAAAGGATGGCCGGAATCAAAATTTCGGCGAAGCAAAAGAAGAGGCTTGCGGCAAAAAGATCCTTGCTGCAAACTCTAATTCCGGCAGCACCTTCTT
>JAGFNQ010001182.1:47678-79844 GCA_024364735.1 Boesenbergia rotunda
GTATTTATCAATTCATCGAATAGGGACAATTTCAATGTGTAAGACTGATATATCGTTTCCTATAAGTAAATTTCAAAAGTTTTGGACAACCAAATTTTAACTGACTGTAAGACTGATATATCGTTTCCTATAAGTAATATGTCATCGACATATAACACTAGGAAACGACTGCCCTCCCACTAACCTTCTTGTACACACAAGGTTCGTCAGGATTTTGTGAGAAATCAAACTCTTTGATTGTCTCATTAAAACGGATGTTCCATCTCCTGGATGCTTGCTTTAGTCCATATATGGATCGTCGAAGCTTGCATACTTTGGTTTTATTAACCAATGTGAAACCTTCAGGTTGTATCATGTATACATCCTGATGTAGGTTTCCATTAAGCAAAGCTGTTTTCACATCCATTTGCCATATCTCATAATCATAATAAGCTGCTATGGTCAGGAGCATCCGAATGGATTTAAGCATAGCTACTGGGCGAATAGGTTTCGTCATAATCAATTCCTTGTTTTTGACGATATCCTTTTCCTACTAGTCTAGCCTTAAAGGTAACAACATTACCTTCCATGTCGATTTTCTTCTTGAAAACCCACTTGCACCTATGGGCTTAATCCCTTTAGGTGGGTTAACCAAGTCCCATACTTGATTTTTGTATATGGAATCCATTTCCGACTTCATGGCTTTAAGCCATTTATCCCTTTCTGAATTTTTCAGAACATCTTCATAATTGATAGGTTCGTCATCGTTAATGAGTAACACGTCGTTCGATTCACTTATGAGAAATCCGTATATCTCTGGAATATTGCGTGTCCTATCAGACCTACGAAGAAGTGGTGTTGTTTTAGGTTTCAACTGATAGCTCATCATTATGAGTTATTGGTTGTGGGTCTAGACTAGGTGTCTCTGTAATGTCTATTGGAGTTTCCTTGAACTTCTTCAAGTTCAATGCTACTCCCACTGTTTTCTTGTAAAAGAAATTCTTTTTCTAGAAATACAGCATGCCTTGAAACAAACACCTTTTGTTCCAAGGGATGATAGAATTGGTAACCTTTCGTTTCCTTAGGGTATCCATAAAAAGGTATTTATCAGACTTAGCATCCAATTTGTTTGATACAGTCTGCTTTACATAAGCAGGACAACCCCATATCTTTAGGTGAGATAAATGAGGTTTCTTACTATTCCACGTCTCATATGGAGTAGTAGAGACTACCTTGGTCGGGACTCTGTTTAGTAAGTAAACAGCTGTCTTAAGCGCATAGCCCCAAAAGGATTTTGGAAGAGTTGCATGATTCATCATAGATCTAACCATGTCCATCAAGGTTCGATTACGCCTCTCAGATACACCATTATGCTGTGGTGTATATGGCGGAGTCCATTGAGACAATATCCCATTGTCCCTAAGATAATCTTGAAACTCTTGACTTAAGTATTCACCACCCCCAATCGGATCGAAGTATCTTAATACTTTTGCCAAGCTGTTTCTCTACTTCACTTTTGAACTCTTTGAATTTCTCAAAAGCTTCAGATTTGTGTTTCATTAAGAACACATACCTGAATCGTGAGTGATCATCGATAAAGGTAATGAAGTAGCTATAGCCTCCTTGTGCAAGAGTTGACATTGGTCCACATACATCAGTATGTATTAGACCAAGCAATTCTCCCACTGGTTTACCTTTTTCGGAAAAGGGTAATTTGGTCATCTGCCTTTTAACCATGATTTGCATGTATCAAATGAACCGAGTTCAAATGATTCCAGAATTCCACATCGGTATAATTTGGTCATGCGTTTCTTACTTACATGGCCAAGACGACAATGCCACATATAGGAGTCTATTTGATTATCTATTCGAGCACGTTTGTTGCTAACTTCGATATTGAAAACGTCACCGGATAAATCTAACGTGTAGATACCATTGCATAAAGTTCTGGTCCCATAAAGAACACAATTTAAAGTTATGTAACACCAATTGTTACTAAAAGTTAAATGATAACCCTTTTCATTCAAGCATGAAATAGATACAATGTTCTTTATTAACGAAGGAACAAAATAACAATTATCCAATTCTAAGACAAGTCCAGTAGGGATCTTTAGCAACTATGTTCCGATGGCAACAACAGCAATCTTTGCTCCATTTCCAACTCGCAAATTCGCTTCTCCCTTGACGAGTTTTCTTCTATTCCTTAGCCCCTGTAAGTCATTACATATATGTGAGATACACCCAGTATCAAGTACCTAGGTGTCCGAGGAAATAGAGTGACATTCAATAACGAAGATACCTGAAGAGGATGGGGCATCGGATGCCTTCTTCTTCAAGGACTCAAGATAAACCTTGCAGTTTCTTCGCCAGTGGCCCTCCTTGCCGCAGTGATGACAAGTGCCTTTTGGTGCTTTTTCAATCTTTTTGGCCTTTTTCTTCCTTCCCTTATTTTGTCCTTTGGGCTTCCTCTTAGAGCATTTCTTTGAGGAACCAACTAACAGTACCGTCTTCTGATCCTGCTTTATAGAAGGCACTACAGTCTTCAGCAGGTTAAGCAACTCAGGAATGGTAGTCTCCAGTTTGTTCATCCGATAGTTCATCACAAACTGAGTAACTCTTGGGCAAACAATGCAGAATTAAGTCAATACTTAGTTCATGATCCATTGCAAATCCGAGTGTGCCTAGTCGCTCAATGTACCCCAACATCTTCAACACAAACTGTGAAACAGAAGTGCCTTCCTGCATCTTAGAGGTGAAGAGGAGTCTGGAGACCTCAAAACTTTCGGATCTCACCTGCTCGTCAAACAGCTCATGAAGATGGAAGACGATGGTATGAGCATCCATATGCTCATGCTGCTTTTGTAGCTCAGGTACCATAGCGGCCAACATGATGCAACTCGCAAGTTCAAAATCGACCACATGTTTTTGATAGGCCACTAACTGGTCTGGAGTTGCATCTTCAGGAGGATGGTTGGGAAGTTGTTCTTCAAGGACATAAGCAAGCTTTTCTGCCTTGAGGACTATCCTCAGGTTTCGAAGTCAGTCCATCAAGTTTGGCCCAGTCAGCTTATTGGTGTCCAAAATTGAACGCAAATTCAGAGAAGACATGATTAGGGGATTATCCTAGAAATACAAATTGAGGTTATGTGATGAGAATGATAAAGAATGCATCAATATACATTAATTAAATCCTATTTATTTTTTGAATTGAATAACCCTTTTTATCAATACGGGAGATCGTAGGAACATCTCCAAATAGGTTGATATCCAACCATAGATAAGAACAACCATGGCTAGAGTCCATCAAGTTATTTTTAGCTATGAAGGTAGGTAATTATACCGATTACATATTATACATACGTAACTATCACATTATGCTATCAACTAATTGAATGTTTGCATAAATCATTGGGTTGTTAACTCATTAACAAGTATGCAACAATATACATAGCACCCAACTGCACCTCTCTTTACATCGACCTTGGCTGTGGTACAACAAATCGATGCTCCAAGCTTAAGGCTGACCCATTAATCAAGAAATATTTTTAATATGGTTGGAGCTCATTCAACCGTTTAGTCAAGCTTGGATGTGTCCAACAACCAAAACTAAGGATTGACCCCTGACTCCAACTATATTAATCATAAACTAATTCCATGGTTTGAACATGTTGAGGTTTAAGCTGGGCATGGATGTGTCCATCAACCCAAACGAGAAACAAAACTCCGGTTCTAACCATATTAATGGAAGGTGTTGGCCTTAATATTTTGTAAGGGGTTTTGGGTCTCATCCTTTTCTTTTATGCACATTCATGACATATAATTATGTCATGTTCTAACAATTTCCTTAATAAAGTATGAATGTGACTTAATTTATCAAGTCTCATTAATTGAATTAGGAACCGGATTTCCTAATTCTAATTTCATACTTTATTCAAGGAATTGTTTTGGGAAATAATTTCCTGAATTATCATAATCAATTTCGGAAATAATATGTTTAAGACTTTGATTTCTCTATATCAAATCTTATTAAATTAAGAGACAGATTCCCTTAATTCAACCACATATTATTTTCATGAAAATCTTATTTAAGGAAATATACTCTATAGGAAACAATTTTCCTAATTAATTTTGGAGACAATAATATGTAAGAGCATCACCTCATAAATCAAATAAGGAAATTATCATTTGAGAATCACCTCAAAAATTTTCAAGATTTGATCACATATTTTATTTATGAAAAATTAATATCAATAACTTAATTTGGACGACTCCCCGAGACTCAATCCAAATTAAACATTTGACAGCTTAAATTCAATTTAGGAAATTTAATTATAACAACTAACTTTAAATTGGACGACTCCCCGAGGCTCAATCCAAAATAAAGAATTTTGTAAATAATTTAATTTCTAATTATAAATTTAAATATCAATTAATATTCCCATAATTTGACAAGAATTTCTTGAAAGAAAGTGCCCAAAATTGCGAGCTTTCCATAAATGGAACGTTTCCAAAAATAAAAGGTTTTCAGAATAATTGTAAGTTTCTAGTACAAAGAAAACTTACGTTTTTCCAAAATTGGATAATTTCCAAAATTAGAAATTTCAAAAATTGGAAAGTTTCCAAAAATGGAAAGTTTTCACAATTATCATAAAATTTCAGAAACAGAGATATTTCAAAAGTTTGCGAAATTGCATAAGGATTTCCAAACTTTGAAATTCCTAAATCAAAAATTTACCATAATTGGAAAGTTTCCATAATTGAAAATTTTCCAAAATTGAGATCATGATAAAGCTTTCCGCAAAACAATTATATGATTATGTGGAACACAAACCTCAGCTCTGATACCACTGTTGGGACCGGGTGCATGTTGACATGGATGCGGGTTCGTAATTTCAAAATTAATTACGTGCAGTGGAAGGTTTAGCATAAATAATTTCTCTAAATCATTTAAGCACATATCTAAGCATGCAATTTTATCTTGTGTAGACATGATCATATATTTAAAATTTTGCAGAAACATAAACTAATTTACGTATTACCTCGCGTAACTCGAAGGAAGGGACGAGATCCAACCGTAAGCGTCCCTTGGAAGCTCCGACTCTATTCGCGTCCACGCCGAGTATCTTCGGGATGACTTCGCAAAGCCACGAGTTTCGTGTTCACGAGAACTACTAGATTCTCCGAGAAGGCGACAAGAAAAACCAAGAGAGAAGTTGGAATACTAACCACAAAAGGATGGCCGGAATCAAAATTTCGGCGAAGCAAAAGAAGAGGCTTGCGGCAAAAAGATCCTTGCTGCAAACTCTAATTCCGGCAGCACCTTCTTCCGGCCAAGAGATGTCCGAAGCTTCCTTCTCTGGCAGCAGGTGGTGGTTTGCAGGGAAAGGGCAGGGGCGGCCGGCTGGTGCTCCTTCTTGGGGCTAGTTGGCGCACGGCAAGAAGGGGAGAAGAGGAGAGAAAGAGAGGGAGAGAGCCGATGCTTTCATCTCTTTGATTATCACCCAAGCCTTGCCTTGGGTCCTTTATATGGTGGCCTCTCAACCATCAAGCCTCTCAAATATGGAATAACTTATTCCATCATGCCATGTTTGATTTTATATCATGGTTAAAATCATATTTTAATTCATGATAAAAATCAATCAAGTCTCTTTTCTCCTATGGAATAAATTTCCTTATCATGGTAAATCAATCCATGATTGATTTTATAAAATAAACCAATCCATGGTTCATTTTAATTTCCATGAAAAATAAACCAAACCTTGGTTTATTATATAAAAGTTACATTATCCATTATTTTATAAAACAAACCACACTTGGTTTATTTTATAAATTAAACCAAAAACTTGATTCTCTCCCTTTGTTGTGGTCGGCCAAGCAAAGAGGATGGAGGCCCTCTTTGGCCGGCCCATCCAAGCCAAACCCCAATGAACTAAACTTATTTAATTCATCTATTAAGTCTTCAAAAGACTTAGCCATTTTACGCTTCCGATGCGTCTCTGAAAAATTCTGATTCGACTTATTGTTTGGCTCAACCGAACTTAATCTCTATTGAATGGGAAATCCAATTTTCAACTCGTTTTAAATCCCTCAGATTACTCGTAGTACGTGTGACTAAATAGGCTTTCGATTTATGTTGGCCGTCTATAATTAATCAATTAAAGAACGATCATGAGTGGCACCTAGTAGTACATCATGATCCCCAATTAATCGAAAGATCAACGGTTGACCTCAGAAACAATTCTGAAACCCTTCGGCAGCTATAATGAATCATGCCCCATTCCCTTCACCATCTTATACCCACTTGGTTTAGGACATGGTCTATGTGTGTTAGGCCCCACTAGGCTGACTACGTCACACCTAGCCCAAGTAACGTTTTCTCGTCCTACGGATTCTAATTACTCTCATGTATTTAAGAGATTCATACTCTGAACATGTCATCCTCTGGCCAGAGGCTTCGAGTAACAATCCGATGATAGGCCTCGGGTATACATCTCCTCGCAAGGAGTGGTGAATCCTTTGTAGGCTGTTCAAACATCTTCGGGCACTTCGGCTTATACCCAATCATCCTGGGTCCACACCTCCTTGGAGATGCTTGCTTAAGATGTCAATGTATAAGTCTCCATGACCAAGATGACTTGAACACCGCAAGTCAAAGGAACATCGCACTTAAGCTGCAGTAAGAACTTTACTGACATATCTATATGTAGACTACCATATGAAGTTTTACAGCCAGTCACTCCAATGAACTAGTTCTCTTAACTAGCATTCATGTTTATCTCCGGACATCTTAATGTCACCATCCAATGAGAATCAGCTGATTAGAGAATAACCCATGCTAGTCTCAACAGAATTGATAGTGTCCGTATTTATCAATTCATCGACTAGGGACAATTTCAATACTTCACAATTGCACATGTAGAGATAATCACTAGTTGTGAATTCATCACAAATTGTCTCATGCTGTGAATTGTATTACGGACATTCAGTAAATGAGTTTAAGATCTCAATCAAATACACAAACATGTATACTCAAATAGTGAATATTCATTTATTAGAATAAATGATTACAATCATAAGGCGATTGCCTTTGGACACTTCTCTTATATCACTAACAAAGTTTTCATGATTTTTAATTTTAGGGATACCTTTAATTAGGCCAAGTTGGGTGATTTTCGAAATTATTCTCAAATTTGTGTGACCTAATCTCCTATGCCAGAGGTTTGATTGTTCTAACTGAGTTAACATGCACTTAGGTACTAGAGGTAGGTTTATAGTGCAAACATTATTTTTCCTAGTGCCCTTAAGTATGATTTCTGAGTCTTGTAAGTTTCTAATCAGGCAGTTAGAATTGGTAAAGGTAACTACATAACCAGTATCACACAATTGAATTATGCTAAGCAAGTTAAATTTAAAATTTTCAACCAAAAGAACTTTCTTAATAACAAAGTCAGATTTAAGTTCAATATTACCTGACCCAATCACCTTGAGTGTAGCATTGTTGCCAAATGCCACTGAGCCTAGGATTATGAACTTGAGTTTGGTGAATTTTAATTTATCTCCAGTCATGTGTCTGGAGCACCCGCTATCCAACATCCATTAGTCCAAATATTAATGTTCCTACACATAAAGAGTTTTGTTGATTTGGATCCAATTAGAATCAGGAATAGCCTAAATTGATTTTCACAGCCTAGTCTGTCTCACCAAAATCTAGGGTTATTAATCACGTTAGCCTTATAGGTTTTGTGAGACATGTTTTAGTAGATAAAATTATTTTGTAAAATCATGATTTATTTTGAAAAAGTTGAATTAATTTTAAAAACAATTGATTTTGATTTTATTTAAAAAATATTTGAATCAATAATTAACTAAAAATTTGTGTTAGATTCGAATTTTACAAAGAATAATTTGAATTTGAATTTCAAAAATTGGCTTCCAGGTCTTGGCGAGGCACTAGGCCTTCTTTGGTCGTAGCCTTATTAGATCATCAACCCTTTCTTTGACAAAGCCTTTTAATGAAATTTCATTTTCAAAATTCTTTTTGAAAAATTCTGGTTTAACTAGTTTGGGTCTTGGATCGGTAACTTCGGCTAGTTTCACCAGTCTAAAGAGACCAAGTAGAGTATACTTGACCTTATTAGAATTGGCTTCCCTAACTTACTATCATCTCACCGCCACCCAATACTATGTTGTTCAAATTTCAGTTATGTTGGTTTAGTCCTTAAACTAACCATTCCTAAGTCTAAGCATAGTAAATTACAGAAATTAAATAAACAAGTAATCATGCAATTTGAAAACAAGAATTAAAATTTATCTAACTATAAATATTGTTTTTAATTTGGCTCCCCCTGGACTAAAGCCTCGGTAGTGATTCGGCAAGATGTGAATCTTGTCCTTGGGGATCTAATACTGATTTGATGCAGTTTGTTTATTCAGGCACAGTTTGGGTACCCATGACTGAACTTTAGATCTGGACTGGTTCAGTACAGCATAGTAGGATCTTTGTCTAGATTTGGTTCTATAGCCTAATCTGGATCGATTTAGAACCGACTTCTGTTTTCCAAGAATCATGTCAAGACCCTTGGAACCAGAAGTGAATCGTTCTAAAGCTGATCTAAGGTCGTTGACCTGAGTTTTCAAGGAGGAGTTCTCTTTCTCAAGTTTTTCAACTTGAGTAGAGGTTCCTTCTTGAACCTTCTCAGTTAAGGATCTAGAGTCAGCTCTCTCTTTCAGGAGTTTTACTTCCTGTCGGAGAGATTTGACTCAGAGTTTAGCTTTCGCCAAAT
The DNA here is from genome assembly GCA_024364735.1 of Boesenbergia rotunda. NCBI lineage: Eukaryota > Viridiplantae > Streptophyta > Magnoliopsida > Zingiberales > Zingiberaceae > Boesenbergia > Boesenbergia rotunda. Next base: position 56,441 of record JAGFNQ010001182.1, read on the forward strand.
CTCGAGAAAGATAGGAAATTAATTCATTTAACTGATTTCTTGAAAAACCACTTACAGTTATTTCGCCGTCCTCTGAGAATGTATGTTTGCCATCGTCCGGCTCCGATTCTGACTCGGTCTCGATTTCTTCTGAGGTGGTTAGTGAGAGCAGGTTCGACTGTAACGATCCGGAAAATTCTCTTAATATTTTCTTAAAATATTAAGCATGTCTAGATAATTTTTCGAGGGACCTAGAAATATTAGTACGAACCTTAGCCTAGAAATCCATGATTTTTCTCATTTAAATTGAGAAACTAAGTACTAATGGGCCTTATATGGGCTTTTCTAGTACCATGATTATTAGTGGATTTTAGGTAGAATTTAATATAAATATAAATGGATTTTAATTAGGAATATTAGTATAATTATGGGTGAGTTTTAGCATGGTTTCCTATTTAAATTGAGAAGTTAGGCACTAATGGGCCTTATATGGGCTTTCTAGTATCATGATTATTGATGAATTTTAGGTAAAAATTTATAGAAATATAAAGGGGTTTTAATGAGAAATATTAACATAATTATGGGGGAATTTTTAGGGGATTTTCGAATATTAGGAAAAATAAAATGGAAAATTAATGCATGCACCAAGGATTTGAACATTGGACCTCTTGTATAACCATGCATGCTCTAACCAACTCACCTAGCAAGGGATTTCTATAAGGAAATGAAATGGAGTTTGGTTAAGGCTTAGGGGAAGAGGAAGAGACACCATGACTCTTCACTTACCCTCCTTAATGTGCTATAAAGAGGGGGTTTGTGAGTTTCTTTCTTCCTCCCTCATTCTAGCCGAAAATCTCAAGAGGAGATTTCCCTTGGAAAAACTTCACAAGAGGGTCTCATCTCCAAGATCTAAAGGCTTCCCAAGGTTTCAAGGGCTACAGGTGACTTAAGGTCCAAGGAGTTCTTTTGATTCCCTATAATCAAGGTGAAAAATCAAGAAACCCAAGGTATGACTCCCTCACCTGAGGTATAATAGTTCCTTATGTTTTTAGCATGATATATTGGTTGGTTTTTAAGATGTGATGTTGAAAGAAAGAAAAACCAAGGATCCTAGTTTCATGGGTTTCGGCCACTAGGTTTTTGGGTCCATGATGATGCTAAAAATCTCCATAATGTTGTCTAATGTACTCTCATGATGTTTAGAGATTAAATATAATTTTTGAGAATTTTTGGGGTACCCTAGGACCCCCTAAAGTTTCGGCCAACTTCAAGAACCCTTGGGTAGGGTTGGGTCTAAAACTTCAAGTATGTGTTTTATGTATTATCATGATATAAGGGAGATGGAGGATGATTATGTGAATTTTCACATGGCCTAGAGACCCTATGAGTTTCGGCCAAGATGGGCTAATAGGGTAAAAGTTAGGACTTATTTCAAGTAAGGGCCCCAATGTCCCTTTGGTAAGTTATAGTTGATGTTTAATGATTGATTGGGGATTTTAATAGAATTTTTCCATGCCCCCATGGCCTTACATGTTTCGGCCAGCCCTAGGAAGGAGGGCTAAAGGTTAGGGTTAACCCTAATCATGAGCCCCAATGGCTTCCTATGGACTCATAGATGATGTATGGTTGCTCCTTTACCTTATGCTATCTTACATGTTTATGGAATTGATGGAACTCCTCCCTATAGGTTTCGGCCCAGCATGTATCTAGGGTTTGGGGTGGAGTTAGGGTTCAAAGAATGATGATTTATGTTTATCATGAAGTGTATATACATATATATAGGTCCAAGCATGTGGTAGAAATCATGTTACCTATAACCCTAACCTCAAGCACCATGTTTGATGGTTGTATGATTGTGATTGGATGCCATGCTTAATAGGGTTATTATGAATGTCTTATGTTTTATGCCATGCACTTGGATGGTAGGTAGCATGTTTATGGAAGTCCTACCTATGTATGCTTATGTTATGTAGAGAACCATGCTATGTTATATGCTCATGTTATGCTAAGAACCATGCTATGTTATTGTGTATGTTCATGATAAGAACCATGCCATGATAAGTATGTTATGTTTATGTTCATGATAAGAATGATTCCATGATAAGTATGTTAGGTTTATGTTCATAATAAGAATGATGCCATGATAAGTATGTTAGGTTTATGTTCATGATAAGAATGATGCTATGATAAGTATGTTAGGTTTATGTTCATGATAAGAATGATGCCATGATAAGTATGTTCATGATAAGAACGATGCCATGATAAGTATGTTATGTTTATGTTCATGATAAGAATGATGCCATGATAAGTATGTTATGTTTATGTTCATGATAAGAATGATGTATGCCATATTTTATGGATGATGATGCATGCCATGTTTTATGAATGATGATGCATGCCATGTTTTATGAAAGAAGATGCATGCCATGTTATGAATGAAAGATGATGCTTATGTCTTTAAGGCATAAATATGCTAAACGACACGGTCGATGGTCGACGGTACGATGGTCGTGAGGACCGGTAAATGGGCCGGTAGACAGGCCGAGCCGTAACAAGTTATGCTATGTTAAAGATGCCATGAATGTCTTATGAATGATGAAGCATGTAAAGTATTTTACTTTATGAATGGGCTTGTACCGGACGAAGTATGGGTCCAAGGGATGGGCACCTTAAGAACGCCCCGGTTCTGGACTACCGACTATGCTGTCCACGGTTCTGGCACTACCATAGCTGTGCAACAGGGATGGGCACCTTAAGAACGCCTCGGTTCGGGGACTACCGACTATGCTGTCCTTACCCTAGTAGGTCGAGGCTAGCTACCTCGTATTTACTTAGGGATGCGCGCTTATGATGTATGTATGTGGTACAAGCCAGGGCCCAATGATATGATGAATATGTTAAGCATTTAAAAGTATGTTTTAAATGATTAAGCATCCTTATGTATATGCATTCCCCTCATGCATTCATTCATGTTATGCATTATGCTATGTTAACAAGATTTGATGCTTACTCTTCATGTTAAGAAAGATGCATGAGAAGAATTGATCTATGCCATGATTATGTTAAGAGGATGCTCATATGCTATGATAAGAAGTATGCCTATGTATCATGCCATGCTAGGAACGTTTATTATGTTTATGTTTATACCATGTAGCATGCCATGTTTAGAATGTTTACTATGTTTACGTTTATGCCATGTCTCATGCCATGATAGGAATATTCACTTATGTTTATGATCATGCCATGTCAAATATATGATAAGTGATTCAAGTTGTTATGTTCTAAGTAGAGCACTAAGTATGTTAATGTTTTATGTGGTCATTATGAGATGATGAATGGTTTTTGTGAGTAGGAAAGAGTCTTACTAAGCCTGTGTGCTTATAGTCTTATTTCCTTATACCGCAGATCATTCACGGGGACAATGAGTATGCAGCAGGAGGGCAAGAAATCATGTGTGTGGTAGTGACTTGGCCCAGGAAACCATGTGTTTATCATTTATGCTAGAACCTTACTTTGGTCACTTATATGCTTGAATGCTTGAATAATGACTTATGGAACTCTATGATGCGATGTTAAGTATGACATGATATGATGTTTAAGTATGAAGGCAATATGCCGAGTTTCCATGTTATTATGATAAGAATGGTAGTAGGGCATGTATGTATAAGTCTAAAAGTCTTATTCCGCTGCCTTATGATGTCTACATGCCCTAAGTATGTTAACGTAACGCCGCTTAATAGGAAAAAAAAAGAGTGGGCGTTACATCGACTGTGAGACCTCTTCTTCTTCTTCAAAGGAGGACTCGTCCCACGTTGCCTAAAGTGCCTTCTTCTTTCTCGTCTTCTTTGTTTCCTTCAGGTTGGGGCATTAAGTCTTGTAGTGGCCCTTCTTCTTGCACTCATAACAGGTCACGTTGGGTTTGTTGTTTTCATTTGAGGGTTCAACTTGTTCTTCTTTTCTTCGGCCAGCTTTTCTTCTGTTGGTCTGGTTTTTTAGCTCTTTGTAGTAGTCTCAGGCTAGCCGAACCAGCTTAGGCCGATTTCCCTCGTTGTCTTCTGAGTCTGAATCTGAATCAGACTCGAGTGCAGGTTGAGGCTTCTTTTTGGTTGTCTTTCCAGCTTTACCTGCAATGAAAGCAATGCCTTTCTCGGCCAGATTGCAGTTAGACTGCTCATGCAATTCTAATTGAGAAAACAGTTCATCTAATTTAATTTTAGAGAGGTCCTTAAAACCTTGTATGCATCTACCATAGATGCCCACAAGGTGTTTCTTGGGAAAGCGTTAAGAGCGTATCTTATCAAGTCACGATTTTCTACCTTGTGACCGATTGTGTGTAGTTCGTTCATTAATTCCTGAATTCTGGTGTGGAGCTGGGCTGCTGTTTCCTTGTCATTCATCTTGATCGTGTACAACTTGTTCAGGAGGAGATCTCTCTTGCTGATTCGAGTATCTGAAGTTCCTTCGTGCAGCTCGATCAGCTTACCCCACAGCTCCTTTGCACTGTTGAATGGTCCTACCCGATTCAACTCTTCCTTGGTCAGGCCGCATTGAAGTGTCTGGGTTGCTTTGGCATCAGCTTCAATTTTTCTTTCCAGAGCAGTATCCCACTCAGCATAAGACTGTGGCACTCCTTCAGCATTTTTTGGAATCTCCACTCTGGACTGGATGATTATCCACATGTCCACTTGAGTTTTCAGGTGGACCTCCATCCGACTTTTCTAGTAGGAGAAGTCCTCCCTACTAAAAAGTGGTGGTCTGGCTGTGCTGAATCCTTCTTGCATGGCCATTTATCTGAAAATAAGAGTAAAAAGGAAAGAAATATCCCAAGACTTGGTCTTGGATTAGTCGTGAGGGAAGAAAAGGAAATTTTATCGAGAGGTGTTGCACCGTTCTCGATTAACGATAAAAATTCGTAAAAGAAAATAAAAATCGAAGAAAATCCAAAAAATTCTCAAATTGGTGGTTGCAGCAAATTTGAGCTTCCCCGCTCTGATATCACTTGTTGGATCGAGAGAAAACGATAGAGGGGGGGGGGGATATCGTAAATCGTTTCAGATTTAGAGAGAGAATGCACAGCGAAAAATTAACACGAAAACCAAACGCGAACAAGCGATTTTACTTGGTTCGGAGTCGCGGTCGGCTCCTACTCCAAGGCCCACGGTCCTTGACCGTTTACTGCGGGCAATACTATAATCGTGGAAAATCTTACAAATAGTTGTACAGAAGTAAGTGCAGTAAGAATACAATTAAGAATTGACTCTTCATTACCGACGCCTGGTGTAGATCATTCTTCGGTGCGTAGGGTCGTCGGCGCTAGAATCTCGAGATGGAGGATTTCTGGAGCAGAGCTCCTGAGTTGAAGAGCGTATTGGCGTTGGAAACTTGTTGTTTGAAGCCTTGGGGTCGAGGGGCTATTTATAGCCTCTTGGGGCACCCTGAACGATGGGGGCGCCCCCCCCACATGTCAGCCGATCTGAATAAATCTCGGTCAGCCCTTATCCCAAGTTGAATAGGGCTGAGAGTTGACTGGGGGCGCCCGGGACGCAGGGGGCGCCCGGGTTGACTCGGTCCGCTGGCTTCTCGCTGGTTCGACTCTATCCGCTTCGTTGGCTTGAGCCCGGGGCGCCCGAGGCATCCGGGGCTCCCGGGACCTTCGGGGCGCCCTACTCAGCTGCTGCCTCTCTCCCTTGAGGCGTTATGAGCTGCAGAGACTCGTTCCTTTGGTCCTGCATCCAGGGTTAGTTGCAAATACAATAAAACAAGAATAAGTTATGATTATACAACCTTAGCTGTCTTGGTTATGACTTTGGGTCTCCTAAATGGAGCCCTAGGTCGAACCGATGCCTACTGTTCCATCGACGGGGAACGCATCCTCACCTACTCCTCTCAAGAGAATTTACCTTTTGCCAACCGACCCCTCCGGTTGGACTTTTGCCCAGCAGTCCTTCGCCAGGTGCCTAGCTGTCCTTCGCCAGCTCTTCAGTACTAAGCAGTCCTTCGCTTGGTGCCTAGAAGTCCTTCGCTAGGGCTTTGTATCCTGGCATTCCTTCGCCAGGTGCCTAGCAGTCCTTCGCTAGGGCTTTGTATCCTGGCATTCCTTCGCCAGGTGCCTAGCTATCCTTCGCTAGGACTTTGTTTCCTGCACACTTAATGATCATGTTAGATAAACATAACACCTTAACTTTTGAACCCTTTGCCATTATCAAAACACAGGTTCGACTTGGGTGTTGTCTGCACCAACAACATGGACTTGGTTGATGTCTTCAGGTGAAGGATGGCATGGAGGCAAGCTGGAGGCTTGCATGCGCATCCGAGGGACTGTGGATAGCAGGGACGATGAGCCGAGGGATGCAGACATCGAGGCGTACGTGAAGGGTGGCATAGAGGTAAGCTGGAGGCTTGCGTGCGCATTCGAGGGATGAGGGCCGAAGATGAAGAGGGCGTGAATGGAACAGTCGAGGCTGCTGGTGAAGAGTTAACCGGGTTGTGAGGGTCTGAGTATGAGTGTTTGTACTTAGGGGCTAAGCCGGGAGGGTTCGAGTGCAGAGTGAAATGTACTCGGGAGTGTAACCCTAGGCTTTGGATTCAGACCAGTCGACTACCCATGGGGCAGTCGACTGGTGTCGGCTGGAACAGGCTAGCAGATTCGCAAGTTGTACATCAATAGTCTAATCTGAGTGGGACCAGTCGACTGCCACAGGGGCAGTTGACTGGTAGCAGCTGTTTCATATTCGAGCTCTATTTAAAGGGGCTCGTTTCATACTTTCGTTTCTTGACAATACAAGCTTGGTTAAGGCTTGTTAGTAGTCTCTTTATGCTCAGAGTGTGCTTGGTGCTGTGGCGAGGTTTCTCCACCCACAAGGAGCGACAAAGGCTAGCCGGAGGTTATCCGGGGATTGATCCATCGACAGATTCTTGGATTAGTCACCCGCCCGGGGTGGATACCAAGTAAATCGGTTTGTTAGCAGTGCTTTTTTTGTTGTTAGTCTTATTATTTTGTATTTCCGCTATGCAACTAACAACGTAGGTACAAGAAGAATCGAAGAAACGTTATTCACCCCCCTCTAGCATACAAAATCGATCCTACAATTGGTATCAGAGCAAAGGACCGCTCTTGATCGGACTAACCGCCGAGGGAGCACCCGCTAGAGGCAGAACAATGGAAGATAAATTTGGGGACAACATCTACACTCCATCGCCCTACGATCATCCAGATTTCGACTTTTGGAGGGCAAGGATCGAGACTTGGTTTGGAATGGAGTGGGCATGTAGAAATGCGCTTGAAGAGCCTTTCGAGATTCCAAAGGATAAGCACGGGAAGAGGCTTAGGCCTATGTATTGGAATCAAGAACAACAAGATCAAGCGAAAGCGAATGAAAAGGTAATTAGTATCTTAGTAAATCTTTTGCCTGACAATATTTTGAGTGATGTAGGAGCGTACCAAAATACATCTGAATTATGGAGTAAATTGAAAGAAATTCATAAGAGCCCTACACAAGCTCATGTAGTAGAGGAGCCTGAAGAAGCAAGGTCAATAATCCAAGAAGACCAAGAGGAGGAAGAAGTGTCAACTTCATCAAGTGAAGGAGCACTAGAAAGTGAAAAATCATCAACTTCCTCAAGAGAAGAAGAGGAAGTATCAACGTCAAGTATTGAGGGGGAGGAGAGACCCTCAATCATACAAGAACAAGAAGAAGCCTCTACCTCCACCAAAGCAAGGAAAAAGGAACACATTATATGCTTTGGGTGCAACGAAAAGGGACACTACAAAGATAAGTGTCCAAAAGGTAAAAAGGAGGTAAAATCTAAACCCGGGTCCATTCAATTTAAATCTAATATGGGTTGTAGGAATGGTGAAGCTCAAAATAAAAGAAGGAGAATTCGATGCTTCACATGCAGGGAGCTAGGGCATTACCATACAAAATGTCCAAGGAAAGGAGAGCTCAAGATGATGGAGCACCTTAGGAAATGGGAAAAAGAAGAAAGGAAGAGGAGCACACATCAAGGGGGAGCCCCAAGGGTAAGGGAGGTAATCCCTAACTCTACTTATGCTTCAAATTCTTCCATGAGAAATGTAAATGATTGCTTACCTAGATGTAATTTTGGCTTTAAATATCATGATAGAACCAAGAACACTATTGCGTGCCAAACATAAAAAATTCTATGTTTCATGATAAATCTAGGAATGCTAGGACTAAGGACCAAGGCATAAACCCTAAGAAAGGGAGGCATATGCCAAGAAAAATGGGTAGACCTAGGAATGATCAAGGTAGGTTTAATGATCCTAAGGTTAGGAAGTTGGAAAAGGAAAATCAAGTTTTAAATGCAAAACTTGATAAATTGGAGAAAAACCTAGATAGACTCATTAGGGGGTCCAAGGGGTCAAGCATGATGCAAAAGATCAACCTCTTAGGAATGGTAGGCCGGGATTGGGATACCACCATAGGAGGGCAAATGCTAGTAAAATGGTATATTCAAGGGTGCCCTATAACTATGGTAGAGAAAAGATCAAAAATGTCAAAGAAAATTCATTTAAAGGAAAAGAAAAGGAATTGACCAATAAAAATGTCTATAGGGTGAAGAGAGTAGTAGTGGAAGGTCAAGAAGCACCAGAAGAGCACCGGTGTGGTCTTGCATTTGTAGATGAGTTACCTAGGGAGGTAACTAGGGCTAGGAGCTCAAGGGAGAGCTCTAGAAGGCAAGAAGGGATCCATGGTCAATGGGTCTCGGGTGGTTTTCTTCTAGGCGACTATATGGGCTATGAAGTGTGCCAAAGGGTTCAGAAGGCTAAGGTTAGCCTTAATACTAGAGAATTGGCACACTAAAGGGAGAGGTATGGAGAAAAAGATTGAAAATGGGGTTATAATTGAAAGAAATTGGTTTTAATGTAAAAATACCATTTAACTTGATGGTATTAGTGTATTATGAATAAGTATGAGAGGAAGCATCAAGAAGAGGTTCAAATTAGAACTTCTAGTTAGGTTTAAATGACTCACTTTGGATAGTTTTAAAATTCTTATCAATCTTGGGATCCAGAGAGAATTTATGTGAAATCCTATTTTTCCCAAGTAGATTTAGGATCAATAAATCTCTCCACAAAATTTCAGAATTTTTAGAGGTTTGTGAAATTAGTTATGCATTTCTGAAAGTAGACTGAAAAACTAGGATTTCAAGTATCAGTCGACTGGCTCAGAGCCAGTCGACTGGTCCATAACACAAAACCTTCTGTATGTTTTATCAGTCGACTGCCCCAGTGGCAGTCGACTGATCCCGACTGGAAAACCTTCTATGAACTTTACCAGTCGACTGCCCTTGAGGGCAGTCGATTAGTCCGCGGGTTCTATAAAAGAAAAAGGGCGCGGGGGGGGGGGGGGGGGTGGGGCAGCCAAAACCTAGGGTTTTGGCGTGCCACCTCGACGATTTCTTCCTCTCCCGACTGCCTATTTCGTTCTAAGCCTTCCCCGAGCCCTAAAATCTCTTCCCTAAGCCTTCTCTAGCCCCGATCTATGACCTAGGGCTTGTGAAACTTCCTCTTCCCAAGTCTAGACTTCCAAATCATCAACATGAAGAGATTAGCAAAAAGGTATCATTGATTAAGGTTCAATTTTTCATTCAAACTATATTTTGGAACTAATGTGATAATTTGTGCATGGTTTCTTTGTTGTTTTTCCTTTGGGGGGGGGGGGGTGTCTTGGTGTGCATGCATGTATGTGAGATATTATGGCTGTTTCTAAGAGGCCAAGGGGTGAGGGGTCATCTCACCAAGGTTAAGGACAGTCGGGAGAATCTAGGTTTAGGTCTTTGGAATGCAAGAAATGATTTGAGGAAAATGAATTTGTCCTGATGAATTGTAGGTATTTGAATAAGGCCTACTTTCATGAAAAGTCACCCCAAATCACTGAGATGGTCATCCACTTTCGAATAGAACAACTCGTGTATTGTCAACATGATATTAATGTTGACCTATGCAAGAAATTCTATGCCAATTTGACGTGCATTGACTCTGAAAATAATCTTTATGAGTTTAGAGTAGCCGGAGTCACCATTCCATTCTCGGCCATGGTTTTAGACAGTTTTTTAGAGTGTAGGGCATCCAATAATGTAAACACCTATTTTCCTAATGTTGTTGAGCCTTTTGAGTTTCCTGATGCCACAATCGATCAAATTCATCTGCATTACTTTAGGAGGCATAGGCATGAGTCTGAGCGCATTTTTTATGCCAAGCCTATGAGTCCCTTCAGTCATGTATTATACAAGATTGTGTTAGAATGTCGGTTACCCATCGTCACCAAGGGAAGGGCAAGGATCCGACTGCCTCGTCTAGTGATGATGTATGCCCTAGAGAGGAGGTTGGATATAGATGTCTCCCTTCATGTATTTACCTCCATCTGCCATTTTTCCCAAAGTGTCAATGGGAAAATCTACATGTCGTTTTGCCACGTTCTGACCGAGATCTTCCAGTTACGATTTGGGATCCGTGTCACTAGCGGTCAGGTGAGGCACCTATCCAAGGACTATGACCAGATTGGCACACACCAATTGTCCTTGGCAGGTATTGAGAGTCGGCAGGGGCAGTTTGTGTGGAGGCAGCGTCTAGAGTCCTCTAGCTCGGACGAGGAGCCTACTGCGGGAGTTACACATGAGGAGTTTACTCAGCTTCGATCGGAGGTTCACGACCTCCGGGAGGACCTCCAGAGCTTTTAGCAGCAGCAGCTGGGCTTCCAACAGAGGATTGAGGTGGAGGTTCATGGGTTTACTAGCCGACAGGATGAGATGTATGAGATGCTTCGGTAGTTACATCTGACTTATCAGGCCCCACCTCCTCCTCCTCCTCCAGGCGATGACGACATGATTTGATGGGATGACACAACATTTAGAGCGACTTAGTGTTGAGAGCATTTTTATTTGATGTATTCTTATATCTCTCAAACACTCTTTGTTCTGAAAATTGTATCGTTTTGATGACTTCGGGGCTACGACCCTTGTGATGCTATTATGCTCCTTTCTTATCTTTATTTTAGCATCATGTATGATATATTTCTATTTATGATATGTTATGGTTTTTATGTCATGATGTGATTATGCCTATCCTACTTGCAAAGCTATTGGTTGCTATTAATTGATAGGATATGGTTTGACTTATGCCATCATGATGTTTGATAAGGGTATATGTTTAGGGGGAGTTTAAAGGTTTTAATGTTGATAGATATCATTGGATTTAAAAGAAACTTGATAGGTATATATATTTTCATGATCATCTAGAGTTAAGAGATAAAGAGGGGGAGTTTTTGTCCAAATGAAAATAGCTATATGATAAGGCGAGGTTTGAGAATAATTTTATGGGCAAAACCATAGTGAATGGAATTGGCAAACATAAGGAAATATAAATGTCATTGAAAGTTGATACAAAATGCTAATTCTTTTAAGGACATTTAGGTTTGTACGAAAGTCAAGCACGTTTGATGTTTTTCATGAAAATATATTTTTCTAGGGTAGGGTATACTCTAACAAACGTGCTTGTAAAATTTCACATTTTTCTGGATTTTTTGAAATTTTATACGCGTTTCTGAAATTCGGTTGGAAAATTAGAAATTGGCGTAACAGTCGACTGCCCTGGTGGGTAGTCGACTGGTGGTTTGGATAGTTTGGGTTTTGGTGATTTCTGAGGGGTTTTTCAGAAATCTGGTAAGTTCTATTTGGCACCAAGGGTAGGGTTGCTTGGGGCAATCTTTTGATGGTGTCAAAGGGGGAGAACTTGGGTGTTAAGTTAGGTTTGGGTTGAAACTTAACTTTGATTGATTTGTGAAACTTTGGAGTTAAGTTGGGATAACTTAACCGGTTGTTGTGAGTAGAGTTAAGTTGGGAGAACATAACTTGGTATGGACAATAAGAATTGAAAATTGGGAGAAAGCATAGGTTAAGGAGGAGGTTGCCTCTTGTTTGTTATGCTTTGTGTTTTCAATTGCTATTGCTATTGTCATTACTATTGTCGTTATGTTTACCTAACTTAACATATTGCCACACATCAAAAAGGGGGAGATTGTTGGGGCAATCGACCCTGATATGATCTAAAGGATCATGAGTTTTGATGTGTGCGGTCATTATGGTTAAGTTAGGATTTATTATTGGACTAATATGTGTACATGAGTGTGCAGGTGTACAGGTACACATGGACTTGGTTGATGTCTTCAGGTGAAGGATGGCATGGAGGCAAGCTGGAGGCTTGCGTGCTCATCCGAGGGACCGTGGATAGAAGGGACGATGAGTTGAGGGACGCAGACTTCCAGGCGTATGTGAAGGGTGGCATGGAGGCAAGCTGGAGGCTTGCGTGCGCATCCGAGGGACGAGGGCCGAAGATGAAGAGGGTGTGAAGGCAACAGTCAAGGCTGCTGGTGAAGAGTTAACCGGGTTGTGAGGTTTTGAGTATGAGTGTTTGTACTCAGTGGCTAAGCCGAGAGGGTTTGAGTGCGGAGTGAAATGTACTCGAGAGTGTAACCCTAGGCTTAGGATTCGGACTAGTCGACTGCCCATGGGGCAGTCGACTGGTGTCGGCTGGAACAGGCTGGCAGATTCGAACGTTGTAAAACAACGGTCGAATCTGAGTGGGACCAGTCGACTGGTAGCGACTGTTTCAGATTCGAGCCCTATTTAAAGGGGCTCGTTTCATACTTTCTTTTCTTGACGAAACAAGCTTGGTTAAGGCTTGTTAGTAGTCTCTTTGTGCTCAGAGTGTGCTTGGTGCTGTGGCGAGGTTTCTCCACCCACAAGGAGTGACAAAGGCTAGCCGGAGGTTATCCGGGGATTGATCCACCGACGGATTCTTGGATTAGTCACCCGTCCGGGGTGGATACCGTGTAAATCGGTTTGTTAGCAGTGCTTTCTTTGTTGTTAGTCTTATTATTTTGTATTTCCGCTGCGCAACTAACAACTTAAATACAAGAAGAATCGAAGAAATACTATTCACCCCCTCTAGCGTACGGAATCGATCCTATAAAGGCTATTCATGAATGGCCAACACCAATAACCATAACTGAGTTACGTAGCTTCCATGGTTTGGCAAGTTTCTATAGAAGGTTTGTTAAAAATATTAGCACTTTAGCTGCACCCCTAATCGAAATTGTTAAGAAGAATGTTGGGTTACGTTGGGATAGTGAACAGGATTCAGCCTTCAACTCACTTAAGGAGAAACTAAGTTCTGCACCATTACTTGAATTACCTAACTTGCTAAAACTTTTGAAATTGAGTATGATGTATCAGGAATAGGTATTGGAGTTGTGTAAATACAAGAAGGTCGACCCCTTGTGATGCACATCAAGGAGCTGGTCATGATGCACATCAAATGAACGATCATTTATCACTTTCAGAAGGTTCAATTACAAGACTTTGGACAAAACATTTCAAGGAAGCACTAAACGAACTAATAGAAGAACAATTTTTTGATTATGAAAAAGAAGAGATTATGATAAATCAAAGTACCGATCAAGTGCTCATCCATGTGATTGGACTTATCCATAGTTAATTTATCTTGCATGAGTACTCATTCTTACAATTAATGAGGACTAGTTTGATTTGAATTGCAAAACTATATAATTGCATGCATGTTTGAATGCAATTATGAATGCAAGGCAAAGTTTGTAATCTTCATTACTTCCTCCCACTATATATGGGAGGGAGCATGATAATGGAAAGTACAACTTTTTGGGCGAAGCTTTTGTTTGTGTGATCTCTTAGTTCTTGAGAGAACTTTTGAACTTATTGAGTTTTGTTGGATCGAGAGAAACGATAGAGGGGGGGTGAATATCGTTAACGTTTTTCGGAAAAACTTAGAGCAAATACGCAGCGGAAATTAAGAAAACACAATCACACAGAGACACGATTGATTTTACTTGGTTCAGAGCCTGGGTCGACTCCTACTCCAAGGCCCACGGTCGTTGACCGATTACTTTGGGCAATTCTATATTAGGCGCAAAAGCAGTTTACAAATATTGATTACAGAATAAGTGCAGTAAATTAAAATTCGACTCTTCTTTACCGACGTCTGGAGTAGATGGTATTTTCGGAGCGGGAGGACGTCGTCAGCGGTTGAGTCTCGTGTTGGGAGGTTTCAGGAGCAGAGCGCGGGAGCAGAAGAGCGTAGAAGCATGTAATGAAATTGTTGTTTGAGCCTTGGGGTCAAGGGCCCTTTATATAGGGCCTGGGGGCGCCCGGAACGTCGGGGGCGCCCCCCCCCATGTGTCACCTAATCTGCCTCGGTCTCGGTCAGCTTCTGATCCCTTCAAACTCGGGATCAGATCTTGACCGGGGCGCCCGAGACGCTGGGGGCGCCCGGGTTGACCGGGTCAAACCTTATGCCGTGGCTTCGCTGGCTTGTGCTTCGATGGCTTACTATTGGGGGCGCCCGTAGCGCTGGGGGCGCCCGGGAGCAGCGGGGGGGCCCGGGCGCACGGGGGCGCCCGGGATAGTAGCTGTCGAAGCTTGCTTTGCTTTCTTGTGTTTTGTGTTTACCTTGGGGGCGCCCGGGACACTCCGGGCGCCTTGGTCAGCTGTTGCCTCATTTCTTTGAGGCTCTCTGAGCTGCAGACACTCGTTCCTTCGGTCCTGCATCCAGGGTTAGTCCAAAACATAATAAAACAATAAAATATTAGTTTATACAGCCTTAGTTGTCTTGGTTCTGACTTTGGGTCTCCAAAATGGAACCCTAGGTCGAACCGACGCCTACTGTTCCCTCGATGGGGAATGCGTCCTCACCTACTCCTCTCGGGAGAATGTACCTGATGCCAACCGCTCCTCTGGTTTGACTTTTGCCTGGCGGTCCTTTTCCAGGTCTTGGATACCGAGCTGTCCTTCGCCCGGTGCCTAGCATTCCTTTGCTAGGGCTTCAGTCCCAAGTTGTCCTTCGCCTGACGCCTAGCAGTCCTTTGCTAGGGCTTTTCACCCTGGCATTCCTTCGCCAGTGCCTAGCAGTCCTTTGCTAGGGTTTTTTACCCTAGCATTCCTTCGCTAGTGCCAAGCAGTCCTTTGCTAGGGCTTTTGACCCTGACATTCCTTCGCCAGTGCCTAGCAGTCCTTCGCTAGGGCTTTTTACTCTGCACACTAGAGTGATATATTAGATAACAAGTAAGACTTAACTTTTGAACCTTTTTGCCATTATCAAAGCATAGGTTTGACTTGGGTGCTTTCTGCACCAACAATCTCCCCCTTTTTGATTTATGGCAACCCTAGTTCAAAAAGTTAAGTTTAATTAAAACATGTAAAAATATTAAATTTTGTTCCCTCCCCCTGGAAGGATTCTCCCCCTAGATTTTTCAAAAATTCGTGGGGTTCTAAGTTTGAAAAAAATTTCTTGGAGTTATTTCCAACAGAAGGTTTTTGTATTTTCAAAAAGTGATTTTTGTACTTTTGGAAACTTAAGTTTAGGTACTTGGAAATCTTTTGACAACTTAATTTTTAAAAGTACATAGAAGAGTTTTTGGAAGCGTGAGTTTAGAGTACTTAGAAAAATTTTGAGGCCTTAAGTTTTAGAGTATTCAAAGGTCTTTGAAAGCTTTAACTTAAGTACTTAGTAAGGGAAAAAAACTTAAGTACTTAGTAAATTTTTGACAAACTCTAGTACTTAGTAAATTTTGAGAAAGCTTAATTACTTAGAAAATTTTAAGAAGCTTAAGTACTTAGAAAATTTTGAAAAGCTTAAGTACTTTACAGAATTTTTAAAAGCTTAAGTACTTAGATTTTTTGAAAAATTTAAGTACTTTACAGAATTTTTGAAAAAGCTTAAGTACTCCATAAGTGCTTAGAAAATTTTGAAAAGTTTTTTGAAACTTGAGACTTTTTGAATAAAGGATAGAGTTTGAAATTTTGAGAGACAAAAAAAAATAAAGGATAGAGTTTACAGAATTTTTGAAAAGCTTAAGTACTTAGAAAATTTTGAAAAGCTTAAGTACTTTACAGAATTTTGAAAAGCTTAAGTACTTAGAGAATTTTTGAAAAACTTAAGTAATTTACAGAATTTTTGAAAAAGCTTAAGTACTCCTTAAGTGCTTAGAAAATTTTGAAAAGCTTTTCGAAACTTGAGACTTTTTTGAATAAAGGATAGAGTTTGAAATTTTGAGAGACAAAAAAAAAATAAAAATTTAAAAAATTTTAAATTCTCTCCTTTCTTATCTCTCACCCTTTGCCATATATCAAAAACAGATAAATATAGCAGAAATTAAATTGCATAAAGGAAATGACTTTCATAAAGGAAAAATGTTTGCATGATTTTGCTGTACTGAACCAATTCATGATAAGACCTAAATCAAATCAGTTGATTTTCTCTTGTAGGGACCTGTCTAACCCATTTAGCTACTCACTAACTGTTATAAGCAGTAGTTTTTGCTAGGGTTAGTCAAGTTAAATGTTTCTATTCAAGTTAGATTTTCTAAACTTGACACTTAACTTGATTGTTGTGTAAATTGTATTTAGTGCCCCAATTACTACAGATGCACTGACTTAAAGCATCTTGAATTAAGGCAAAGACCTAAGCATCTCAACCCTTTCAAGGTTATCAATCAAATGTACCCTAAAGTACTTGTGAGATACTGGCTTCTAAATCTATAGGTGCATGCAGTTCTAGGGTTAGGGCCTAGGCTAAGTCCATTTGCGAAAAATTCCCTAGTTTTTGAAAGGGGGTAGTTTTGAAAAAAAAAACTAAGTCGGAAAAGATTAAAAAAAACTGATTTTAAAAACAACAGTTTTTCAAAATTCTTTTAGAAACTGATTTTAGATTAAGTAAAGCAAAAAAATCAAAAGTAGAGTTACTCTATTCTACAGAGCACAATCCTAACTGCCTTCTTAGTGAGCTGAACTCAGACTCAGGTAAGGGTTTTGTAAATATATCAGCTAAGTTGGATTTTGAGTCTATATGTTTAAGTACTATCTCACCCCTGGCTACATGGTCTCTTACGAAGTGATGTTTAACTTCTATGTGTTTTGTTCTGGAATGTTGTATTGGGTTCTTAGTTAGATTAATTGAACTTATATTGTCAATAAATACTTGAGTTTGGGTGTAGTTGAGCTGGAAGTCCTTAAGAGTGTGCATCATCCATAAAAGTTGTGCTACACACTCTCCTATGGCTACATACTCAGCTTCAGTTGTGGACAGAGCTACACCGTGTTGTTTTCTGCTGCACCAACTTACTAGACTATTTCCTAACAGTTGGCAGCTTCCACTTGTGCTCTTTCTATCTAATTTGCAACCAACATAGTTAGAATCCGAGTATCCTGACAAATTGAAAGTTGATGTTCTAGGATACCAAATCCCTACATTTAGGGTGCCCTTTACATATCTTAGTATTCTTTTTAGGGCTGCTAAGTGTGTTTCCTTAGCACAGGTTTGGTATCTAGCACACATCCCTACAGCAAAAAGAATGTCAGGTCTGCTGGCTGTAAGGTACAGTAGACTACCTATCATACTTCTATATAGTTTGAGGTCTATTGGCTTACCATCAGTGTCACTATCTATTTTTACATTGGTGGCCATGGGGGTACTTATGCTTTTAGAGTTGTCCATTTTAAATTTCTTTATTAACTCTTTAGCATATTTGGATTGATGGACAAAATTTCCATCTCTAGTTTGTTTGATTTGTAGATCTAGGAAAAAGGTAAGCTCACCAACTAAGCTCATTTTAAATTCATTTTTCATTATCTTGACAAACTCTTTTAGGAAGTTTGTGTTGGTGGATCCAAAGATTATGTCATCTACGTAAATTTGGGCAATAAATATATCTTTTCCTAGGGTTTTAATGAATAAAGTTGAGTCAATTTGTCCTTGTTTAAATTCTTTAGAAGTTAAGTAAGTTGATAAACGTTCATACCAAGCCCTAGGTGTTTGTTTTAACCCATATAGTGCTTTAGTTAATTTGTAAACGTGGTCAGGTTTGTCTAAATCCTCAAACCCAGGGGGTTGTCCTACATAAACTTCTTCTTTAATGAATCCATTTAGGAAGGCTGACTTTACATCCATTTGGTATAGCTTAAATCCTTTATGGGATGCAAAGGCTAACAACATTCTAATGGATTCAAGTCTAGCTACTGGGGCATATGTTTCATTGTAATCTAACCCCTCTACTTGGCTGAATCCCTTAGCTACTAAGCGGGCTTTATTTCTAACTATTTCTCCATGATCATTTAGCTTATTCCTAAAGACCCACTTAGTGATAATGATGGATTTGCCTTCAGGTTTAGGCACTAGTTCCCAGACTTGGTTCCTCTTTAATTGGGCTAATTCTTCTTGCATAGCTATGATCCAATCAGGGTCAGGTAGGGCTTCATCTATAGTTTTGGGTTCTATTTTTGATATCATAGCTATTTGACTAAGGTTTCTATAGGAGGATCTAGTCCTGACTCCTAGAGTTGGATCACCCACAATTTGATCGGTTGGGTGACTAAGTCTGGGTTTCTTGGTTCTTCTAGAACTTGGTTCAGCCTCAGGTCCGGCTGGTCGGTTTGGTTCACTATTTGATTCGACTCTTGGTTCATTTGTTGGTTCGATAATTGTTTCAGTTGACTCATTAATTGGTTAAATAGTTAGTTCGTTTAAGGGTTCAATTAAAGGTTCACTAGTTTGTTCATTATTTTCTTGATCAAAATTTGATGAAGTTAGGTCTGGATTATCAGATATTGAGTTGACTTCTTCATCAAATATTATGTTTGTTGTTTCTTCAATTTTCTTAGTTTGTTTGTTGTAAACTCTATAGGCTCTACTTGTGGTTAAGTATCCTAGGAAGATACCTGGGGTTGATTTGGACTGAAATTTCCCTAAGTAGTGTTTGGTGTTTAGGATATGGACTTTGCATCCAAAGACCCTTAGGTAGTGTAAATTTGGGAGCCTATGGTAGTACAGTTCATAGGGTGTTTTGTTGTGTCGTTTGTTAATCAGAACCCTATTTTGGATGTAACAGGCTGTACTAATCGCTTCTGCCCAATATAGGTTTGTTAAGTTAAATTCGTTGAGCATAGCCCTAGCGGCTTCCTGTAATGTTCTATTTCTTCTTTCGACTATCCCATTTTGTTGGGGGGTTCTAGAACATGAAAATTCATGTAAATACCCATTGACCTTACAAAAGTCCTCGAACCGTTGATTTTCAAATTCTCCCCCATGGTCACTCCTATGTCTTTTAATTTTAGTATCGTTTTGATTTTCAATTAATTTACAGAAATCATTAAATAGGTTTAGGGTTTCATCTTTGGTTTTTTGAAACCTAACCCAGGTGAACCTAGAATAATCATCAACTATTACTAAGCAGTATCGGTTCCCGCTTAGTGACTTGGCTCCATGTGAATCAAATAGGTCAAGGTGCAGGAGCTCAAGTGTGGTCTGAGTTAGGCCATATTGGATTAGTTTGTGATTAGATTTGGTTTGTTTACCTTGATTACATGATTCACATATTAGGTTTTCATTGTTTTTAATTTTGGGGATTCCTTTGATTAGGCCAAGTTGGGTGACTTTTGAGATAGTCCTCAGATTAGTGTAACCTAGTCTCCTATGCCAGAGGTTCGATTGTTCTAACTGAGTTAACATACATTTGGGTACTGAGGAAAGGTTTATAGTGTATACATTATTTTTCCTAGTACCCTTAAGTATGATTTCTGAGTCTTGTACATTTCTAATCAGGCAGTTAGAATTGTTGAAGGTGACTATATAACCAGAATCACATAACTGACTTATGCTAAGCAAGTTAAATTTGAAGTTTTCAACCAAAGAACTTTCTTAATAATAAAGTCAGATTTAAGCTCAATATTACCTGACCCAATTACCTTGAGTGTAGCATTGTTGCCAATTGCCACTGAGCCTAGGTTTTTGAACTTGAGTTTGGTGAACTTCAATTTATCTCCAGTCATGTGTCTGGAGCAACCGCTATCCAACATCCATTGGTCCAAATCTTTATGTTCCTACACATAAAGAGTTTTATTGATTTGGATCCAATTAGAGTCAGGAGTAGATTAAATTGAGTTTCACTGCCTAGTCTGTCTCACCCAAATCTAGGGTTTTCAATCACGTTAGCCTTATAGGTTTTGTGAGACAGGTTTTGATAAGTAAAATTATTTTGAAAAATTATTATTTATTTTGAACACCTTAAATTAATTTTTGAAAATAGTTAAATTTATTTTTAAAGGAAATGTTTGAATCTATACTTAATTGAAAATTGTGTTAGATTTGAATTTAACAAAAAGTAATTTGAATTTAAAATTCAAAAATTGGCTTCCAGGTCTTGGCGAGGCACTAGGCCTTCTTTGGCCGTAGCCTTATTGGATCATCAACCCTTTCCTTGACAAAGCCGTTTAATGAAATTTCATTTTCAAAATTAATCTTTGAAAAAGTTTTGGTCTAACTAGTTTGGATTTTGGATCGGTAGCTTCGGCTAGTTTCACCAGTCTAAAGAGACCAAGTAAACTTGATCTTATTAGAGTTGGTTTCCCTAACATACTATCATCTCACCTCAACCCAATACTATGTTTTCAAGTCTCAGTTAGGTTTGTTCAGTCCTTATACTAACCTAAGTTTAACCATGGTAAATTGCAGAAATTAAATAAACAAGCAAACATGTAATAAAAAAAAAGAGTTGGATTTTATCCAACAATGAATATAGTTTTCAGTTTGGCTCCCCCTGGACTAAAGCCACGGTAATGATTAGTCAAGATGTGAATCTTGTCCTTGGGGATCCAATACTGATTTGATCCAGTCGGTTTGTTCAGGCACAGTTTAGGTACCCATGCCTGAGCTTTACTTCTGACTGATTCAGTACAGCAAAATAGGATCTTTGTCGGGATTTGGTTCTATAGCCAAGTCCGGATCGATTTAGAACGGACTTTGTTTTCCAAGAATCATGTCAAGACCCTTGGAACCAGAAGTGAATCGTTCTAAGGCAGCTCTAAGATCCTTAACCTGAGTTTTCAGGGAGGAGTTCTCTTTCTCAAGTTTTTCAACTTGAGTAGGAGTTCCTTCTTGAACTTTCTCGGTTAAGGATTTAGAGTCAGCTCCCTCTTTCAAGAGTTTTACTTCCTGTCGGAGGGATTCGACTCGGAGTTTGGCTTTCGCCAAATCTCGAGAAAGATATGAAATAAGTTCGTCTAATTGACTTCTATTGAAACCACTTACCTTGATTTCGCTGTCTTCTGAAAAGGTTAGTCTGCCGTCGTCTTGTTCAGATTCTGACTCGGTCT
This sequence comes from Boesenbergia rotunda, assembly GCA_024364735.1. Classification (NCBI taxonomy): domain Eukaryota; kingdom Viridiplantae; phylum Streptophyta; class Magnoliopsida; order Zingiberales; family Zingiberaceae; genus Boesenbergia; species Boesenbergia rotunda. The sequence goes on from JAGFNQ010001182.1 coordinate 77,621, forward strand.
CGACTTCTTCTGAGGTGTCAGGGCTAGTAGGTTTGACTGGGGTGCTTCTTCTTCTTCTTCTGAGGAAGATTCGTCCCAGGTTGCTTGGAGTGCTTTCTTTCTTCTTGTCTTTTTGGTCTCCTTTAGATTTGGACACTCCGACTTATAGTGGCCCTTCTTCTTACACTCGTAGCAAGTCACGTTGGCTTGTTTCTGTCATTTGTGGGTTCAGCTGGTTCGTCCTTTCTTCGGTTGGCCTTCCTTCTGTTGGTTTGGTTCTTCAATTCTTTATAGTAGCTTCGAGCCAATCGGACCAGCTTAGGTCGATCTCCTTCTTCGTCTTCTGAGTCTGAGTTTGACTCGGGTTCAGGCTGTGGCTTCTTCTTTGTTGACCTTCCAGTTTTTCCTGCAACAAAGGCATACCTTTCTCGGCCATATTGCAGTTAGTCTGTTCATGAAGTTCTAATTCGGAAAATAATTCATCTAATTTAATTTTTGAGAGATCCCTTGAAACCTTGTATGCATCTACCATAGAGCCCACAAGGTGTTTCTAGGGAAAGCATTTAAAGCATACCTTATTAGGTCACGATTTTGACCTTGTGACCTATAGTGTAAGGACCGTTCATCAATTCTTGGATACGTGCGTGGAGCTGGGCTGCTGTTTCGTTGTCGGCCATCTTGATGGTATACAATTTTTCAGGAGCAGATCTCTTTACTGATCCTAGTGTCTGATGTTCTTCGTGCAGCTCGATCAATTTTGCCCACAGCTCCTTGGCACTGTTGAAGGGGCCCACCCGGTTCAGCTCCTCTTTTGTTAAGCCACATTGAAGAGTCTGAGTCGCCTTTGCATCTGCTTCGATTCTTCGTTTCAGAGCGTGTCCCACTCTGTGTAGCTTTGAGGTAGTCCTTCAGCATTTGTGGAATCTCCAGTCCTGACTGGATGATAATCCACATGTCCACCTGAGTTTTCAGGTGGACCTCCATTTGACTTTTCCAGTAGGAAAAGTCTTCTCCACTAAAAAGTGGAGGCCTGGCGGTGCTGAATCCTTCTTGCATAGCCATTTAATCTGAGAAAAATAACTAACAAAAAATTTCCCAAGACTTGGTCTTGGATTAGTAGTGCGGGATAAGGAAAATAAAATAACGAGGGGTCTTGCACCAACCTCGATTAACGAAAAAATTCGAACGAAAAATTAGAAGAAATTCGAACGAGATAAAGAAAAAAAAATAAAAAATAAAAAATCCGAAAATATTCAAACTGGTGGTTGCACCAAATTTGAACTTCCCCGCTCTGATACCACTTGTTGGATCGAGACAAACGATAGAGGGGGGGGTGAATATCGTTAGTGTTTTCGGAAAAACTTAGAGGAAATACGCAGCAGAAATTAAGAAACACAATCACACAGAGACACGATCGATTTTACTTGGTTCGGAGCCTGGGTCGACTCCTACTCCAAGGCCCAACGGTCGTTGACCGTTTACTTTGGCCAATTCTATATGAGGCGCAAAAGCAGTTTACAAATATTGATTACAGAATAAGTGCAGTAAATTAAAATTCGACTCTTCTTTATCGACGTCCGGAGTAGATGGTATTTTCGGAGCGGGAGGACGTCGTCGGCGCTTGAGTCTCGTGTCGAGAGGTTTTCGGAGCAGAGCGCGGGAGCAGAAAGCGTAGAAGCATTTAATGAAATTGTTGTTGAGCCTTGGGGTCGAGGGCCCTTTATATAGGGCCTAGGGGCACCCGGAACGTCGGGGGCGCCCCCCCCACGTGTCACTTGATCCGCCTCGGTCTCGGTCAGCTTCTGATCCCTTCAAACTCGGGATCAGATCTTGACCGGGGCGCCCGGACGCTGGGGGCGCCCAGGTTGACCGGGTCAAACTTATCCCTTGGCTTCGCTGGCTTGGCTTCGATGGCTTGCTATTGGGGGCGCCCGGGAGCAGCGGGGGCCCAGGATAGTAGCTGTCGAAGCTTGCTTTGCTTTCTTGTGTTTTGTGTTTACCTTGGGGGCGCCCGGGACATCCGGGCGCCCTGGTCAGCTGTTGCCTCATTTCCTTTGAGGCTCTCTGAGCTGCAGACACTCGTTCCTGCATCCAGGGTTCTAAAGATGCTTCAACAACTTATTTTTTGTTTTTCCTCTCAATCTTATACTCTTCATTTTCTTATAAATTTCTGCCATCATAAGTTTCTGTGGTTTCTTTCGATTTGTCGCGTGATATTCTGATTTGTTCTAATGATTGATTAAGA
>JAGFNQ010001182.1:79993-102715 GCA_024364735.1 Boesenbergia rotunda
TATAGAAGAGACAGGAATGTGTATCGAGAAGATAGGTTTGATGGAAATCGAAGGGCTAATGACTTGGGTGGTATAAAGTTGAAGATTCCATCTTTCCAAGGTAAAAATGATCCTGAAGTTTATTTGGAGTGGGAAACTAAGCTGGAAATGGTGTTTGATTGTCATGATTTTTCAAAACTTAAGAAGATAAAGCTTGCTGCTATTGAATTCATTGATTATGCTATTATTTGGTGGGATCAAGTAGTGATGAATCGTAGAAGGAATAGAGAGCAACCTGTGTCCACCTGGGAGGAGATGAAGATGCTCATGAGAAGGAAATTTGTACCGAGCCATTATTATAGAAGCTTATATCAGCGACTGCAGAGGTTGTCTCAAGGCTCCAAACGTGTGGATGAATATTTTAAGGAGATGGAGTTGTCCATGATTCGGGCTAATGTAGAAGAAGATCGGGGGCTAGGTTCTTACATGGATTAAATCCTGAAATTGCTAATATTATTGAATTGCAGCATTATGTTGAGTTGTCTGACATGGTCCACCAAGCTCAAAAAGTGGAGGAACAACTCAAGAGGAAAGGATTGTCTAGGAGGGGACAACCAATGGCTACCAACAACACATGGCGAGGAGCTCTAAGAAGGGAGGAACAACTTCAAAATAAGCCAAAGTTTGAACTCTTCAAGAAGCCCAAATCAATAACATCCACTACTCAAGGTACTAGCGAATCAATTTCTTTCAAATCTCATGATATTAAGTGTTTTAAATGTCAAGGGTGTGGTCATATAGCCAGCCAATGTGTGAACAAAAGGGTGATGGTGATAAACACCCAAGGCGAACTTGAGTCGGAAGATGAGGATGAAGTAGATGAAGTGCCCCAAATAGAGGATAGTGATGATGAGCAACATGTTGTTGGAGACTTATTGGTGGCCCGACGAGTTCTCAATATGCAAGCTAAGGTGGAAGAAGATAATCAAAGGGAGAACTTGTTTCATACTCGTTGCTTTGTGAATAAGAAGGTTTGCAGCGTTATTATTGATGGTGGGAGTTGCACCAACGTGGCAAGTACAGATTTGGTGGAGAAATTATCACTCCCAACTCAGAAACATCTGCGTCCTTATAGACTTCAATGGTTGAATGATTGTGGGGAACTCAAGGTGACAAAGCAAGTCTTGGTAGCAATTTCGATTGGCAAATGTGATGTGGTTCCCATGCATGCATGTCATCTTTTGTTGGGAAGGTCTTGGCAATTTGATCGAAAGGTAACACATGATGGGTTGACGAATAGGTATTCCTTTACTCTTGAGGGACATCTTATTACTCTTGTACCTTTGACTCCAAGACAAGTTAGGGAGGATCAATTGAAATTACAAAGAGTGAATGAAAAAAAGAGAAAAAGAAATTGAGAGAAAAAAGTCAAAAAAGATGAAAAGAAAGAAAACAACATTGAGAAAAGTGAGAATGAAGAGAAAAAAAAGAGAGAAAAGAAAATAGCTTCTATGCAAAAAAAAAGTGAGATCAAAAGAGCTTTGTTTTCAAGCCAACTACCTCTTATACTTTTGTATAAGGAGGCACTATTGACACTAACGATCTTAACGATTCTTTGCCAAGTGTTGTTGTTTCTCTCTTACAGAAATTCAAGGTTGTTTTTCCAGAAGAAGTTCCACATGGCTTGCCTCCTAGTAGAGGAATTGAACATCAAATTGACTTCATACCCGGTGCTTCCATCCCAAATCGACCTGCCTATAGAAGCAATCCAGAGGAAACAAAAGAACTTCAAAGACAAGTTAATGAATTGCTGGAGAAGGGGTATATTCGAGAAAGCATGAGCCCTTGTGCAGTTCCTGTATTACTAGTTCCTAAGAAGGATGGGACTTCGAGGATGTGTGTGGATTGTCGAGCCATCAACAACATAACGGTAAAGTATCGCCACCCAATTCCTAGGCTTGATGATATGCTTGATGAATTGCATGGTTCTTGTATATTCTCAAAGATTGATCTTAGGAGTGGATACCATCAGATTAGGATGAAGGAAGGTGATGAATGGAAGACTGGTTTTAAGACAAAACATGACCTATATGAATGGTTAGTAATGCCTTTTGGGCTAACTAATGCTCCAAGCACTTTTATGCGTTTGATGAACCATGTTTTGCGTGCTTTCTTAGGAAGATTTGTAGTTGTGTATTTTGATGATATTTTGATTTATAGCAGAAGCTTAGAAGAGCATGTCACACATCTAAGGTCAGTTTTGAGTGTGTTGAAAGAAGAGAAGCTTTTTGCTAACTTAACAAATGCACCTTTTGTACGAATAGAGTTGTGTTTCTTGGTTTTGTTGTTAGTGCTAATGGTGTTGAGATGGATGAGGAAAAGGTGAAAGCAATCCAAGAGTGGCCAACACCGACAACAATCGGCCAAGTGAGGAGTTTCCATGGTTTGGCTAGCTTCTATAGACGGTTTGTTCGTGATTTTAGCAATATTGCAGCTCCACTTACTAAAGTCATCAAGAAAAATGAGTCATTCAAGTGGGGAGAGGAGCAAGAAAGGGCATTCAACACTTTGAAAGAAAAGCTAAGTTCTGCTCCTTTACTAATCTTACCAGATTTTTCTAAAACCTTTGAAATCGAATGTGATGCTTCTGGTGTTGGAATAGGTGTTGTGCTTATGCAGGAAATGAGGCCCATTGCTTACTTCAGTGAGAAGTTGAGTGGAGTCACTCTCAACTATCCCACTTATGACAAGGAGATGTACGCGTTGGTGAGAGCATTGGAGACATGGCACATTACCTATGGCCGAAAGAATTCGTGATTCACACAGATCATCAATCTCTAAAGCATTTGAAGAGCCAACAAAAGTTGAACCGCCGCCATGCTAAATGGATGGAATTCATCGAGACCTTTCCTTATGTGATCAAATATAAGCAAGGCAAAGAGAACGTGGTTGCTGATGCATTATCTCGAAGGTATGCTTTACTTTTCGCCTTAGATACGAAATTACTTGGATTTGAATATATCAAGGATTTATATGCCAATGATGCTGATTTTTCTGAAGTGTACAAAGCATGTGACAAGGTTGCTTTGGTAAGTTCTATAGAAATGATGGTTTTTTATTTCGTGAGAATAGATTGTGTGTGCCTATGTGTTCCTTGCGGAATTGTTTACTAGGGAAGCCATAGTGGTGGCTTGATGGACATTTTGGTGTGACTAAGACTTTAAGGGTCCTACAAGATCACTTCTTTTGGCCTCATATGAAATGTGATGTGGAGAAAATCTGTGAGAGGTGTATTACTTGCAAACAGCTAAATCTAAGTTAAAACCCCATGGCCTGTATACTCCTTTGCCTATACCTAGTGAGCCTTGGACTGATATTTCGATGGACTTTGTTTTGGGACTACCCGGACTAAGAGGGGAAGGGACTCAATTTTTGTTGTGGTAGATAGGTTTTCTAAGATGACACATTTCATTCCATGTCATAAAACTGATGATGCCTCGCATGTAGCTGACTTGTTCTTTAGAGAAGTTGTTAGGTTGCATGCATGCCTAGAACAATTGTCTCCGATAGGGATGCAAAGTTTTTGAGTTATTTTTGGAAGACTTTATGGGGAAAATTGGGAACTAAATTGTTGTTTTCCACTACTTGTCATCCCCAAACAGATGGGCAAACTGAAGTTGTTAACCGAACATTATCTTTCTTACTTCGTGCTATCATTAAAAAGAATTTGAAAACATGGGAAGATTGTCTACCACATGTTGAATTTGCTTACAATAGAAGCATACATTCTGCAACTCAGTTCTCTCCATTTGAAATTGTTTATGGATTCAATCCTTTGTCTCCATTGGATTTAATTCCTTTGGCCGTGAGTGAGCATCTAAACTTATATGGTAAGCAGAAGGCTGAATTCGTGAAGAAGATTCATCAACAAGCACGACTGAATATTGAGATAAAGACTCAACATTATGTTCATCAAGCTAACAAGAGGATCAAGAAAGTTATATTTGAACCAGGAGAGTGGGTCTGGCTGCACCTAAGGAGCGATTTCCAGAGACACGACGTTCTAAACTTCTACCTCGAGGCGATGACCCATTTCAAGTAGTGAAGCGCATCAATGATAATGTCTACCAACTTGATTTGACTGGTGAGTATGGTGTGCATAGTACTTTTAATGTTGCTGATTTGTCTCTTTTTGATGTAGGTGATGATTTGAGGCAAATCCTTTTCAAGAAGGGGAGAATGATGCACATCAAGAAACTAGTCATGATGCACATCAAACCAACGATCATTTATCACTTCCAGAAGGTCCAATTACAAGATTTCGGGCAAAACGTTTCAAGGAAGCACTAAACGGACTAATAGAAGAACAATTTTCTGATTATGAAAAAAAAGAGATCAAGATAAATCCAAGTACCGATCAAGTGTTCATCCATGTGATTGGACTTATTCATGGAAAACTTATCTTGCATGAGTGCTCATTCTTACAATTAATGAGGACTAGTTTGATTTGAGTTGCTAAACTAGTTAATAGCAAACAAGAGTACTATTTTGATTTGAATTGCAAAACTATTTAATTGCATGCAATTATGAATGCAAGGCAAAGTTTGTAATCTTCATTACTTCCTCCTACTATATAAGGGAGGGAGCATGATAATGGAAAGAACAACTTTTTGGGTGAAACTCTTATTTGTGTGATTTCTTAGTTCGTGAAAGAACTTCTGAACTTATCAAATTTGTCTCGTGGCGTTCAAACTTCCGAAACTTATCACCCTTGCGGTGTGGCGTTTCTTTCTCCGTAGTCTTTGGTTCGTTCCATCTCTTTGGTTATAGGTCAAGGCTCAAACTCTTGTCTTCTTGTTCTTGGGGTTCTTTTCCATCGATTGTTCTCGGGTTCCATCACGATTGTTGGTGGGGTTCGTATCAGATCCAGAAGTCTAACATTCCAAAATTCACGCCCTATTTAGAGGAAAAGCCACCTTGTGAATTATTGATTAAAATAATAATAATAATAGTCCTCATCGCTAGTAGGGATGATAAGTTTTCCCGTGGATTTGGATACCTGCGGGGAAAATCCGAAATGGGGCGAGTTTGGGAAGGTATTATCGGATTTGGATTCGGATTCGGGGATTCTTTAAAATCCTCGAAACAGACTGGGGCGGATATGGGGATGCTATCTCCATTCCTGAACCCGCCCCGATATTTCTAATAATAATAAATTAATAATAATTATTAAAATAATTTCAATAATATTAAAGATTTATGAAAATCTAATACGAATCATAAATTAATAATAATTATTAATTTATTATTATTGGAGATATCTCTGTGGCGGGGATGGGGATGGGGGTTTAATCCCCGTGGGTTCGGAGACGGGGATTCCCCGATTAAGTGGAGGCGAGGATGAGGACGAGAACGGGGATGGAGATTTACTTCGGGGACGGGGATAGAGACGGCAAACCCGTCCCCAACCCGCCCCATTGCCATCCCTAATCACTAGGTGTGTTGTCAAAGCCACACAAATTAGAATTTCAGTTTATATGATCATGGATTCAGTATAACAGAGTCCAACCTTGCATTAACAGAAGTTTGAGCCATAGTGATAGAGTTCATCTTCCCTCATCGATGCTACTGTTTCCAGTCGATTCAACAGACAAAATTCTGGGTTCCACATTGTCAGTGCTCCAAAATGAAAAGCTAGTTCGCTCTGTTGCATGTCTTCGGTGTGAAGCATCAGAATTCTGGACACAATGCCAAAGGAGCAAATAAGAAAGCCTCTCGGTCACATCATGATTTCTAGATCCCCTACCAGCATAGTCACGACTCTCGACATCGGTGGCCGATGCGCTAGTGATGCTTGGGTATAAAGTAGAGCTACTCCAACGACTCAGTTCACCTCTTCCTCACAAATGATGTTAAACTTCAATCCACCGCCTCTATTTGTCGATTGTTCTTGAGTAGAGTGCATGCCAAAGATAGGAATTTGGTCTCAGTTGAGATTCTCTTAAAAAAACTACAGCCTTAATTCATTTCAAGGAACAAGTAAGTTAATACAATTAATCAGATTTAAAATGTTGGGATTTAGTTATACTGCTTTATCACCATAATTAGCATTTGTATCCGTATCCATTCAGGAAGGTAAACTGTCTCGTGATCAAGTCGTTTAGAGTTGGGCCTTCCACTAAGGAAATGTGAATGAAATAAAGAGATAGAGAAGAAGAGATTTTTTATATCATTTTCCTATAGTTTAGAGATCTTTTTTGGCTTGCCTGACTCAAACCCAGATAATCATAAATTGAAAATGATATAGAAAGTCCAAAGATACAAAAACCCATAATCAATATCGAATCATGCTCTGATACCAATAAAATTATCATGTCTCAAGGGTATAATTGTCTGCTAACCTAATCTAATAAATAATTATTAATCTTCTCCCAATCTATATATAGATTCCTTATACCGTTTGATGAGCAAGCTCAAATCCAACATAATAAGCCTTAACCAAAACACAACCATTAAGCATTTGGTTCAGTTCAAAACCAAACCAACTTGATTTAATAACCAAACTCTTATAATTAAAACCAAATCAATTTTAATTTATAATTATATCAAAGAGGATCCATCTAATCTTCAAAAGATGTAGTCCAAACAGACTTTCATCTTTTATCTGGTCCAAACAGACTTTTATCTTTCGTTTGTGGACTAAACAGACATAGTCTCTTTCTTGATGTGGGAATTCAATTCTCAAATTCGTCTCGCAGTGCGTATGACCTAATAGGTTCTTAGTTATATTGGTCGTCCATAATTAATTATTAATTATGATCGATCATGAGTGACACTTAATAGTACATCATGATCTCCAATTAATCGAAAAATCAACGATTGATCTCAGAACTTCTTCTGAAACCTTTCAGCAGCTACAATGAGTCATACCTCATTCTTTTCACTCATCTTATACTTACTTGGTTCAGGACATGATTTATGTGTCTCTCCCCACTAGACTGACTGCATCATACCTAGTCCAAGTAATACTTACTTGTCATATGGATTCAAATTACCCATACAGACATATGTATCTAAGAGTACAATACTCTTAAAATGTGATACTTTTACCAAAGATTTTAAGTAGCAATCCTGACAAGTGGACATAGGATATATGTCTCCTTGTAAGGAGCGATGAACCCTCTGTGGGCTATCCAAACACCTTCGGACATTTGACTTATACCAAATTATTCCCGGGTCATACCTCCAAGGAGATGTTTTTTTTAAGATGTCAAAGAATAAGTCTCCATAACCAAGGTAACTTGAATACCTCAAATCGTAGAAAACTCGCACTTAAGCTGCAACAAAATATTTATTGACATATCTATAAATATATATGTAGAAAATCATATGAAGTCTCATAACAGGTCACTGTAATAATTAATTACCATAACTAACATCCATGTTTAACTCTCAACATCCCAATATCTCCAACTAATAAAGAACAACTACTTGGTTAGACTAAAAAGTATAACACATGCTAGTCTCACAGAATTGATGATGTCCAAACACATCAATTCGTCGATTAGGGAAGATTTCAATATATTCATAATTACACATGTAGAGATACTCACTAGTTGTGATCCAATCACAAGTTCTCTCATGCTATGAATTATATTACGGACATTTAGTAAATGAATTTAAGATCCAATCATGTACATAAAATATATACACTCAAATAGTAAATTTTTATTTATTTAATAAATAGTACATATTATAAGGCGATTACCTTAGAACATCTCTCAGATATAACATAAGATGCCTCTCAATTTGTTCTCCGTGAAGCACGACTAAAGAAACCATGAGAGAATATATACAGTGGTTTAACAAAGTTGTCTTGGACGTGCCCTCGACCACCTCTGAAGTGCTCGTAAGTGCTTATTTCCAAGGCCTACAAGAAGGAGACCTCTTCCGATCTCTAGTGAAGAAACCCACGACAACTTTCAACCATCTTTTGGGTTGAGTAGAGAAGTATATCAAAGTCGAAGAACCCCAAGCCACGACGAAGAAGGAGATTGTGGCCCCAACATTAGTATTGGCTCGGCGGCCGGCCCGAGCGCAAGGCACCTCCGCCACCTCTTCGACACAAGGAGCCACTCACTAATCAACAATATACCCATTCAAGGTAGGTGGCAGAATGGAGCAAACCGTAGAAGTAGCCCCAATTTCCGACTAGGAGTTAGGTAGGTCGGGCAATGAGAAGTCTAGATGTTATTGTATTTATCACTGATCTCATGAGTATTACACCCATGAATGCTAACAATATGCTAGATAGGTATGCCCGAGGAGAGAATTTGGAGTGTCGAGCCAATCATCGAAGAAATTCACTAAATCACCGAACCAATCATCGAAGGGACACTCCCCCGAGAAGGAGGTCTCGATCTCAAGAGCTAGCTCAACGTCGGCAGGCAACCCATCCCGAAGAAGCTCTGGAGGATCCTTCGTGTCGAGGTGATATCAACATGATCTGGATAGGCTTGACCAATGGATATTCAAACTGAACTAGGAAGACTCATGGCCAAAGGCTCGAGAATTACGGGATCGGCTCCAAATCTCAGGCAAGAATAGGTCTCCCGATCAGTTTCGGCCCACGTGACCTGGAAGGGGTAACTACTTTCCATGAGGATGCACTGGTGATATTAGTTGTCATAGCTAATTACAACTTGGCGAGAGTCTTCGTCAACACCAGGAACTTGGTGAATGCGCATTTTAAAAGGCCTTTGAACATATGCAGATAGACTTGTTGGGAATACAATTAAAATCCTATATTAAAAATACATAGAAAAGATTATGAATTTATAATATGGAAGATATCTTCATTAGTATGAGACCTTTTAGATAGAGCTCAAAAATAAATTTATGAGAGCTAGGCTCAAAATGGATAATATCATACCATTATGAAGATATTGAATTCTTTTGGTCATAACAAGTGGTATCAGAGTCATGGTCCAGATCGAGTCATGTGAGTGGAATAGTGGCCTTGAATGAAGGAGGTGGGGGCTCCCAGAGGAGTAAACTTTAAGCGAAAAGTCTAAGCAGGTCTAGGGAGGTTGAATGCTTGGCAAAAACTCTAGGAGAGTGAACCATAAGTGTTGAAAAGTCCAAAGAGGTCAAGGGTGATCGGATGCTTCGTGAAAATCCTATGGGAGTGAATCCTAGGTGGTGAAAAAAAAAGTCTTAGAGGAGAGGAGTGATTGAATACTTGAGGGGAGTCTTTGATTGGCCAAATGCTTGAGGAGAGATCTATAGCAGGTCAATAGTGACCAGATGCTTGAGGGGAGGCCCAGAGCATATCAAGAGTGATCGAATACTTGAGGGGAGGCCCGGACAATGAGAATAATGGTGATCCTTCATTTGAGGGAAGGATTATTGGGAATACAATCAAAGTCTCACATTAAAATTATATGAAAAAGATCACGGACTTACAAGATATAAGATATTTTCATTTATAAGCGACTTTTTGGATAGAGCCTAAAAATAAATCCATCAAGACTTAAGCCCAAACTTGGATATCAAAACTTGGATACAAAAGAAAGGGAAAGAGATATTTATAAAATAGCTAAAGCGAGATAAGGGAAAATAAAAAACCTTAGCCAAATAAGATGTATTAAAGATGAATGCAATAGAGCACTAGTAAATGATAGCGAAATAAATGAGCGGTGGAGGATTTACTTTTATCAACCTTTTAATGAATGTTTAGGGGACCAACTTAACTTAAGTAATTTAAGTAGTTCAAATAAATATAGAAATTTTTATTTTCATCGTAGAATTCAAACTTTAGAAGTAGAACAAACTTTGAAAGAGATACAAAATGGAAAAGTCATGAGACCAAATGATATCCCAATAGAGGTATAGAAGTGATTAGGGAAGCAAGGTATTGAATGACTTACAAAATTATTTAATATGATATTAAAAATAAAAAAATGTCTAATCAATGGAGGGTAAGCGCTCTAGTTCTCTTAAATAAGAACAAAACAGACGTACAAAATTTTACAAACTATAAGGGTATTAAACTAATAAATCATACCATAAAATTTTGGAAAAGAGTAATAGAAAAAAGATTAAGTAAGGAGATCACGGTGACCGAAAACCAATTTGAGTTCATGCCTAGAAGTTCAACAATAGAAGTTATACATCTTCTTAGACAATTAATTGAAAAATATCGAGAGCAAAAGAATGATCTACATATGATATTCATTGATTTAGAAAAAGCTTATGATAGGGTCCTAGGAGAAATTATATGGAGAATTCTAGAAAAGAGAGGCGTTAACGTAACAAATATTGAACTAATTAAGGATATGTACGAAGATTTAAAGATCAGAGTGAAGACTTCAGGCGGATTAACTGAAACATTTCTAATAAGGATAGGGTTACATCAAGGATCAACTCTAAATCTCTATCTTTTTACACTAATCATAGACGAACTCACTGGACACATTCAAGATACAGTACGATGGTGCATGTTGTTTGCAGATGATATTGTTTTGATAAACGAGACACGTGAAGGAATAATTGCTAAACTAGAATCTTAGTAGAAAATACTAGAAGTGAAAGGTTTTAGACTTAGTACAGTAAAAATAGAATATATAAAATTTAAGTTTAATAATATTAAACGTAATGAGACAATTGTTAAGATAGGAGATGACGTGTTGTCTAAAACTGAGAGTTTTAAGTATTTAGGATCATTTTTCCAAAGTGATGGAGCAATTAAGGGAGATATCTTGCATAGAATACAAGCAGGATGGTTGAAATGGAGATTAGTGTCAGGTGTTTTATATGATCGTAAAATACCTCTAAAACTTAAAGGGATGTTCTACAAAATAATAGTTAGACTTGCTATGTTATATGATACTGAATATTGGGCTATGACTCGGGCATATGAACAAAGGATGACAGTTACATAGATAAGGATGTTAAGGTGGATGTGTAGACATACGAGGATGGACAGAATAAAGAATGAGAGCATTAGAAAGTCGAAGTCATCTATTGAGGAAAAACTTCAAGAGAGATATTTGAGATAGTACGGACATGTACATAGACGCCCAATAAATGCCCATGTTAGGTGATATGAAACTATGATAAATACGCACATTAAACATGGATGAGGAAGGCCAAAAAAGCCTTGGTTGGCAACAATAAAACAAGATAAAATTTATTTAAATATATATGATGATATAATAGAGGATAGAGCCCAATGACGTAGAATAATCCATATAATCGACCCCACCTAGTGGGATAAGGCTTGATTGTTGTTGTTGAGGACTTATGCCCAAAGTAGACAATATCATACATTGTAGAAATACATGATTTTTTTATTTTAACAAGATCGGCATAAGTTGCGACCTATCTCTACGGCGTCGTTTGGGTTTACTGAACATGAGGTAAATTCGCTCGGGCAGATCAGTCTCCAGCTATCCCTCGGAGACGAACCTTAGAAGCGAACTCGGACTATTATCTTCACAAGGGATGATGTTGTTGGCGTTACAGGCAATTGCGATCTTCATCTTGAAACGTTGGCGTTACTGGCCAGTACGTTTAATACCCCCATTGATGGAGGTAGATGAAACGCCTGCTTCTCCCTATAAAGATTGCGTCCAAATGCAATCCAAAGAGTGTAGACGAAGAGGAATCGGAGCATCGAATCAAAGTGGTATTAGGTTTGTGAAAGATCGGGATTTGTCCGTGGTGATTTTTCTCGTGACAGCAGGCAAGCAGAAGAAACAGAAGAAGAAGGAGATCACTGTAAGTATGATTCACTTATAATCTATTCATCGATCTCATGCTTTCAATCTAGTATTGGTATCAGAGCAATTAGATTGTGAGAGCATGAAAAGAATTTACCTTTGTACTTAAATTCCTTTGCGGTGAACTCCTCGCTCTGTTGATGGATAAAATCGGTGAAATCGCCACTGAGTTCTCCAATCGCTGCGCGTTTTCATCCCATGGCCGACGATCGCATCACGCGCGCAAGGGAGCCGTTGCTGTCGGCTGGATGTGTCGATGGAGGCGGCCATAGCGTTGGTGATGGCGGAAAAAAAGGAGTCGGCTGCGTGGGGAAGAAGGTTGCGCGGAGAAGAAGAAGAGGCGGCTGCGTTGAGATTAGGTTTTGTGGTTTTAAGGAGAAAAAGTTGATTTTATTAAATCAACGGGAAAAAAAAACTGCCGAAACCTATTCTGTAGCTGAAAAACATTGTTGCCCAAAGGAGGATCGAAACCCTAACCTCTCACTAAGAGAATAGAGTCTCAACCAGAAGGTGTAATCGGTAGTTAATTTAGTGTTGGTTCAATTAATTTAAATTAGATTCAAGTTTAGTTTAATGAGATTAGGTTGGTCCAATCTGTTTTGGTTCAAACCATTAGTTGGTTTAACCAAACCATTTTGATCAAATAATCTGAACTAAACAGACTGATTTGATCATTATGTTGAACCCCAAATTTAAATAGGCTTAAGTGAAGCAATAATAGTAAGACAGACAAATCGATCAGTCTAGTAGCATAGTTAATTGTAGCTATAAACATAAAGGAAACTTATATGCTTTTATCTATTTGTGTGCTTCTTTCTATGCATATGTGTGAATTGAAAAAAACTGGTTTTGTTACTGGTTTTGTCAGTTTTGTACTGACTATGTCGTTTTTCAATTCCAGATGTCGCATGAGATATGCACCACGATTCATTGCTATGAGCGAAGTCGTGAGATAATATAGTAGATAGAAGAAGTTAACTATAGTCCCATTCTCGGAATCCAAGGCAATATAGGAAAACTGGATCGACTATTTTGGAAACTCGAGCAGGAAGAGTTTCCAATCTTGGATGACTATAGGATTGGAGCATTGATTCGTTCATTGCCAAAGCGTGCGAGAGAAGTTACACACAAGATATGGGGGCATCATGAATGTCGCATCTCATATGCTGAGTTATGTAAGCAACTACTTCGCCATGAGTTTCTAGAGGATCTAGAAGATTCTGAGGAGGACCCAGAGGAAGATCCCGAAATGTTCAAGGACGATCCTAAAATGTTCGAGGAAGATCCCGAAATATTCGAGGAAGATCTTGAAATGCCTGAGGAAAATCCTGAAATATTTGAGGAAGATCCTGATATTGAAATGATCGAGGAAGATCCTGAAATATTTGAGGAAAATCCAATAGAATCTGTGGAAGATCCCGAGACTGATCAGACTGGCCGATTAGAGATGAACGAGAGAGTGATAGTCACTGCCATAATATTTTTTATTATGGGAATAATGTCAACTTATCTAGTTCATTAAATTCTGTTTGTTGTATGAACTGATTAAGCCTATTAAATAAAGTTATGTTATGTGTTAATTGACTTGTCAATGATTAGTTCATTATATGATTAGTTCATATTAAATGATTAGTTCATTATATGATTAGACAAATGATTAGTTCGTTTAATGGGATGTATATAATATAATTGATCAATGTTAATTAGATTGGATTATACGAACGATGAGTGAAAACGTAGTTATCACTTGAATTCGTAAATCAAGTCAAGTTTACATTGAGTCAATTAAAAATTATGTACAGATGATATACACTGAATTAATGAATAATATGTTTATTTATGATAGATCATGGCAACTAAGAACATCATAGCTGAACTGAACAAGGGAGAGAAATTGTATGGGGACAACTATAAAATATAGCATCTCAAGATACAATATGTTCTTGAGGAACAAGAAGTTCTGGAGGCTGTAAATCATTTCATGGTAGAATCTGCTGTTGGTTCAACTGCACAGTACAGACTTGATCTAGATGCCTATAGGGCATGGAAGAAAAAGGACTCCACTGTAAAGGGGATATTGATTAGTTCAATGGTAGATGACCTAGTATTTGAGTATGAGCCACTACCATCAGCTCATGCTGTCTGGGTTGCCCTGAGAGAGAAATACAGTGGAGTTAGTGTAAGCAAGCTTCGTCAACTGACAATCAAGTTTGACAGTTGTAAAAAGCGCCCGAATGTGACGATGACCCAACATCTGAGAGAAATGGGGAATATGATTCGGGAGCTTAAGACTACTGGTCATGAGTTGACCGACGAACAACAGGTTCAGGCAGTTATTCGTTCCCTTCCTGATTCTTGGGAAACAATGAAACAGAACCTTACTCGCAGTGAGAGTATCAAGACTTTCATTGATGTCTCACGCCATATTGAACTGGAGGCGGAGAGAATAGAATCCGCAAGGATTTCTGAGCAAGCTTTTGTAGCTGAAGGTTCTGGATCCAAGAATAAGAAAAGATGGTTCAAGAAAGGAAAGGGTAAGGGAAAATAAGCTGGTGCTACTACTGTGCAAGACCCAATCAAGAAGAAAGGAAAAAAGTATGGAAAGAAACCTAAAAGCAAGCTAACTTGCTACAACTGTGGCAAGAAGGGTCATTTTGCTCGGGAGTGTACTGAGCCGAAAAAGGTAAATCCATGTTTGTCTTCTTTTCATGAGCTTTATGTTGCTAGTTCGGTGTTGTTAGCTGATTCTTATCCTTTGTGGATTATAGATTCAGGAGCAACGAACCATGTAGCTCGTGATCGAGTTACGTACGTGGAGTACCGTCGCGTACCAGCTGGCAATAAGTGGATATATGTGGGAAACAATGCAAGAATTGAAGTCAAAGGAATTGGCACTTGCAAACTCAACCTTCGTGGTGGGCATACATTGTTTCTGCATAATGTCCTATATGCTCCTCAGATTCGACGGAATCTGGTTTCTGTGAATTGTCTTCTTGAATTGGGTTATTGTATGAATTTTTACAGTCGACGTGTGAAACTTAAAATTGACTCTGTGTTAATTGGATATAGTTTTATATCAAACTGTTTCATGGTTCTTGATGTAGAACCAGATGTTAATTGTGGAAATAATGGTTGTTTTTCAAACATTGCTCTTACTAGTGATGCTGATGTTGATGATGAAGTTTGGCATGCTAGATTGGGACATATAGGACAAGAAAGAATAAATAGATTTGCAAGAGAGGGTCTGCTTGGCACTCGTGCTAAAGTTGACTTGTCTATATGTGAGCATTGTCTTGCTGGAAAAGCAACTAGAAAACCGTTTGGTAAGGCTATTAGGGCTGAATCGCCATTGCAATTGATTCATTCGGATATTTGTGGTCCGATGAACATGAAGGCTAGACATGGTAGTTCATATTTCATTATATTTATTGATGATTTCACACGTTTTGGTCATGTGTATTTGATTTCTCATAAATCTGAAGCATTAGATTGCTTTAATCGTTATTTGAACGAAGTTGAGAATCAATTGGAACGTAAGGCTAAAACCTTACGCACTGATCGTGGAGGTGAATACTTGTCTGATCAGTTCAAGACAATATGTAATGAGAAAGGGATTATTAGACAGTTAACTATCCCTAGAACTCCACAGCAAAATGGAGTTGCTAAAAGAAGAAATCGAACTCTTCTTGAAATGGTTAGGTCGATGATGGCTCAAGCTAATTTGCCTATTTCCTATTGGGGAGATGGATTATTGGCAGTGACCTACATACTTAACCGGGTGCCTTCTGTTGGTGCAATCTTGCTCCAAGTAATTATAGTTTTCATGTTTGGCTAAACAAGTTTAAGTTAGGCAATGTTTTTGTGTTCTAACTTGTGTGCTTTGAGTAAGCAGGAAAGTCCAGGTGGAAGACTTGGCAAGGGAAGTCCAAGAAGAGAGTCTTGGCAAAGGAAGTCCCGGAGGTGTGACCTCTTGGCAAAAGGGAGACTTAGTATGACGAAGCCGATGGAAACACTTCAAGCAAGTGCAAGAATGAGGAGTCGTGAACTCAGAAGCATCCAAGAGAGGCACAAGGCTTGTGGAAGGTGTTTGAAGGCGTCATTCAAGACTAAGGGATGAAAAGGGAAGCTGAAATGTGATTTCTCAGCTTCATCAGTCGACTGGCAAGTTGTCAGTCGACTGGGACCACAACACACAGAGAATCGGGTCGACCCAAGGAGGGTCGACCAGTCGACTGCCAGTCGACTGGAATTGGTACCAGTCGACTGGATCCAGTCGACTGGTCCTGTACCGGTCGACTGGAGGTCGACCGTTGCGAAGGCGGCTGAGGCACTCATTACATATTTTGTAGCCGTTGAAGCCTACCAGTCGACCGGTAAGTGAGCAGTCGACTGGAGTCGCGGACGAAGATATAAAACCTAGTGTTTTATCATGGAGAAGGAAGGAGCTTTCCTTGTGTACGAAGTGTGCGATCATTCTAGAGCTCTCCAAGCTTCACAACTCTCTCAATCTTCTCCTCCAAGCTTTCATTTCATTTGTAAGAGGAGGGAGATCATTGTGTTAGGGTTTCTCCACCTTCAAGTGTGATCTTGAGAAGGAGAAGTTCATAGTGAAGGGTTTTGTGTGGTGTGTGTGGATCCTTGGATTAGTCACCTTGAAGAGGTGGATACCAAGTAAAATCAGTGAGTTAGTATTGATTTCTTTCCTACCTTCATATTTCTATTTGTATTGCTTCCGCTAACGTGTTTGTAGGAAAGAAAAATCGAAAGATAGCTATTCACCCCCCCTCTAGCTAGGGCAAAGATCCTAACAAGTGGTATCAGAGCCTTGGTTAGCTTTGGGAAGATCTAACAATCTACAAAGCATAAAGAATGACTCATCAAGAGGGATATAGCACCACACGACCACCTTACTTCGACGGGAACGATTTTGCTTATTGGAAAGGTAGGATGGAATTTTACTTAATGAATGACTTTGAAACTTGGCTTAGTATTGTGGAAGGTTTCGAGAAGCCAACGAATGAACAAGGAGAAACTCTTCCGATCAAGGCGTGGCCAAAAGAGATAAGAAAAGAGGCTCAAGCAAACGCCAAGGCTATCATGACTTTGCAATGTGGATTGTCAAAGGAATAAACAAGGTTGGACCTTTCAACTCGGCAAAGGAGCTTTGGGAAAAGCTCATTGAGTTGAATGAAGGGTCAAGTGAATCAAGAAGAGCCAAGAGGGATCTTCTTGTCGGCCAACTTCAAACTTTCTCCATGAAGCCTCATGAGACCGTAAGTCAAATGCACGGAAGATTCAAGGAGATCGTGAACGGTCTTCATGTGATAGGTGAGAAAGTTGAGAACCGAGACTTGGTGAGGTATGTTCTTCAAGCTTTCCCTAGAACCACCTTATGGGCATCAATGGTGGATGCTTACAAGGTGTCTAGGGATCTTTCAATTGTCAAAGTTGATGAATTATTTTGTGAATTCGAACTACATGAACAAACTAACTTGTCTTCCAAAGAAAAAGGCATTGCTCTATTTGTAGAAAAGAAAGAGAAGAAGAGCAAGAAGAAGGAGAAGAAGGAGGTGTCCTCATCCGAATCCGAGCAAGACTCCTCGGATAGTGAGGAAGAAATGTCCGCAAAAGAAGTAGCACATTATGTGAAGAAGATGATGGGAAGATCCAAAAGATTTATAAGAAGGGATGTAAGGAAAATGTTCACATCCCCAAAAGGTAAGAGTAGTCAAAGTTTTAATTCCATTCCTAATGTCACGTGTTATGAGTGCAACAAGAAAGGGCACATCAAGACGAATTGCCCGGAGTTGAAAAAGAAGGAAGAAAAAGAACACAAAAGGAAAGAGAAGAAAAAGAAAGAAGTGATGGTGGCTCAAGCCGAATGGGACAAGTCAAGTAGCGAATCATCGGATGATGAAGAGGAGTTGTGCCACATTACAAGGCACATGGCATTAATGGCACATCAAAGTGATCAAGACACATCAAGCGAAGAAGAGAACTCAAGTAGCGATGAATCATCATCTAGCGAAGATGAGGTAATGGATTCTCCCAAAGAAAAATTTCTTTATGATACTATTGCATATCTTAAGAATGCTTTGGTTAGGTCAAAAACTAAGGTCAAGGGGCTAAAGGAAGAAATTAGGACCCTTAAGGAGGACAAAGAGGAATCATGTGATGTAAGTAAAGTGAATGAGGAGAACATCAAATTAAAGGAGGAAGTTGTTGATCTAAAGAAGCGCTTAGAGAAATTCTCAATTGGATCAAAAGGACTTGACTTACTCCTAAATAGTCAAAGGGTTGCCTATAGGAAGGCCGGGCTAGGATACAAAGATAAAGAAGTCTCCTATATTTCCCTTGTAAATAGAAAAGGTCATCCAAGAAAAAGGGTGTCAAGGGTAATGTGAAACAAGTGTGGGTTCCAAAGAAGGATGTAAAAAATGTAAAGGGTTCAAACCTTAAGGCAAGGTAAAACAAGCATGGGTGCCTAAGAAATACCTCAAAAATGTTAGTGACTCAAACCTTTGGGTACCTAAGAGTGATGTGTTTTATGTTGTCTAGGTAAAAGAAAAGAAGGACACAAGCATGTGGATCTTGGATAGCGGATGTTCAAGCCACATGACCGGGGATGTGAGCAAGTTTTCAAAAATCAAATACACAAAGAAAGGGAAGGTGTCCTTTGGAAATAGTGGAAACTCAAAATTATAGGTAGAGGTACAATTGAGGTATCTTCTACTATCACAATTCATAAAGTTCTTCTAGTCAAGGATATGGAGTTTAACTTGCTTAGTGTGAGTCAATTATGTGATTCCGGGTATCAAGTAGAATTCCATACCAATAAGTGCTTGGTTAGACAATTAGGATTGAAAAATGTTGTCTTGGAAGGGTTTAGGAGGCAAAATCTTTATTACATAAATCTCTCTTATGCTTCTAACCCATCTATTGAGTGTTTCATGTCAAAAGAAGATGAAGGATGGCTATGGCATAGAAGACTTGGACACACCAACATGAAGAATATAGCCAAGGTTGCTAAAATGGAATTGGTAAAAGGCTTACCTAAAGTGAAGTTTGTCAAAGATAAGATGTGTGATGCATGCCAAGAAGGTAAGCAATCAAAGTCTTCACACAAAGGTAAAACTTTAGTAAGCACTAAATTACCTTTGGAATTATTGCATTTAGATCTTTTTGATTGTCATAGTACTCCTTCATTGATGGGAAATAAATATTGCTTAGTTATCATTGATGATTACTCTAGATATACATGGGTTTATTTTTTGAAACATAAGGATGATACCTTAGCAATTCTCATAAGCTTTGCCAAACGGGTAGAAAATGAAAGAACCTTGAAAATCAATAGGATTAGGAGTGATCATGGTGGAGAGTTTGAGAATTCAAACTTCTCTAATTTTTGCTTAGAAATGGGATACAAGCATGAATTTTCATGCCCTAGGACTCCCCAACAAAATGGAGTGGTTGAGAGGAAAAATAGGGCTCTACAAGAAGCGGCTAGAACTATGTTGAATGCATACTCTCTTCCCACGTATCTATGGGCGGAGGCGGTTAACACCGCTTGCTACATTCAAAATAGGGTTGTAATTCATAGATTCTTAGGAAAAACACCTTTTGAATTATGGAATGGGAAAATTCCCAAAATTCACTACTTTAGGGTGTTTGGTTGTAAGGCTTACATCCTAAACACAAAGGATGACTTGAGAAAATTTGATGCTAAGGCGGATGAAGGCATTTTTGTTGGGTACTCACTCACTAGTAAGGGGTATAGGGTGTACAATAAAAGAACCCAAGTAGTTGAGGAATCATCAAATGTTGAATTTGATGAATCCTCTAACACTTACCCTAGAAAATCTCCTATTGATAAGGACATAGAAACTAGACAAAAGGAGATAACCCAAGTTTTTCAAAACTTACAATTGGAAAGCAATGATCAAGGGGGAGAAAGAGGAGAATCGGATGATGAAAGGAGAAATGATGATTGTGAAAATGTTGATGTCACTCATTCTAGAACCGTTAGGAATCACCACAATCACCCCATTGATCAAGTAGTTGGAGATATTGACCAAGGAGTGAGAACTAGATCCTACTTTAGGGAACATGCTAGTCAAATAGCTCTAATTTCTAGCTTTGAACCGAAATCAATTAATGAAGCCCTAGGTGATAATGATTGGATTTTGGCAATGCAAGAAGAGCTAAATCAATTTGAAAGGAGTAAAGTATGGGATTTGGTTCCTAGACCCGATGGAAATACAATTGTAACAATCAAATGGGTGTTTAGGAACAAGCTAGATGAGCAAGGCAAGGTCACTAGAAATAAGGCTAGATTGGTTGCTAGAGGCTTCAATCAAGTTGAGGGGCTCGATTATGATGAAACATATGCCCCGGTAGCTCGATTAGAGTCTATTAGAATCCTATTAGGATATGCCGCTTACATGGGTTTCAAACTTTACCAAATGGATGTAAAATCGGCTTTCCTAAATGGAGTCATTAAGGAAGAAGTCTATGTAGAGCAACCACCCGGATTTGAGAGTCAAGACTATCCAAACCATGTTTATAAGCTTAACAAGGCTCTATATGGGTTAAAACAAGCTCCTAGGGCTTGGTATGAAAGACTCTCATCCTTCCTAGTGTCTAAGGGATTTAGGAGAGGAACAATTGACCCAACTTTGTTTATTAAATCTAGAGAAAATGATTTATTTGTTGCCCAAGTTTATGTTGATGATATCATTTTTGGGTCAACAAATGATGATTTTCTTCAAGAATTTATTAAACATATGGAAAATGAATTTGAAATGAGTTTGGTTGGGGAGTTAAAATTTTTCCTAGGTCTTCAAGTCAAACAAACACATGAAGGAACTCATGTATATCAAACAAAATATGCTAAAGAAATGATTTCCAAATTTGGTATGGAAAATGCTAAGGTGGCATCTACTCCAATAAGTACAAATGCTAAAATTGATAGTGACCTTGAAGGGAAAATAGTTGATCCTAAACAATATAGGAGTATGATTGGTAGCTTACTATATCTAACCGCTAGTAGACCGGATATACTTTTTGCGGTAGGTATGTGTGCTAGGTATCAATCCTGTGCCAAAGAATCCCATTTAGTGGTGGTCAAGAGATCTTGAGATATGTAAAGGGCACCCTAAATGTAGGACTTTGGTATCCTAGGAATCAAAACTTTGACCTAATAGGATATACCGACTCGGATTATGCCGGGTGTAAGTTAGATAGGAAAAGTACTAGTGGTGGTTGCCAATTCCTTGGATCCTCCCTAGTAAGTTGGTGTAGTAGGAAGCAACCATGTGTTGCTTTATCTACTACCGAAGCCGAATATGTAGCCTTAGGAGGATGTGTGGCTCAATTATTATGGATGATGCACACCTTAGAAGATTATGAGCTTCACTACTCCAAGGTCAAAATCCTATGTGACAATATGAGTACCATCAACTTGACAAAAAATCCGGTACACCACTCTAGGACCAAGCACATTGAGATAAAGCATCATTTCATTAGAGATCATGTGGCAAGAGGAGATATTGAATTACATTATATTGAATCTAAATCGAATCTTGCCGACATCTTTACCAAACCCCTACCCGAGGCCGAATTCACCACACTTCGGAGGGAACTTGGTATGTGCTTTGTGGAATTCTAGGAATTTAGTATTACTTGATCCCTTAGCATGGAGGCACTTAAATACATCTCACAAGGACTATAGG
This sequence comes from Boesenbergia rotunda, assembly GCA_024364735.1. Classification (NCBI taxonomy): domain Eukaryota; kingdom Viridiplantae; phylum Streptophyta; class Magnoliopsida; order Zingiberales; family Zingiberaceae; genus Boesenbergia; species Boesenbergia rotunda. The sequence continues at coordinate 101,487 of JAGFNQ010001182.1, forward strand.
TTGGCTTGATTGTGTTTTCACTTTGCTATATTGTGGGATGCTAGGGGATGATGCTCATATTTCACTTGTGCTTGTGGCATGTTGATGAAATATCATGTGTATCAATATTGAATGTTAAAATACCAACCATGGGGAAAGCAAATGTTCAATTTATGGATATCTTGCCCATCGATCATGGTTGGACATTTTAAATGGCTTAAAACCATTTCTGGGGTGTATTCATGCTAGTGTGTAATCAACCTCTATAAGAATTCAAATCAGATCTTGAGTTTGGTACAAAGTGTATCAAATAAGTTCACTTCTCGAGTTTGTACCAAACTCCTAAACTATCTTGAATTTTCATGTTGCACTATTTTTCCTTGATCATACATGGTGTAGGAAAGATGTCTGCAAAATTTCAAGATTTTTCGAATTTTCTGGAATTTCTACGACATTTCTGAAATTCACCAAAGAGGGCTGAAATTCAGCCACCAGTCGACTGGCTCAGATACCAGTCGACTGGTAGCAGGCGACTGGGGGTCGACTGGGAGGTCGACCGGGATCTCTGTACGCAAGAAACACTGAAGGCAGTCGACTGGGAATACCCCAGTCGACTGGAGCCAGTCGACTGGGACCATCCCAGTCGACTGGGCTGGCGATTTCCTATATAAAGGGGCACTCGACCGGTCGCCTAAAACCCTAGATCTACTTCTCCTCTTCGACGCCCCTTCTCGCTTTGAGCTTGTCGAACTTCCCCAACCCCTCCAAGCCTTAGGTTTTGCTCCTACTCCATCTTCTCCATCCCTTTTGAGTGAGATTAGGGTTTGTAAAGGTGTTGCTTGGCACCTATTGGCTTTTGGACGATTTTGCTATACCTTCCTACTCTCAATCATCATGGAACGAAGGTAATGGCTTTCTCCTTTCCTACTTCTCTGTTAATACTTGTTTTCCATCATGTTTATCAACTAATCAAATTTTTTGGTGTTGTGTGCTCTTCATTGGTTCACCCATGACATTCATGCATTTCATTCATGCATTTAGGGTTAGGCAAAAAACGTGTTGCATCCAAAAAGGGTAAGAGTAGCTCCCAGCAATCCCCTCCACCACCTCGTCGTCAAGGAGAGGGAAGCTCCCAGCAACCCTCTCCTCCTAGACCGCGGCTGCGTGTGCCTAGGTTCTACTCTCTGCGGCCGCTCAAAGAACGTTTGAAGATACCGAGTTCCATTTGATGGATTGCCGGTATCTAAATC
>JAGFNQ010001182.1:103512-153816 GCA_024364735.1 Boesenbergia rotunda
ATGTTCAAGCCACATGACCGGGATGTGAGCAAGTTTTCAAAAATCAAATACACAAAGAAAGGAAGGTGTCCTTTGGAAATAGTGGAAAAACTCAAAATTATAGGTAGAGGTACAATTGAGGTATCTTCTACTATCACAATTCATAAAGTTCTTCTAGTCAAGGATATGGAGTTTAACTTGCTTAGTGTGAGTCAATTATGTGATTCCGGGTATCAAGTAGAATTCCATACCAATAAGTGCTTGGTTAGACAATTAGGATTGAAAAATGTTGTCTTGGAAGGGTTTAGGAGGCAAAATCTTTATTACATAAATCTCTCTTATGCTTCTAACCTATCTATTGAGTGTTTCATGTCAAAAGAAGATGAAGGATGGCTATGGCATAGAAGACTTGGACACACCAACATGAAGAATATAGCCAAGGTTGCTAAAATGGAATTGGTAAAAGGCTTACCTAAAGTGAAGTTTGTCAAAGATAAGATGTGTGATGCATGCCAAGAAGGTAAGCAATCAAAGTCTTCACACAAAGGTAAAACTTTAGTAAGCACTAAATTACCTTTGGAATTATTGCATTTAGATCTTTTTGATTGTCATAGTACTCCTTCATTGATGGGAAATAAATATTGCTTAGTTATCATTGATGATTACTCTAGATATACATGGGTGTATTTTTTGAAACATAAGGATGATACCTTAGCAATTCTCATAAGCTTTGCCAAACGGGTAGAAAATGAAAGAACCTTGAAAATCAATAGGATTAGGAGTGATCATGGTGGAGAGTTTGAGAATTCAAACTTCTCTAATTTTTGCTTAGAAATGGGATACAAGCATGAATTTTCATGCCCTAGGACTCCCCAACAAAATGGAGTGGTTGAGAGGAAAAATAGGGCTCTACAAGAAGCGGCTAGAACTATGTTGAATGCATACTCTCTTCCCACGTATCTATGGGCGGAGGCGGTTAACACCGCTTGCTACATTCAAAATAGGGTTGTAATTCATAGATTCTTAGGAAAAACACCTTTTGAATTATGGAATGGGAAAATTCCCAAAATTCACTACTTTAGGGTGTTTGGTTGTAAGGCTTACATCCTAAACACAAAGGATGACTTGAGAAAATTTGATGCTAAGGCGGATGAAGGCATTTTTGTTGGGTACTCACTCACTAGTAAGGGGTATAGGGTGTACAATAAAAGAACCCAAGTAGTTGAGGAATCATCAAATGTTGAATTTGATGAATCCTCTAACACTTACCCTAGAAAATCTCCTATTGATAAGGACATAGAAACTAGACAAAAGGAGATAACCCAAGTTTTTCAAAACTTACAATTGGAAAGCAATGATCAAGGGGGAGGAAGAGGAGAATCGGATGATGAAAGGAGAAATGATGATTGTGAAAATGTTGATGTCACTCATTCTAGACCGTTGAGGAATCACCACAATCACCCCATTGATCAAGTAGTTGGAGATATTGACCAAGGAGTGAGAACTAGATCCTACTTTAGGGAACATGCTAGTCAAATAGCTCTAATTTCTAGCTTTGAACCGAAATCAATTAATGAAGCCCTAGGTGATAATGATTGGATTTTGGCAATGCAAGAAGAGCTAAATCAATTTGAAAGGAGTAAAGTATGGGATTTGGTTCCTAGACCCGATGGAAATACAATTGTAACAACGAAATGGGTGTTTAGGAACAAGCTAGATGAGCAAGGCAAGGTCACTAGAAATAAGGCTAGATTGGTTGCTAGAGGCTTCAATCAAGTTGAGGGGCTCGATTATGATGAAACATATGCCCCGGTAGCTAGATTAGAGTCTATTAGAATCCTATTAGGATATGCCGCTTACATGGGTTTCAAACTTTACCAAATGGATGTAAAATCGGCTTTCCTAAATGGAGTCATTAAGGAAGAAGTCTATGTAGAGCAACCACCCGGATTTGAGAGTCAAGACTATCCAAACCATGTTTATAAGCTTAACAAGGCTCTATATGGGTTAAAACAAGCTCCTAGGGCTTGGTATGAAAGACTCTCATCCTTCCTAGTGTCTAAGGGATTTAGGAGAGGAACAATTGACCCAACTTTGTTTATTAAATCTAGAGAAAATGATTTATTTGTTGCCCAAGTTTATGTTGATGATATCATTTTTGGGTCAACAAATGATGATTTTCTTCAAGAATTTATTAAACATATGGAAAATGAATTTGAAATGAGTTTGGTTGGGGAGTTAAAATTTTTCCTAGGTCTTCAAGTCAAACAAACACATGAAGGAACTCATGTATATCAAACAAAATATGCTAAAGAAATGATTTCCAAATTTGGTATGGAAAATGCTAAGGTGGCATCTACTCCAATAAGTACAAATGCTAAAATTGATAGTGACCTTGAAGGGAAAATAGTTGATCCTAAACAATATAGGAGTATGATTGGTAGCTTACTATATCTAACCGCTAGTAGACCGGATATACTTTTTGCGGTAGGAATGTGTGCTAGGTATCAATCTTGTGCCAAAGAATCCCATTTAGTGGTGGTCAAGAGGATCTTGAGATATGTAAAGGGCACCCTAAATGTAGGACTTTGGTATCCTAGGAATCAAAACTTTGACCTAATAGGATATACCGACTCGGATTATGCTGGGTGTAAGTTAGATAGGAAAAGTACTAGTGGTGGTTGCCAATTCCTTGGATCCTCCCTAGTAAGTTGGTGTAGTAGGAAGCAACCATGTGTTGCTTTATCTACTACCGAAGCCGAATATGTAGCCTTAGGAGGATGTGTGGCTCAATTATTATGGATGATGCACACCTTAGAAGATTATGAGCTTCACTACTCCAAGGTCAAAATCCTATGTGACAATATGAGTACCATCAACTTGACAAAAAATCCGGTACACCACTCTAGGACCAAGCACATTGAGATAAAGCATCATTTCATTAGAGATCATGTGGCAAGAGGAGATATTGAATTACATTATATTGAATCTAAATCGAATCTTGCCGACATCTTTACCAAACCCCTACCCGAGGCCGAATTCACCACACTTCGGAGGGAACTTGGTATGTGCTTTGTGGAATTCTAGGAATTTAGTATTACTTGATCCCTTAGCATGGAGACACTTAAATACATCTCACAAGGACTATAGGTTGGCTTGATTGTGTTTTCACTTTGCTATATTGTGGGATGCTAGGGGATGATGCTCATATTTCACTCGTGCTTGTGGCATGTTGATGAAATATCATGTGTATCAATATTGAATGTTAAAATACCAACCATGGGGAAAGCAAATGTTCAATTTATGGATATCTTGCCCATCGATCATGGTTGGACATTTTCAATGGCTTAAAACCATTTCTGGGGTGTATTCATGCTAGTGTGTAATCAACCTCTATAAGAATTCAAATCAGATCTTGAGTTTGGTACAAAGTGTATCAAATAAGTTCACTTCTCGAGTTTGTACCAAACTCCTAAACCATCTTGAATTTTCATGTTGCACTATTTTTCCTTGATCATACATGGTGTAGGAAAGATGTCTGCAAAATTTCAAGATTTTTCGAATTTTCTGGAATTTCTACGACATTTCTGAAATTCACCAAAGAGGGCTGAAATTCAGCCACCAGTCGACTGGCTCAGATACCAGTCGACTGGTAGCAGGCGACTGGGGGTCGACTGGGAGGTCGACCGGGATCTCTGTACGCAAGAAACACTGAAGGGCAGTCGACTGGGAATACCCCAGTCGACTGGAGCCAGTCGACTGGGACCATCCCAGTCGACTGGGCTGGCGATTTCCTATATAAAGGGGCACTCGACCGGTCGCCTAAAACCCTAGATCTACTTCTCCTCTTCGACGCCCCTTCTCGCTTTGAGCTTGCCGACCTTCCCCAACCCCTCCAAGCCTTAGGTTTTGCTCCTACTCCATCTTCTCCATCCCTTTTGAGTGAGATTAGGGTTTGTAAAGGTGTTGCTTGGGCACCTATTGGCTTTTGGACGATTTTGCTATACCTTCCTACTCTCAATCATCATGGAACGAAGGTAATGGCTTTCTCCTTTCCTACTTCTCTTGTTAATACTTGTTTTCCATCATGTTTATCAACTAATCAAATTTTTTGGTGTTGTGTGCTCTTCATTGGTTCACCCATGACATTCATGCATTTCATTCATGCATTTAGGGTTAGGCAAAAACGTGTTGCATCCAAAAAGGGTAAGAGTAGCTCCCAGCAATCCCCTCCACCACCTCGTCGTCAAGGAGAGGGAAGCTCCCAGCAACCCTCTCCTCCTAGACCGAGGCTGCGTGTGCCTAGGTTCTACTCTGCGGCCGCTCAAAGAACGTTTGAAGATACCGAGTTCCATTTGATGGATTGTCGGTATCTAAATCGTTCATATTTTCAAGAGAGAACCCCACATCTCATTGAAATAATTGACTACTACCGCCTAAACAAATTGACTGGATGCAAAACCGATATCAATGTCACACTCCTTAAGGAATTTTTTGTAAATTTACATTCCATAGGTGGTCATGAGCACAACTTTGAGTCTACTGTAGGGGGAGTAGTGATTGAGTTCAATCCTGACAGTCTTCGTCACTTTCTACAGTGTCGTGAGTCGGCCAACCCATTTACATGCTTTCCGACCATGCCTGGCCTCATTACGGGTTCTTTCTCTCATGTCACCATCGATCATATTCATCGCCACTATTTTGGCCGTCCTCGACCCATCACGTCGAACATCTTTGAGCATACAAACATGGGGGTAGTCCAGTACATATGGTATCGCATCATTCTAGACTGCATTCTCCCTCTTGTCACCCGGGGACGGTCTGTCATTCGACTCCCGCATCTTGTTATGATGTATGCTCTTGAGCAGCATTTTGACATAGACGTTGCCCTGCATGTCTTTCTTTCCATCCTACACTTTTCAGGTCCGATCCAGGGAAAACTCTATCTGCCTTTTGGCCACATTTTGACAGAGTACTTTGCATCCAAAGGAATTGATACATCTAGGGGTGAGATTAAGAAACTATCCCCTCAATATAGTCAACTAGGGGAACTGCATCTTAAACTCGCCAAGATTGTCTGTCATGGGGGAGTCATGATGTGGAAGGCTGAGGTTCCTCGTCATGATGATTTAGCAGCCGAGGAGGACGCCCCTGCTGTACCTGCGGATGCCGGTGGGGCTGCGGATGCCGCTGGAGCTGAGGATGCCCCTGGAGATGCTCCTATGCCTGATGCTCAGTACCCCGACTCTCTTGTTGAGCGGGTTACACATTTGGAGGAGATGGTCGGCCAGGGCTTTCAGGAGTTTCGTGACTTTCGTCAGGCGACATATGACCGGTGGACCGTGGAGGATCAGCGTCACATCATCAATGACCAGCGTCAGCTGGAGATGTATGAGATGCTACGTGCTATGCAGATCTCTCATCAGTATCCTCCACCTCCTCCGCCTGCCGACGAGTAGATTGAGTTGCCTCTTGGCATTTCCTGGCGTCGAGACTTGTTTTATTAGTCCATATATTGTATCTCGGACGCAGGTCTTTCTGGTTGATGTATTTGGATGACACTTTATTTACCTGGCTATGGTTGATTTCACTTCTGTTTATGTGTTTTTTTTAGTTATGTAAAAACTCTATTTGCAGTTATGAAGTAGTTTCGTCATTTTGGGTTGGTGATCATATGAGTTGGTTTGAATTATGTTTGATACTATATTCACCTTGGCAGTGTTGAATCTATACTCTTATTTTTCTTGCTGCCATCAGCCCTATTTATGATCAGTATGAAATTTTAATGGGATAATGGATTAAGGGGGAGTCTCCGTGTTGGTTAAGAACAAGAGTCTTATGTATGGCCATATCCATGTATTCTTAGTACTCATTGATCATGACTCTTAAACTTGCCTTGAACACATTTCCTAATCCCCATAGAATGGCATAGCATAGGTCTTTCATTGATAGCTATAGTTGGTGCCTAGATTGATACATAGTTTCATGAGTATCAAGTTATTTCTGGACTTTTCAAACTTTGTATCAAACCACTATTTCAAGGTGCATATATTTTTCAAAATATTTTTCATGAATAGTGGGTAACTTAAGAAATGTTGGGGTGAAATTTCAGAATTTTTCGATCACTGTACATTTATTTCTGCATTTCTGAATTTCGGGAGATGAAATCTGCATTTATCAGCTACCAGTCGACTGGCACTGTACCAGTCGACTGGTATCAGTCGACCAGAGGTCGACCGGGTGACTCTGTTTTGTGCTGAAATTGAAGTTGTGTCCGTCCTTTGAACCCTGATTGGTCAAGAGAGTCATTGGATTCAAGTTGACACGCAAGGTTGTTACGTTATGGGAAGAGGCTCGGATTCTTTTTAATCTGTATTGATGGCTAAGTATTGTTGGTGTTGCCTTCAAAATGAATCAAGGACATTATTGGTGCAATGATCCAAGGCGAGCAAGGCTTTAGGGGGAGCAAGCCTTTAACGGGTACATGTCTATCCTGACTTATCTCATGGTTCATTCCTCGCTTGAGTATTGTCACTCCCTTTTGTGATTTTTGTCAAAAAGGGGGAGAAATAGATTAAGTTAGCTCTTAATCGTGATTATGTGTTTTAGATTACATGAAATGTTGCATGATTATATTCATATGCCTATCCTTATATGCCTCATGTTCATGTATCATTATACTTAAAGCATGTTGTGATATTTAAAGACCTAACTTAAATGAGTTTTGCCAAACATCAAAAAGGGGGAGATTGTTGGTGCAATCTTGCTCCAAGTAATTATGGTTTTCATGTTTGGCTAAACAAGTTTAAGTTAGGCAATGTTTTGTGTTCTAACTTGTGTGCTTTGAGTAAGCAGGAAAGTCCAGGTGGAAGACTTGGCAAGGGAAGTCCAAGAAGAGAGTCTTGGCAAAGGAAGTCCCGGAGGTGTGACCTCTTGGCAAAAGGGAGACTTAGTATGACGAAGCCGATGGAAACACTTCAAGCAAGTGCAAGGATGAGGAGTCGTGAACTCAGAAGCATCCAAGAGAGGCACAAGGCTTGTGGAAGGTGTTTGAAGGCGTCAGTCAGGACTAAGGGATGAAAAGGGAAGCTGAAATGTGATTTCTCAGCTTCATCAGTCGACTGGCAAGTTGTCAGTCGACTGGCAAGTTGTCAGTCGACTGGGACCACAACACACAGAGAATCGGGTCGACCCAAGGAGGGTCGACCAGTCGACTGCCAGTCGACTGGAATTGGTACCAGTCGACTGGATCCAGTCGACTGGTCCTGTACCGGTCGACTGGAGGTCGACCGTTGCGAAGGCGGCTGAGGCACTCATTACATATTTTGTAGCCGTTGAAGCCTACCAGTCGACCGGTAAGTGAGCAGTCGACTGGAGTCGCGGACGAAGATATAAAACCTAGTGTTTTATCTTGGAGAAGTAAGGAGCTTTCCTTGTGTACGAAGTGTGCGATCATTCTAGAGCTCTCCAAGCTTCACAACTCTCTCAATCTCCTCCTCCAAGCTTTCATTTCATTTGTAAGAGGAGGGAGATCATTGTGTTAGGGTTTCTCCACCTTCAAGTGTGATCTTGAGAAGAAGAAGTTCATTGTGAAGGGTTTTGTGTGGTGTGTGTGGATCCTTGGATTAGTCACCTTGAAGAGGTGGATACCAAGTAAAATCAGTGAGTTAGTATTGATTTCTTTCCTACCTTCATATTTCTATTTATATTGCTTCCGCTAACGTGTTTGTAGGAAAGAAAAATCGAAAGATAGCTATTCACCCCCCCTCTAGCTAGGGCAAAGATCCTAACATTCCCTAGTTAGTAAAGCCTACCGAGTCTACAACAAGAAGTCTAGATTAATTAAAGAGTCTTCTGATGTTGTCTTTGAAGAAATTCCAAAAGTCAATGGTCAACCAGAAGATGAAGTCCAATTCGAACTTAGGAGACTAAGTTTGAATGAGAGTCCAAATTTTGTTGATGGTGATGAATCCGATGACGGTGAGCCTAGACAACCCATTGATCAGCCGGATCCTGAGGCTGAGCTTATGTCTAGTGAACCTATTCAAGAAGCACCACCAACACCTAGGCAAACTAGATTAGCCTCTAGTCATCCCCAAGACCAAATTGTTGGAGACATCCATCATGGGGTTAGGACTAGATCATTCTTCCGGAATGAGGCTAATGAAGTTGCCCTAATTTTCGAAATTGAACCTAGAAAAATTGATGAAGCATTAAATGATCCCGATTGGATCATTGCAATGCAAGATGAACTAGGTCAATTTGAAAGGAGTTAAGTTTGGGACTTAGTCCCTAGACCTAAGAAGACCACCATCATTGGAACCAAATAGGTCTTCAAGAACAGATTGAACCATAAGGGAGAAATCATTAGAAACAAGGCACGCTTAGTAGCCAAGGGCTACAGTCAAGTTAAAGGCCTTGATTATGATAAGACCTATGCTCCCGTGGCACGATTAGAATCCATCCGATTGATGCTTGCATTTGCGGCACATCGAGGTTTCAAGTTATATCAAATGGATGTCAAATCGGCTTTTCTAAATGGTCTAATTAGGGAAGAGGTCTATGTCGAACAACCTCCGGGGTTTGAGAGTACCGAATTCTCAAACCACGTGTTCAAGCTCAAAAAGGCACTTTATGGTCTTAAACAAGCACCCCGAGCTTGGTACAAGCGGTTGTTAACTTTTCTGATTGAAAAAGGCTTTGTAAGATGCCAAATAGACTTTACACTATTTCTACGGAGAGATGGTGACAATATTTTTGTAGCCCAAGTATATGTCGATGACATAATTTCTGCCTCGAATAACAAGGGCTATTTAAATGAATTCATTGGACACATGGAAAGTGAGTTTGAAATGAGTCTAGTGGGAGAGTTGACTTTCTTCCTTGGATTTGAAATCAAGCAAACTCGCGATGGTATCCATGTGCACCAATCAAAGTATACACAAGAAATGCTTCGAAAATTCAACATGAGTGATTCAAAAGAGTTAACCACTCCCATGGCTACAAACACAAGATTAAACAATGATGAGAGTGGTAAACCCGTTGATTTGACTCAATATCGAAGCATGATAGGGAGTTTGTTATACCTCACAGCTAGTCGACCAGATATTCTTTTCGCTGTGGGTATGTGCGCAAGGTATCAAGTTTGTGCCAAGGAATCTCACTTAATCGCTGTCAAGAGAATTTTGAGATACCTTAAAGGCACAATTAGAGTCGGTCTTTGGTACCCCCGTACCGAATCTTTTGATTTAATTGGTTATACTGATTCCGACTACGCTGGATGTAAGTTGGATCGGAAAAGCACAAGTGGGGGCTGCCAATTTCTAGGATCATCTTTAGTTAGTTGGTCAAGTCGGAAGCAACATTATGTTGCTCTCTCCACGACCGAGGCAGAATATATCGCCATGGGGGAGAGCGTATCACAATTGTTGTGGATGATTCACACTCTGGAGGACTATGAATTAAGTTACAAAAATGTGCAAGTGTTATGTGATAATATTAGCACAATTAATCTAACCAAAAATCCAGTCCATCATTCTAGGACCAAATATATTAAAGTGCGTCACCACTTCATTAGAGATCATATGGCTAGGAGAGATATTGTACTCTCACATGTAGAGTCCAAATCAAACCTAGCTGACATTTTCACTAAACCACTCCCCGAAAATGAATTTAGTTTCCTAAGAAGGGAGTTGAGAATGTGTCGTGCTTCATGAATTTCAAAATGCATTCAAAACCCTTCATGATTATTTTGAAATTGTTGGGAAACAATTGGGTAACTTTGGGGACATCTCACACAAATTATAAGGTTTAACAAAACATTTTTGTTAGCTAGATATGGGGTGAGATGTTAGGATCAACTCAATTTCTCAAAATGTCAATGCGTCCCTTGAGAAATTAAGTTGACGAGATAATAATCACTTTGGTGACCAAGTATGGGGAAAACCAATGCATAACACATGTGTATTTGGCTCTATGATCATACTTGGACATTCCAATCAGGGAAACTTGATTAGAAACTTGAATTTGATACAAACTTAGTTGAAATTGCTTGAATGATTGTTGATTGAGTTTGACTCCATTTGGGTGTATCAAAGTGATTGTTGAACCTATAAGGACCTTTGATCTTTGTTTAGGGATCAATTTTAGTCATGAGATCATGTCCAAGTTCGATAAACTTCATCAGATCTCGTTGGAAAGATTCTGAAAATCTGAAACTGAATGTTTCAGATCGTATCAGGGAGTATCAGGAACCCTGATCGGTCACTGGACCGATCAGGCCTAGGGATGATCGGTCCCTGGACCGATCTGGCTCCATTCTGCATTGATCGGTCCACAGACTGATCAGAGGGGTCACAAAGACTTTGCGAGATTTCGGCCAACCTTTCTGTGCTAGCCTGGGTCGGTCCCCAGACCGATCTGGCACCTTGTGGTGATCGGTCCAGAGATCGATCAGGAGGGCCTCTCGAAAATCATCTGACCCTATTGTTCGCTTCCTGATCGATCAGCTGATCGATCAAGAGCCTGCCTGATCAGTCACACGACCGATCAGGCCCAGGCCAGTCCGATCAGGCCAGAGACTGATCGGTCTGGGCGCTATCAGATCAAACGGTGATCCGTTCAGGCGCATTAAATTGTGGTTGGTGGACCGATCCACCAACCGATTAACTCCTTCACAACTCCTCATTGCCGAACCCTAGCCGACCAAAAACCCCTCACCACCGAAGCTTTCTACTGCGCGTGCGATCTCCCTTCCTCTTACGCGTGAGCCTCTCTACGGTTTCTCTCTTCCTGCGCGTGCACTACTACCGTCTCCTCTGCGCAAGAGCTCCTCCCTGTTTTTGGCAAGTTTGTCTCACTGAAGCCTTCTGTGCTGAGAACTTCTTCCACGCGATTTCTTTCTCCAACCTTCAAGAACTTTCTCCATGGCGCCTAAGTAAGTTTATGTTGGTTAGTTCACTTTGTGAATCAGTTCATGGATTTTGTATTTGCACTAACCATGTTATGATGTTATGATGTTGCGCCATGACCTTCTTGTGTTGGCCGTAACCCTATCTTTCCATGCTTCACCTTTTGATTGTGTCATCTGTGACCAAATCTCTCTCATTTCATTATTGTCCTCGTTTTGATCAAATGTTGTATCTTATATTCACTGATTGGGTCTTGGGTTACCTCTTGTCTTTTGATCAATCTTTAATCTTGTGTCATGATCTATTCCAATCTCTAGAAAATCATCTAAGGGTAAAGAAGCTGCGGAGGGCAGCTCGAAGGGGAAAGCCCCTTCTTCATCTGCACCCTCCAGAAGGCCTCAGCCTTCTTCAAGCTCTCGCTTTCCAACTGCGGCCTGTGAACAGGCCTTCCAGTCAAGGACTTTTAAATTGCTACCCTGCCGATCCATTGATGCCCCCTTTCTGACCGAGCACTGTCCTTCGATTATAGAGATAGTCACGTTTTACAATCTCGGCTTTCTCCTCTCACTGGAGAGACCTATCAATTATGACCTTGTCTCTGAATTTTACAACAATCATCAGTAGGGACCTCAGGGGGGCTTCGAGTTCACCACTCGAGTCGCCAAGAGGAACCTTGACTTTTCTTACGAGATTCTAGCTGAATATCTGGGTGGTCGACGATCATCCAACCTATATTCAATTTATCTCGAGCTTCCTGATCCTCTATTGGCCCCTTTTGCGGGTGTTACTCCCGAAGGCATTTATCAGCACTTCTTTGGTCATCCCCGCCCAGCCGGTCTCGAAGAGTTGGGTCCTGATTTTCCGACCTTTGCAGCTCTACGTCTGTCTCCTGTTGATTACGTCTTATTCAAGATTATCACAAACTGTATCCTTCCAATCACTTCCAAGCCCTTAGCTGAGATTCGACCCTATCATTGCCTTATGCTCTACGGTATGCACCGCCGCTTGGACTTCGATATTATGGAGAGCATCTTCCAGTCCATTTTATCCTATCGTGAGCTGAGTCGTCGCACGGTCTACATGTCATTTGGTCATGTCATCACCGATTGGCTTATGTCAGTCGATGTTGATGTCACCAAAGGCAGGATAGTGCCTATGGTTCGACAGGATTGTCGGCTTGGTCAGCGGGCATGTGCCAAATCAGGCATTATTATTCGAGAGCGCGATGGGGCCTTGGTTTGGAAGGATGGGAGAGGACTCGGTGAGCTACCTGGGGGAGGACCACATTTTCAGGCACCGGCTGATGCTCCTGTACCTCATGAGGCTCCTGCGGCTGCTGATTACTACGATGAGCCCGAGCCGGATCTGCGCTGGCAGATTTCAGAGCTGGATCAGACCGTCTAGCATGATTTTCAGTTGCGAGAGATTTACCGCGAGGAGGTCCGATCACAGTTCCGATCCATTGATCGCAGATTGACCGGCATGGAATCCACTGTCTCTGGGGTCCAGACATTGCAGCAGACTTGGTGCGCAGAGTGGCACCACCATACATTTCCAGGGGATGCCCCTTTAGGCAGTGCTGCACCAGGATCTGCTGATGCTACGATGGATGATCTCATGCAGGATGACGACCACCCCCCCCCCCCCCCCGCTGACAGTTGAGCTTGGATGTCCGTTGCCTCTCCTTGTGATCTATGTACTTGACTGTTTGATTTGTGTGACTTTAAGGTTGTATGCCCTATGACTTGTCAGGTGTGGCCTTGAGCCGCACGTATTTTGCCTTTGATGCATGTGTCTTGCATCTTGTTATGCCTTGACTTCTCTGACTTTATCTCACATGTTTATCCTACTTTAGTATGTTTATTGTTGATGCTATGTTGTTTACATGAGTATTATCTGCATGTTTGCTACATTGCCATGCTTATGCTTATGATGTCATGTTCATATGCTGCATGTAAATGCTATATCTTGATCTATCTTTTCACATGATCTCATATGTGTTCCAAAATTTCAATCAAAAATTAATTAAATCTGTATGGTTTTGGGATACCCCTAGGATTGAGGGGGAGTATGGTTACACTTAACAACCCCTCTAGACCCTTTTCGGTGTTCGACAAAGGGGGAGAGTGTTGGTTGGTTAAGTTTAGGATGATTATATTGTAGGGGGAGGATCTTGATTCCTCTATGATTCTGAAAGTTGAAAAATTGATTGAGAATCCCTAAACTTAAAATTGGATTGTCAAACAATAAAAAGGGGGAGATTGTTGATGCAGTCTGCCCCTGATTGTTGTTTTGGTGTTGACACCGATTTTAGTTTAGGTTGATGATTATGATGATTATGATTAAGTCCTGATCGGGGATCAGGCAGGGTATGGGAAATCCTAGCCTGGAGGGCTAGGTGTTGAAAAGTCCTAGCTTGGAGGGCTAGGTGAAAAGTCCTAACTTGGAGGGTTAGGTGAAAAGTCCCAACTTGGAGAGTTAGGTGAAAAAGTCCTGGCTTGGAGGGTCAGGTCCTAGCTTGGAGGGGTAGGTTTGGAAAAGTCCTAATCCGGAAGAGTTGGGTGAAAAGTCCTAGCTTGGAGGGCTAGGTGAAAAGTCCTAACTTAGAGGGTTAGGTGCAAATTCCCAACTTGGAGGGTTAGGTGAAAAATCCTTAGCTTGGAGGGCTAAGGTGGATGAAACCCTAGCTTGGAGGGCTAGGTTGGAGCCCCTGGATCGGTCTGGTGATCGATCAGGGAGTTGGCACGGTGCTCCTTCGTGGATCGGTCTGGTGACCGATCCAGCGATGACTGATCGGTCTAGTGACCGATCAGGGAGTATGTGTTTCACTCATTGCTTGGCTCCTAATCGGTCTGGTGACCGATCAGGGAGCAAATAGTGAGGTTGAGTTCCCTTGCTGAACTGCTCCTGATCGGTCTGGTGACCGATCAGGATCACTGTGCAGATCGTTCTGGAGAATGATCCAGCGTCGCGGGTTCCTCTCTATGATCAATCAAGACGGAGCCTGATCTATCTGGTCATGACCTGATCGGTCTGGCGACCGATCAGGAGGCTCCCTGATCGGTCTGGTGACCGATCAGGAGGTTTGGACTGCGAAGCCGAGAAATCGCCCGATAAAGGGGTGGATCGGTCTAGTGATCGATCCACAACCTGGGATCGGTCTGGTGATCGATCCAGGGGAGTCCCGAAGAAATCGTGATTTCTAATTGAGCGTTGGGGACCGATCAGGACGGAGCCTGATCGGTCTAGACCCAGCTTGATCAGTCTGGTGACCGATCAGGAGGCTCTCTGATCGGTCCGGTGACCGATCACTTTAATTCAAAATGCACTGTCAGACGCTCTGATCGAGTCTGAACGTATCCGATTCTCTGCGCTTAACATCTGATACATGATTTCCTGCTTGATATGTGTTAGTAATATGAGAGAAGTGTCCTAAGGCAATCGCCTTATGATTGTAAACATTTATTCTAATAAATGATAATTCACTATTTGAGTATACATGTTTGTGTATTTGATTGAGTTCTTAAACTCATCTACTGAATGTCCGCAATACAATTCACAGCATAAGAGAATTTGTGATGGGATCACAACTAGTGATTATCTCTAAATGTGCAATTGTGAAGTATTGAAATTATCCCTAGTCGATGAATTGATAAAAACGGACACTATCAATTCTGTTGAGACTAGCATGGGTTATTCTCTAATCAGCTGATTCTCACTGGCTGGTGACATTGGGATGTCCAGAGATAAACATGGATGCTAGTTAAGGGAACTAGTTCATTGGAGTGACTAGCTGTAAGACTTCATATGGGAATCTACATGTAGATATGTCAATGAAGTTCTTACTGCAGCTTAAGTGTGATGTTCCTTTGACTTGCGGTGTTCAAGTCATCTTGGTCATGGAGACTTATACTTTAACATCTTAAGCAAGCATCTCCAAGGAGGTGTGGACCCAGGATGATTGGGTATAAGCCGAAGTGCCCGAAGATGTTTGAACAGCCTATAAAGGATTCACCACTCCTTGCGAGGAGATGTATACCCAGGCCTATCGTCGGATTGTTACTCAAAACCTCTGGCCAGAGTATATCATGTTTAGAGTGCGAGTCTCTTAAATACATGAGAGTAATTAGAAATCCAAAGGATGAGAAAGACACTACTTGGGCTAGGTGTGACGTAGTCAGTCTAGTGGGGACTGACACAAACAGACCATGTCCTGAACCAAGTGGGTATAAGGTGGTGAAGGGAATGGGGCACGATTCATTAGAGCTGCTGAAGGGTTTCAGAATTACTTCTGAGGTCAAACCGTTGATCTTTCGATTAATTGGGGGTCATGATGTACTACTAGGTGCCACTCATGATCGTTCTATAATTAGTTGATTATAGACGGCCAACATAAATCGAAAGCCTATTTAGTCACACGCACTACGAGTAATCCAAGGGATTTAAAACGAGTTGAAAATTAGATTTTCCGATCAAGAGAAATAAATCGAATCTGAGTTAATCAGAGGCGCAACGGAAACTTAAAATGGCTAAGTCTTTTGAAGGTTTAATGGGCGAATTAAATGAGTTTAATTCGCGATGGAATCGGCTTGGTTTGGCCGGCCAAAGAGGGTGTCCACCCTCTTGGTTTGGCCGGCCATTAAAAAGGGAATAAACCAATTTGATTGGTTTAATTAATAAAATAAATCTAGCGCGATTTGTTTTATAAATTATGGATAAATAAATTTGTATAAAAAAATTTATATAAATAAATTTATAGAAATTTATTTCTTTTTGGGAAATTAAAATAATCCGTGGAGTGGTTTATTTTAATTTTATAAAATCAATTATGAATTGATTTTTCCATTAAAAGAAAATTTATAAGTTTCTTATAAAATTTATTCCATAATTAAAGAAGAGAATAATTTGTTTTATTATAAAGTTAGTTATAATAAAACTAGGCATAACGGAATTATTCATAAGAAAATTTATAAGATAAATTTCTTATGAAAATTAATTCCGTTAATTCCGTTAAAGAGGAGACTTAGCAAGGGAGAGGTTACTATATAAAGGAACCAAAGGCTAGGCTTCAATACCAATCAATTAAGTTCATTAAGAGTTAATCCTCTCCCTCTCTCTCTCTTATTCTCTTCCTCCCTTTTCCCCTTCTCAACCCTAGGGCCGGCGCCCCTTGAGGCAACTAGGGCCGGCGCCCCTTCATCCACCTAGGGCCGGCGCACTTCTTCCCTTAGGGTTGGTTGCCGTGAGCTATCAAGGAGAAGGAGAAGCCAAGACAAGAAGAAGAAGACGCGGATCACAACTCCTCTCTTCCCGGAATTTAGATTCCGTTTCTTGTTGGTGAGTTTCCATTCTTTTCTCTTGTTCTTCTAGTTGTGCCTTTAGAGAATCTAGTAGTTCTCATCGGCACAAAACTCGTGACTTTGCGAAGTCATCCCGAAGAGAACTCGGCGTGGACGCGAATAGAGGCGAAGCTTCCAAGGGACGCTACGGTTGGATCTCGTCCCTTACTTCGAGTTACGCGAGGTACTTAGTAAATTAGTTTACTTTTCCGTAATGTTTTAATTTATGATTATGTCCACACACCATAAGGTTTCATGCTAGATACGTGGTTAAAATAATTTAGGAAATTATTTTATGCTAATTCTTCCGCTGCACGTAAAAAATTTAAAATTTTACGAACCCGTATCCTTGTCGACATTCACCCGGTCCCAACAATATGTTGTGCTAACACTCTGATTAAGCTGCAGGTGATAGGGGAAGATTCAAACACTCAAGGAGAGTCAATGGAGACCTTTCCTTGGAGAAGGTTTGTCTGTTTTTCCATCTTAGGTTGCAACGGGCACTGGCGCTGGCTGGAGCTGCTGTCTGGGGCTGGTCTGAGGGAGGCTCAGGCAGTCCAGAGGAGCTCAGAGGTAGCTGGTGGTTGCAGGTGAGCAGCTGGAGGCTGCAGGGAGATGGTGTCACCTGATGCTTAGTGGAGGAACAAAAGGAGCGGAGAAGAGTTAGCTTTGATACGAGAAAGAGTTCTGCTGCTTGAGTTCTTGCTGCGACTTTGTGTTCTCCACAACTTGCTTGCGTGTTCTGAAGTTCCATCACTTTGAGCAAGCTACTGCAATCTTGAAGCAACCATCCCTTGCTTGAGCACTTGGAGGAAGGAACAAGGAGCTTCGAGTCCAACAACGAGAAGACACGGGGAAAGGGTTCTTGCGTGAGATCGTCGCTGGGTGGAGCTCAGGAGGAAGCTTGCTGTGTTCTTGTCTTTGCTAAGTGCTAAGTAAGATCTTTCTTGTGTTTCATTGTGCTTAAACCTATATCTGTGATTGAAACGCTGTGGAGAGGTTTCTCCACCGAGAAGGAGGTTGCTTTCTATCCGGTGTTAACCGGGGCTTGATCTGCCGATGATCAAGGGATCGCCCACCTTAAGGGCACGCCAAGGAGTAGGGACAAGTTATCCCCGAACCTTGTAAACCCTCCTTGTTAGCGATCATGCTAGTTGTGGTTGTTTGCTTTCGTTTTCTGTTTTTGTTTTCTGCACTTATCTGTTTCCATTGTTTCTTCCGCTGTGCTACTGATAAATTTGAGTGCAGAAATTCTATAAGTCTTTAAGTCCAAGTGATTGTCTATATTCAACCCCCCCTCTCTAGCCATCCGGGTTCCAACAGTGCATACGTATTTCGTTTATGCATTTTCCTGTGATTGTTGCATTTATATGAGCTATGGTTGTTGCACTTGATTGACATGCATGTATATCTTGGTTTTATTATTCTTGTGTTATTTTATACATGCTTAGTTATTATACGGATTTTATACCATGTCGTTTTACATATGTTATGCATGATTAGGTATTCTTATATTTCTTATGGACTGTACTCTATTGATTCTCTACTTAGTTATCCTTCATTATGCTATGCTTATTGTCTACTCATATACCCACAGAGTCCGCCCGAATTCACCACCGCTACCTCCCATTATTTTTTTAGGTAGCAAGTAGATATTTTGCTTGGAGCCAGGAGATGATCCAGTTGTCAGCCCCTCAGTCCCTCAGTTCCACCGGGTTATTTTATTTGGAGTTGTTTCAGAGTTGATTCTCCGTAGTTTCTCTATTTTCGCATTTTATTTTCTTATCTGGTATGGTTTTGACTAATTTATAGTAATGTCTTATTGGTCGGGTTTGTTCGTTGTGGAGTTTCTCTTTAGTTGTGGTTTCTTTTATGCCTAAGGTGGCTGAGCCACCCGTTATCTTTTATGTTAATATAAACTGCGTGGTGATGTTTAATTTTCTGTTATGATGGCTGAGCCATCTTTTATGATGAGAGAGTATGTATATTTACCCCAACTTGTCCACCGTACAGGAGAGATGTTGCCCGATTTTCGAGTAAGTATGTGTCTTTGGGGTCGTGACACTAGGGCTTCATCGAGCCTCCTCTCTCCTAAGCGAAGCTAGGGCTTTGTCAAGCTCCCCCTCTGTCTCTCTCATCGGCGGGAGAACAAAATCACAGTGAGCCCTCCACCTCTCTTTCTCTCTCGTTCGAGATCCAAATTGAAGCCAAGCTAGGGTTTTGATCAGCCCTCTCTCTCTCTCTCTCTCGTAGGAGGATTGTAGTGCAGCTAGGCCGACTTGTGATCCTCAATTTGCCTCCTCTAATGGTGCCCATTAATTGTTTCTATTTCTCCTCGGCATTCAACTCAATATGGCATTCAACTCAATCTGTCGATTTGTTACTGTATTGATCAATTTTGTCTGTGATGTAACCTGATAAGAAAAATTATATACTATTTCTCCTCAGTCATCTATGTTAAGTTTCACAAGTAAAAAACTACTCCTAAAAGTCATATTTTTAACTGTTTTGAAGAATCAATTTTGGATCGAATCTCTAGTTCGCATGCTTTTCCTTTAGTAGGCATTCAGATTTTGTGGAAAGATATAATGTATTCATTGCTTATGACTTAACCTGGTCAACTCAATCTAGCACAGATTGATCCAAATTAGTGATTATCAAATATTGTTATAACCTCATGCAACCATTTCTGATATATCTTTACAATTCCTTTAAATTTGACATATATCTATTCGTTTCCACGCACAATTTTTGTTTTAGAATTTGTGAAATTTGGATTTGAGCATGTTTTTATTTTGATAACCTTTATTCTTTTGGTTCTATAGTTTATAGCAAACTTCCAAACTTGACTCTTTATATACGATCCATGGTAAATCGTTTCATTTTTAGTTCTAATAATTTGTGTACACAAGATTCTAAATGTTGTTTTTAATATAGGGGAAAACATATGATGTATTTGTTGGATATGAACCAGGAAAAAATAATTGATGTACAAATAAAACTATCATATAAATAGAGAATCAACCGACACATGCCCTTGTTGTAAAATTGAGCAATTGCGCTTGTCATGTGACACATCTCGATGCCTACATCCACGACATAGACGTGACTTTGAGATTGACTTTTCCTTTGATGATTTCAATCTTTTCCCACATCATTTTGTTCTTACTAAAGAAGGATCAATAATATTAGGGGACCCATCCATAGATTCTTTCTTTGACCTCCATTGTCGCATATTCTACTAATATTCATCTCTTTAATTTTGCTGTAGATACAAACCAATTGTTCATCCAAGAAATTTGTCCCCTCATCGTCAAGGATGCATCATCAATTAATAGTGAAGCTTTATAGGATAACCTTGAATGCCTTGACATCAAAACCCTTTCTGAATCATCGATGAAATTTTGCTCTCCCAAAGTATATATTGCTCCAACCTTTGTATCTCGTGCCCATCGTTTGAGTATATCATTATCTAGCAAATGAATCACTTGATTGATATGAAAAAAAGCTAACATATGTCTGCATGGAATGCCATCAAACTCAAATTTTCTACAGCTACAAGATATGTGATCCCACTGTTTGTCATGTGTTAAAACATTTGGTTTTGAGGAAGAACAACTTTGAAAATTCATTACATGATAAACCACTAAGTCAGCTCCCATAGATGCTACAACTGAGTCAACTGTCATAGATGTTTGTTGCACATAATAACCATGATTCTCACTCATTTCGCTTTTAAACTCCACCCATTTCTTTTTTCTATACAACTTAACCATTTGAGATTCCATTGGCCAATTTGTCATAGTCCTGGGATGCTCATTCATATCAATATGATCTACAACTAACTCATTGTGCCTTTGGTATCTCAATGCCCTATTGAAACGGGTAATAAAATTCATCAATGAATTCTTATTTGAAATATATTTCTTGAAAAATACATGTGAGCTTTCAGATCTCTGACTATTTGACATTCCAGCACAAAAAATATGGCTAAAATATGCTAGCACCCACTTATGTCGCAATTCATACATCAAAGATAACCAATCATTTTTCTCTAAATTAGCACATTTGATAACCAATCATTTTTCTCTAGACTGCCCACCGCGAGCGCTTCCCGATTTACCCTGGTGACTAGTGGGAAACTTCCGTGGGGTCGGGCCGGTCACCCCAGGTTCAATTTGTCTGCTGCCTGGTTCATCATTTTTTTTTCAAATTCATCAGGTGTTGTAGAATTTCTAATGGCATTCTTAATGTATTGATAGTAGTCACGAAAAGTCAAAGGATGCAATTTATTTGGAAATTTATTCAATATGTGCCACAAACAATATCGATGCACTATCTAAGGGAAAACTTGGGCAATAGTTTTTGTCGTAGAAGGATCCTGATCTATGATGATTACATTTGGTGCACCTTTAGGCATGGGTTCTAGAAACTTGGTAAGCAGGCAAACAAAAGACTCAAATTTCTCATCGCTTATAAAGTTATACCAAAAATAATTGTCTGATGATGATGATTAACTCCTACAAATGGTACAAAAATCAATCCATACACTACAAGAAAATTATGATTTCACAACACTTGAAAGACAACATTTTTTTTAAAAAGAGTTGTCTTTTTTTTTAACAACGCTTTTAGTGAAAACCGTTGTCTATGTTTTTTTATTTCTTATTAAAGACAACGCTTTCAAATACGGGTTGTCTATTGGCCTTTTTTTTAGATCAAAGACAACACTTTTCAAAAAGCGTTGTGTTTGAGTATTTTTTTACTATCTATAATAATAAAACATTAGCAAGTTTTGTCTATGTAAAATACAGTGTAAAAAATTAGTCCCCGTATAAAATTAGTCCCAGTATTTTTTAACTCCTCCTCCCGTATAAAATTAGTCCCCGTGCCCTTAACCTCATCGCGTCGATCGACCCGACTTCTCCTCCCCGATCTCTTAACTCGCACATCGCCGTCGACGCCGACGCCATCGGTCCACACCCCCCCCCTCTTTCAGCCGGTGATCCTTTTCTCCAGCGATATCTCCTCCTCCTCCTTCCCTGCGGTTCGCTGATCGCCGTAGATCACCGCCCGTCATCGACCCCTTTCTTTAGCAAGCTCACCGGTAATCCTCTGTTTTTTGTTATGAGTCCTTGCCGCAACCTCCTATGTTCTGGATTTTTCCATATTGATAATGATTGAGTTTTTACAATTAAATCTTTGGTGTTGTTTACAGGACTAGAAACCGATCAATCAGAAACCTTCAGAAGAATGGGAACAATCAAATGCATGTTTACAGTACTAGAAACCTTCAGAAGCTTCACAATCAACTGCATGTTTTCTTTTATAGCAATGTTATTGATATTCCTGTTTACTTTTATAGCAATGTTATAGCAATGTTTCCTGCATGTTTGATACGTTATTCATATTCCTACATGTTTCCTCCATGTTTTACAGCAACATTTTCTGCATGTTTGATACTCTATGGAATCCTCTACAAAGCTTAAATCAAGTTTTGATGGTTGTGACACGGTTGCAAAGAGTAAGAGATTAGGATAACATGAGACAATGGGGAAGGGTAAAGAAACAATTACTTATGGCACGGGAGAGAGTTGGGATGGTAATACAGTGTTGGATTCTACAGACACCAAAACCACAAGAATGTCTAGAGGTCGTACACACTTGGATAAGCTTGCTAGGCAAAGGATCTAAGGAACTAGAAGAGATGTAGCATTCAATAAACTTGGACAACCAATAGGAGAAGTTGCTGTTGCAATGCAAAGTTATATTGGTGTGCTTGCTCGAGAAAAGGTTAATATTAGATACAAGACTTGGAAGCATGTCCCAACTGATGTTAAAGAATTGATATGGGAATCAGTTAACGTAAGTTAGCATATTTTAACAATTGTAATATTCACATCCTTATGATATTTAATGTATTTCCAATTCTGTGATTTACAGTTGACGTACAATGTTGACACAAGAAGGATGCTGTGTACGACCGCTTCTACTGTCTTAGACGGATCGATTTTCTCTACTTCTCAACTATACATGATAAAGAAAATTCGGAAATCTTGTTTTTTTTTCTTTAAATTCTGCTACAATTATATTCTAACTTAAGCAATCATGTATAATAATACCATGTCATACTTTCTTCTCAAATCCCATAGCTAATACCTGTTGAAAACAGCCTTACCCTTCTTAAACTGCCTGTACCAGTCGACTGGTGACGTGGCAGTCGACTGGTACGCCTGTAATCAGTTTTACAGGTTTCGGCCCTTGCTTTCCAAGTCCACCATTCCTTCAATTTCGAGCCATATCAAACTACGACATCATTTCTATACTCTATATCAGTTTCCTAAACAATTTAGCCAATCAAACGAATCCATAGACTTGAATTTAGGACTTTTATGGAAGAAAATAAACTAAACAAGTTTATATAAACTTTCACAATAGAGTTTGTACCAATCTTGACTTCTATGAATTTATAACACCAAATACATGTTCTACGACCTTGCTAAAGCATTATGAAATGTGATTGCAACTTTTCTAAACATTTTTAAGCAATAAAACTCAATTCAAAAGGAAAATTGATACTATCTTGGCACAAACACCTTTTTCTCTAACAAAGTATCAATATTTCTAACTACTCACACTTTTACTCATCCAATGCAATCATGGGGATATATATGCTAAAGGAAATGACATGGAATCTTTACTCTAAGAAATTTAGCATATAAAACTATCCAAAACTCAAATACTCCATAATCTCCATAAAGCAAGAACTTGAAATTTGAATAAACTTAAACATTGCAATTCAAATAACTAAAATGTCTCGTCTCAAGGATCTCTCCATAATCAGCCACCACACACACTCTACTCAGCATTGCCTCGTCGTCTTCCTTCAGAATTGCTTGCCTTTACCTTTATCTGCAATAAGAGGAAATGCATCTATAAGCAAAAGCTTAGTAAGTACTATCTAGCTCACAAAATCTCGAATGTGTAAACATGCTTCTAGAACAGTATGAAAATCATATAAGATACTAATATGCTTGAAAGAAAACTAAGAACATGTATAGCTCAAAACATGCATACTCAAGCAATAATAAATCTCAATTTACTTTTCTTGGCTCAACTTGAAACTTTAGCTATTCTTTAACTTTTGAAAACTTTCTGAAACTTTAGAAATCTTTGCTAAAGCATATACTTAAAAATAATAATCACTTGGATCCACTGAAGACGTAAGTACCATCTCATGCGCGTTCCCTAAAAGGTTGGGGTAGCGAGCCACCAATCCTAATAGAGCAGACCTTGGTCTACCAGGGCCAAGACCTTGGAATTGGACACCTGGATTTCTTTAACGACGCCCTTGGACGCCGGGGTACTGGCCTTAGAAAATAAAATAGCTTTTCTTACTTTTCTTTCTTATCTGTAAATGCCTTGGCATTTTCTGGAGCACCTTGCGTGCTAAAATCCCTAAGTCTTGACTTTTGGGGATTTCTTAAGGCCTTGGCCTTTTCTTTTCTTATCTTTATCTTCTCTTTTCTTTTCTCATAGCTTTCTTAGACCCTAAACTCATATAGGGTACATGAATAAACTTATACATAAGCATACAACAATTAATGAACTAAGATAACATGCAAAAACTTAAACAAAAAGGAAACAGCTCTTTTTAAAACTTTTAAAGGAAATTCTCGCGGAAAAACCGCCTCTTACTGCAGGTGAGCAATACTTACATTGATATCTTGGACTTACAACCAAGATTAATGTCTAGAGCTCGGGAGAAACTTGAGATCTCCGAGAATTCTTCACGTCTACGCGTTCCTCTCGTCGCGGGGATCCCGAATATAGGATTATCTCTTGGAGAAGAGTCTTGGCCGGCCCTCCTTGGCCTTGATGGTGGTCGGCGTCGCCCAAGAGGAGAGGTGGTCGGCGTGAGGGTTTTGAGAGGAGAGAAATAAAATTTCTCTCTTTAACTATCTATTTATACTTAAGGCAGATTAAACTAACAGTTCCTTAAATAACCTTCTCTCCGTCCCTTGTTGTGCTTGATACCCCCAGCCCAGCCGGTCGCGCGCTCCCTTGGTCTCGTGGTGGTCGCGGGTTCGAGCACCCGCTGCCTTAATGTTTTTTCCTTTTTGGCTTTTTCCTTTTTCTTTTTCTTTTTCCAAAAATACCAAACGGATTCGGAAAATTCCATAAAAATACTCTAAAAATTCCTAAAAATATCTAGAATATTTCTAAACCATTTCTAAATAATTCTAAGGACTTTAAGAACTAAAAATAGAAATTTTGGGGCGTTACAGCTTGAGATCGGCAAACAATAAGTGGCGTCAATACAAAACTCATCTCACCCAAACATTCATTTTAAGCAAGCTTGATAAACCTGAGGAGTTAAATGAGCCGCCAACTGGCTATGATATTACAAGAGATGATTGGAGTTCGTTTGTCATTAGTCGCATGTCTGAAGATTTCATTGTAAGATTCTTAATTTATTCTTTTTGCTTAATTGACCATTAGTAGAGCTTTTTTATATTCAAATTTGATATGTCGCATGTTTAGAAACTAAGTGATCGACAAAAAGAGAGAAGAAAACAACATATATATCCTCATCGACTTTCACGTAAAGGATATGCACTCATTGCTGAAGAAATAGTAAGTATTTTTAAAGCATATTTTCTTGTTATAGTATTTTTAAAGCATAATTCATAAAATGATTTCACATTTGTTACTGTATTTTTCTTGTTGTAGGCGACTGAATTATGTGATGATGATGACATTAACAGAGCTATTATGTGGAAGAAAGGACGAGCCAACAAAGAAGGAAACTTTGACGGCGATGATTTGACGGAAAGTGTTCAAAAGATTGTAAGCAAATTAAACAATACACAAAAGCTACAATTTTATGGAAATGATAACTTTTAAAATAATTTTTATTCTTAATGTTGCATAATAGGATGATTACATACAACAAAAGAGAGAGGGTAAGTTGAAAATTGACGGGATAAAAGATGATATACTTACCAAGGCACTTGAGACTGAAGAATATGCAGGGCGTGTTCGGGGTGTTGGAGGTTATATTAACCCAACAATATATTTCAATGTTGGTAGAACAGGAAAGAAATTTGATGTTGCCCAAGATATAATCACTGAGCAGAAAATGGAGCTAATGGAGGCAAAGAAGCAAATTGCGGAACAGGATGCACGTATACAAAAACTTGAAGCAATGGTGTATAAAAGGGGTGCATGCGACAATTCGATTAATGACAAAGGCAGTTGCTCGGTGAAGTTACATCAGATGAATATCAATGATGATGACATACAGATTTTGTGTAAAGATGATTTTTTACAAGTATAATACAAGTTATAGTTATATTCATTAATATTATAGAGTTATGAAGTTAATATAATCGACATGCTTATTTGCATTTTAGGGTAAATCAGTTGCATTAACATTGGAATCTAGCACAAATATTGCTGCATATGGTACAATTGTTTGTATCAATGGACCAGATAAAATGCTTCATGGTGTTCCATTTCCCAAGAATTGCATTCGAGTTTCTATTGATGAAGCAGTGGACAAATTAGCACCTTTGCCATATCCAATTCCAAGTGAATGTGAAGTAATTGGTGATGCTATAGGAATTCATGTGGCTTGGCCACAACACTTGATAGTGAAGCAAGATGAGGTATATGTGATATTATATTTCAAATTAAATTGTCACTTTTTTATTATTCAACCTATCTAACTTGTTTACATTTGAAATTATTAGAAGCTTGGAAGGCAGAACTTTGAATAACTAAAAAAGAAGCATACTTTGTCAACAAGTATCCCAAGATCATTACATATGTTATATTGTTATAATAAACGTGCTCTAGATGAAGGAAGATATATATCAATGCGTTTAGATAATGATGTGTTTGACGATGATTGTGAACTTTTTCTGCACCTTGAGGACATCATTTCTTTATATCATTTGGAGCCAATTTTAAGCAATTGTGTTGTTGGCTACATATGGTAAGTGATTTGATTTAAGTAATTTTAGCAACTTTTTCTTCAAAGATAATATTTTATTTTCATTATTGAAACATTATGTGTGACCATTATATTTTCTTCACATTATTGTTTTGTATGTTAATTTTATTATCTTTGCAATGACAGACATCTTTATAAGAAGACGCTGAAAGATAACAAGAAAGAGAAATTCATATTTATGAATCCACACAAGATCCCACATATGGCAAAAACTACACATGACAAAATAGGTAAGCTTGAAAGGTTGAACCAAAAGGCAAGTGTTTTAGCAGATAGGCTAACTGGTGCATCAGCAAATCAATTAGTTTTGGTGTCATGTAATATCGGGTAAGTAAGAAATAAAACATCACTTTCAATTGCTTCCTTTCGCTTATTTATTGAGTTATATGCACTAATTGTATGTCTATGCCTAGTTTCCATTGGATTCTCACTGTCATTGAACTTTACAAGGATGTTATTTATTTGTTGGATTCCCTAAGTCACCGTATTCACGATGAAGATTGGAAATATATAGTGGAAATGTGAGTTCATATATGCTCTTTTTTAGTAAACCTTTATTTTACTCAATAAAAAACTCATATATCAAATATTATTAACTTATGAAGGGCCTTAAGATTGTTTAATTCAAATAAGGGAAGGAAAGGTCGAAAAAACGCTAAGTGGGAAGTACTAAAGGTACGTGTAATTTTGTTTAACATGTATTTTAATGTGTATATTTGTTATTAACAATTTGACTCTAATTATCATAGGCTCCTCAGCAACAAGATGCAAAACAATGCGGTTATTATGTGATGACATTTATGAGATAAATTATTGAAGATATTGAAACTATCGAGAGAGATTCACTACGATCAAATGTAATATTATTTTGCATTAACTCAAATTATTTGAAATAAACTATTTAAAATTTACAAAGTGAGTTTTGATTATTTTTTCTATTAACGTAATTTGTGTGTGTTCATAGTTCACAAAAGCAGAGTATTCTCGAGAAGAAATTGATGAGGTGCGGTCCGAGTTGGCGGAATATATACAAGATCATATTTATGAGTAGGTATGTAATGATGGTTGCCATAATTCTATTTAGATTTAAGTTTATGGAATGATGACCATCATTTTCACATTCATTTAAAGCAAACATATGAATTGTGAAATGTATGTTGTTACATGTTTCATTTTGAGATCCATGTTTCATAAATCGCTTTTCTGTTTTATCAGTTACAAGTTTATGCTTGCTATAGGGCTGATTTTTTTTTCCTTGCTCAGATGATGTTCATCCAATATTGAAGAAGCCATCAGCAAAGTTCACCACGGATCAAAAAGTAAGTACCTTTGACGACTATTTCACCACGGATCCAACATTTAACTTACTTATGGATTTCATCGATGTCGTTTATCTCATTCACACAGAATCTCTAACAAAATTTTTTTTTTTGATGCAATGTTAAATCTAAAGCTAGAGCTTGAGAAGTTGAGGCCAAAGAAAAGTGTCATAGCTACCGGTGAAGGATGTTTAGATGATGATCTTGTTAAACTTAATATGGATATAAAGTTAATTTGAGGATTGTGCGACCATATATATTTTTGGTTTGGATAATATGAAGTTGTATCTTTTGTTAAATAGTTATATTTTAAAAAGGATTGTGGATGCTTTTATTTTTTGTTTGTGGATATTCATATTTACTGTTTGTGGATATTTTTTGTATGTTTTGGTAAAATATTTATGTTTTAAAAAACAAATACTTTTTATCTATTTAAAAAACGTGTTATTTGTTAAAAAAAGACAACGCTTTTTAAGCATTGTAAAAACTTTGACCTTGTAGTAAATGACAACGCTTTTTAAGCGTTGTAAAAGCTTTGTCCTGGAAAAAAATGACAACGCTTTATAAACGTTGCAAAAGTGTGGTCTTTGTAAAAATCAACAACGTTGTTTAAGTGTTGCAAAAATGTTTCTTTATAAAAAAAAACAACGCTTTTTAAACATTACAAAAGCGTTGTCTTTGCACAAATTGGCAACGCTTTTTAAGTGTTGTCTTTGAACAGACTTTTAACAACAGTGCTTTTAACAACGCTTTTTAAGTCACATAGACAACACGCATATTGGTTATAGAATGAAAATGTCTCATCTATTGATGAGAAATTCATCCCATATTTTGGCTTTCGATCATCTGCAACTTGAGGAATATATAGCTGATCATCACTGCAACTTTCATCCATTGTTAGGAAACTCTACATATTATCATCATATTGCAAGAAATAACGTTCTAAATCAAATATCCATTTCTAAAAACAACATCACAATATAAAAATTGGTATCATAAAATCTAACATCACAGACCAAATATTACAATTACAAATTGACATCATATATATTGCAGAAATCAAGCACTGCAAAATTGATCATCACAGTAACAAATCGACAGATTGAGTTGAATGCCAAATTGAGTTGAATGCCGAAGAGAAATAGAAGATCAAAAAATTTATTTATCAGATTCATACACACCAACATTAGAAAGCACTGTAATTTTCACAGAATCTAATCTAAGCAATGGATGCATTAGATCTAACAAATTAACAGTCCCGGAATGAGAAACAAATTAATGGGCACCTTTAGAGGAGGCAAAGCGAGGATTGCAAGTCGGCCTAGTTGCGCTACAATCCTCCGACGAGAGAGAGAGGGCTGATCGAAACCCTAGCTTGGCTTCAATCTGAGTCTCGCACGAGAGAGAGAGAGAGAGAGGAGTAGGGCTCACTATGATTTTGTTCTCCCGCCGATGAGAGAGAGAGAGGGAGAGGGGGGGAGCTCGACAAAGCCCTATCTTGGTTTCGGATAGAGGAGGGCTCGTCGTGGCTTTGGCCTCCAACGAGAGAGGAGGGTGAGAGAGGGAGGGCTCGCGACGAAGAGAGGAAGTGCGGCGGCGAAAATCTTTCACCCTAGCCCTACCTGGCTGGGTCGTCACGAGGGAGACAAGGAAAAAAAAATTCCCATATTTTAATTTAATGATATGTGAAGAAATTTGAAATAATAAAAAAAAAAACGCAAGTTGCGCACGGTGTCACATTTTATTCTTCCGCATGAGAACACTTTTATATATATATAAAATCTGTTGCACGTGCCAAGAAACGTTTACGTTGGCTACGGACGAGTTCCAACCACATCATAAAGCGACAGGAGACTTGGTCAGCTAATTAAATCTTTAAATATATATATATAAAATCTGTTGCACAAACGTTTACGTTGGCTACGGACGCGTTCCACCCACATCATAAAGCGACATGAGACTTGGTCAGCTAATTAAATCTTTAAATTCCTGTGCACGGAAAGGCATAGGAGCAGGTGAACGAGGACTATAAACATTAATTAATTAGTTGAAGCAGAAGGAAAGCTAGCGTCATAGACTTTTCAATTTGATCTCTCACCCAACTAGGAGGAACGTTTCAAATCTGGTTAATATTCTGTATCTGTTCTATAGAAACCCTATCACCTCTAAGCTCTCAATGCATTCACCATTAACGTCGTACTCAATACAAGCTCCTTGCCTTGACTTCCTCCGGTGCAATATTGGCTAATTATGAAATCACTAATTTCCTGTGTACAGGAAGGCATAATCAGAGTAGATGATAAGGATCGGAGCAGGTGATGAAGACTTTAAGCATTAATTGATTGCAGCAAAAGGAAAGCCACTGTACGTAATAGACTTTTCAACTTGATCTCTTGCCCAAGTTAGAACATTTCAAACCTAGCTAGCTAGTAAATCCGCATCATGTTCTATATATACCCATCACCTCTAAGCTCTCAATGCATTCACCATTAACTTCCTGATCAATACAAGATCGAGTACTGAGAATTCAAGCTTGCTAAGCATGGCTGTTAAACTCCTCCTCATTGCACTCCTTGCCTTGGCTTCAGCCAGTGCAATATTGGCTTCCGATCCTAGTCCCCTGCAGGACTTCTGCGTCGCTGATCTTAAATCAAAGGGTATGCATACGTGCATTTTTTAACTTTACTCTGGTTTAACAAAATCTTTCCTCTCCCGCTAGTATTATATATAATATATATATATATCGATATTTTAATTTGCAGTATTCGTCAATGGATTTCCATGCAAGAACATGGACGACGTGAAAGCGGAAGACTTCTTCCGTAGCGACCTTGATAGGCCCGGCAACACCAGCAACAAGCTCGGCTTCGCTGTCACCCAAGCAAACGTGAACCAAATCCCAGGGTTGAACACGCTCGGCATCTCCTTGGCTCGCATTGATTACGCACCTAACGGTCTCAACCCTCCTCACACCCACCCACGCGCCACGGAGATCCTCGCTGTGCTAGAAGGACAGCTCTACGTTGGCTTTGTGACCTCCAACCTCAACGGTGGCGGCAACCGCCTCTTCACCAAGAATTTGAAAAAGGGTGATGTGTTTGTGTTCCCGCAGGGCCTCATCCACTTCCAGTTTAACACAGGGAAAACTAATGCGGTCGCGTTCGCCGGTCTCAGCAGCCAAAACCCAGGCGTCATCACTATCGCCAACGCTGTGTTCGGGTCGAAGCCGCCAATTTCTGATGATGTGCTCGCCAAGGCTTTCCAAGTGGACAAACACCTTATTGACTGGCTCCAGGCCAGTTCTGGACCGACAATTACAACTAATAATAGAAACCAGCTGCTTTGGAATAAATCATATACCTGAGTTTCCTATTTAGGCCATCTTACATTACATGTGTTGGAATAAGAAAGCTAACACTAGCGTGACTACTGTTAGCATGTGATGTTATAATTATATATGTCAGTTGATATCAATAAGTAACACAATATAACCAGGTTGTGATGTTATAATTACCATGTGATGTTATAATTAGCATGTGACTGCTTCCAGTTGTGATGTATTGAAAAAGAAACACACTATAACCCGGTTGGATTTATATATGAATACTAATTACTAAGAAGATCCTACATAGGTTTCGCGTTTGATCAATAAGTTTGGTATTTCAAATTCATCCGCATAAGTTTCTTTGAGATCCCATCATCCAAATGAGCCGAGATCGGATCACCGAACTGCTCCTTCTGCTTATTAAAATTGCATCCAAATGATAGGTAAACATATAGGTGCGAAGAATCAGACACAAACCAGGACATAAAATTGAGTAATTGAATCCAAACAGATCTTACATCTTTAAATTGAGTAATTGAATCCAAGTTAATTGTAAGATCAGACGGAGGGAGCTTACATACTTGATTTTTTATGAGAAAATTACATTGTTAGTCCCATAAATTATATTTTTTTCTTCCTATTTTAATTATGTTATCTATAAATTCACGTTCTTAATATATTAATTTACATTGTTTTTCAATTTCAATTCTTTTTTATTCTGAATTTGAATTGATCATCGATAATTGCCTACTTAGATATTAAAATAAACAAGGAATAAAAAATTTTCAATAAGCTTTGGTTTGGGTGAAAAAAATACCATGGGTGTAATATTTCTTTTTAAGAATTTTATTTTATTGGTTTTATTTTTATGGTGATATGACTTTGATTTTGTGTTCCTTATTTATTTTAATGTCCAGGTGGACTTAAAAATTTGTCACCTAGGCTATTTGTCCATCAAAGTAAAAATACTCAAATTCATTTTCCATATTAACATTGCGACGGTCAGCTAGGTAATTACCGATGGTCAATTAGAATTTCGTACAAAAAAGAATTGAAATTAGAAAATAATATAAATTAATGTACTAAGAATATAAATTTACATATAACATGATCAAAATTGGGAAAAAAAAAGTATAATTTACTGGACTAAAAATATAATTTTCTCTCTTTTTATTTGTATATATCATTTGAGATCATTTTATTGACTAACTTTTACTTTACTAATTAAAACTTTGCTTGTGATTTTCTATTTTTGATCACAATCCAGTACCAATAAGTAGTAACATTATACTTTTGTGATTGGAAACTATTGTCTTCAGAAATTTCTCTTCAATGTAACTGAACACTAGTGGAAAGAAGGTCCCGAATGATAATGAAATGTAAAATTTCTTCCACTAGTGTCGTTGTTCATAATGCATAATTAAAGCCTGATGCTGGCTGGTTTTAATTTCTTATATCGATAGCAGTGACAGATAAGTGATAATGACTCTAATTTACAAATCGTGACCTAGAGATATTATCCATGTCATCGGTTATCTTAACCGAGGATTTATCCTGGAGCCCAGGTTGTCGAACCCTCTGATTGCTCAATTTTGCTCTACTCGCCTACTTAGGTTAACTTTTGATAATACAGAGTTAGTCCAAACAACATATATAATACCAAAACTATGCTTGAACAATTATAATTATTCATCTTAACTTCGAAACTGATTGGTTTCCCAGTTAGGTTTATGCTTAACTATGAGTTTATCCTCATTCCTGAGTAAAAAATTATCCTCACAACCTTCTTTGGCCGAAGGTTCTCTCTCTGACTTAATTTGCCTAATTACTCAGGAATTACCTTACTCCGGTGTCTGTTAAAATTGAAAATAATTTTACAGAAAATATAAGAAAAATTTTCAATATTTTTAGAAAGATTTATGGGATAAATAGGCTCGAGGTAAACTAATTATGAATTATTTAAGAAAAATTTTAATTTTTCAAAATATATATATATATATATATATATACCGCCGACCCTGCCTTCAGCCCGACCCCTTTCCTCTCTTCATCTTCGCCGACGCCGAGCCGCCCTCCTCCCTCTCCCGTGCTCTTCTCTCTCAGGATTACATCGACGCCGCTGATCGACGTGCCGCCCCGACCACGAGACGCCGGTTCCCTACCCCGGTTCATAGCCGTCGCCCACTCATCCTTCCCCCTTCTCTCCGCTCGAGCTCTCACCTGACACCATCGCTGATCTGCCACTTCCCTCCTTCTTCGACCCATCGGTGCTGAGCCGGCCATCAGATGGCGCGACCCTCCCGTAGGCGAACCACATGTCACCCTCTCCATTGCCTCTCCTGTGGCGAGGACCGTGGGTTGGGAAGCTAGACGCCGACACCACCATCGACCCCTCTCTTGATATCGATTTTCTTTTCGGATCCCTAATGTCCATGAGTAAGTCACACAGTTTTCTTCTCTCGATGTCCTCCTCACGAGCTCTCTGACCCTGACAAAATTGAGGTGTGGCTGTTTTCCAGAGGATGGAGCTTGGGCTAGGTGGTTGTTCTCCATACACTTGCTAGAATCATATCTGAACAGAGGAGTCCCAGTGGCAGATATGTTCCCTGTGATCACGGATCCGTCGCATCTCAGGTGAGTCCTGTGATGGATTAGTTTATGGTTGAATCACTTGTTCTGGTAATGATGGATTGTGTTTTCGGTATGAGTTTGTTTGTTTTTCTGATCAGTATAGAAATTCTTTTTTTTCTTCTTTAAAATAGGTGTTGTTTTGAGGATTGGAGTTGTAGTATGAATCTTTTGATCTGGGGGTTGTGGATACGGGCTTGATCCTGATTGTAAGTTCAATTCTGATTTCTGTTTTGATATTGATGATCTGCCTTGGGCTCTTGGAAGTTTTGAGTTGGGGTTGTTTCAATTAGTTAATATTGGTTGGGGTGGTGTTCTTGTGAATGTGTTGATGGTAAGGTGTAACTTTCAACTCAAGGATTAGAATTGAGTTTAGAAGTTCACTTTGCTTGTAGCTTAAGAGTTGAGTTTGATCTTCTTACCGTGTATTCCTCGAATCTAGTAGTTATTGTGTTCGAGGATTGGGTTGTGAGCGTGGTGGTCTCTTGGTTTAGATCGGGATTTGACTTAATAACCCAAATGGTAATAATTAGGTTAAAAAGAAACTATTGGGATCTAATTAAATGGATATTGTAATTAGGGTTAAGCCTTATTATGTTTAATAATTAGGTTACACATTTTGTTATTTGTATAAAGAGTTAAAATTTGCCCATGATACAGGACTTTGATTTGGGTTCGCACCTTGATCGTGAGGGGAGTTCTATTTATTATAGACTATATTTCGAGGCGGATACTTCTTGCTTGCTTCTATAGTTCGTTTACCTTAAATGCATGGTTTTTGTTTATCTAAGTAGGATGTTTTACATTAAATTTGTTCTCCTTGTTTTTCCTGCTTGATACTTATTCTTGCTTGACTTTTGAGTAATAATTCAAAATATTCAGTTATACAGTCCCATCTCTTGGTTTCTGATCTAAGAGTTTCGCGTGTACGCGTGTACTGTAGAACTATCATTTGATCTATCTAGGGTTTGGTTGACATTAGATAAACCTACCTAGTAAATTAGTGCATGTTTATTTACTTTGGTGTTGATTGTGTTTCGTATCGTGATGATTGCATGATTAGTGGCATGCACCATAACATTGTTTGCATGCCGACGACCACTGACTCCCTTGTGGTTGAGATGGGTTGTCGATCTTATTTCCTATCATGTCACGTTTAGTTGGAGTTGTGAGCAGACAGTTGATACTCCCCAAATGTTTGGAGTCCCCACAGGTATTTTGGGGTTTTATAGATACAGGTATTATGACTTTTCATACAGGGTCACAGGTATTGTGGTGTATCTGCATAGCCACAGGTTTTGACGCTTGTATCTTGTCTACTCAACCTACACAATGTAGCGATGGTTGGCATGTGTACAAAGCAGATCATCGCATCATGTGCATATTATGCATTGTGCATTTGTTTATGTTTGTTGTACTTGTTTGAGCTATAATTGTTGTATTTGATTGACAAGTATATTCAGTTATGATTTGTATTTATTATATAATCTGAATCTGCTTGGTAGTATTAACAGTTTATTGAGGTATTAGGGGATTTTGATCATGCCCCTACGTGTTTCATTAATTTTCATGTATGTTTTATTCGTCCAGATGCATTTGATTTATGTTCTTTATTCTAGGGATTATATACCCTTGTTTAATATGCTTGATTTACCCTTTTATATACCATACATTAATCTGTTCTTATACCCATAGAGTCCGCCCGAACTCACCATCCCCCGTTCTTCCTTTTGTTTCAGATAGTCGATAGTTGTATCTCGTGCCGCTAGAAGAGGATCTAGCTGCCAGTTTCCCCGCTAGAGTAGTTTCTTTCCGTTTCCGTATTTTCATAGTAATTTTATCGTATTAGTGTCGCTTTTGGTTTGTTATCTTTTCGGATAATATTTGACTTTTCTTTAGACGTATATTTATTTTACTTCCGCTGGATTTTGATTTGCCGCACTCAGTTTATGCAGACTTATTTATTATGTCTTTTATTTGTTACTCAAATTATTTAACTGTATAGTTGTGATTGTATTAATGTCAGTCGAGTGTGACTGCACTTTATATGTGTGAAGATGTATATATGTATAAGTTTCAGATTATTCGCCGTACAGGGAAGATGCTATCCGATTTTCGAGCGAGCACGGACCTTTGAGGGAGTGATAGATCATAGTGACCCACCAGAGCTTCTTCTACCAAGTATTTGGTCTCCCTGATCACGAAGACTTTAAAATCCCCCGAGTCACCTATCAGATGTTTGATTCGTCAACTCATCACTTTAAACTCTCCTTAATGATCTCTTCCTTTAGATACACATCAAAATAAGAATATGTGAGAAAGAATAAAATTTTCAAAAATGTAAAGTTATCACATGTAAGTTTTCAAATCAATTTTTGAACTATATTTTTTGAAAAATTTTAAATTATTTTAAAAATATTTTCAAACAATATTCAAAGTTATTTTAAAAAATATTTTTAAAAATATTTTCAAATCAACTATGAAAAATTTGACAAAATAATTTTGGAAAGGTATTCTAAAAATGTTTTGCAAGGTAATTTAAAACAAAGTTTAAATCATTTGCAAAATAAGAACAACTTACAAATACACTAAAAAAAAGGACATTTTGCAATGAACTTTACGACGAATTTATAAAAAAATCCTCAAAAAATAATTTGCAACAAACTCTACGATGACAAATTTTTCGTCACAAATAAGTTGTCGTCAAACTCTATGATGAAAGCGAGATTCATCACCAAATCTATGACGAATTCATTTTTGTTGCAAATCTATGACGAAAATGAGATTTGTCCAGATTTGCGATTTATACTATAGTTACAATAATTTTTGAATGAAAAATTTGTCATCGCAAAATTTGTTGCAAAATATAATTTTTTTTCACAAAACCTCCCCATTTATGCATTGATGACATATTTACAAACAAACTTGTATACAACATAATTTCAAATCAAAGAATACACAGAACAACAACCAATTAACAACACAAAATACCCAATCAACCAAGTTCAAAACACAATACCATATTCAACATAACTGATTCAAAAGATTCAACAAGATCCAAAGCAAGTTCTACAAGTCTCATAAGCAAATTCACAAAAAATCCCAAAATATCCAATAAAGCTCTGTTAGGACCAAAGGTGTTAAATACAACAACTTAAAAACCCGGTTCAGAAAATTTTTCAAAAATTTTTAGGAGGGGTTTTAGCATTCTCGGGTCTACGAATTAAGTTTAAAGGGGGTTTTTGTTAAAACCTAAAACTTATAGGGATAATTTAGAAGAAGACCCTAAACTAAGGGCTTAAGTTAGATTGGCTAAAATAGGAGGGTTTAGATGCAAAATGACATCCCATCATATCCATTTCTTCGCTGTTTCTCCATGCGATCGTGCCCCCATGGGCTAGATCGGATGGTAAGACGCCTGGCCGATTTGGTCGAGGTCACAGGTTCGAGGGTCGCTAGTTACGCACGGGGATAAAACCCTGGTCTGCTGGCATTAATTCCCTCGACCCCAGGCACCTCACCACACCAGTGATAACCGTGGTTTGCCTCCCTCTGGAAACTATGCGGCCGGGATCAGGGGTCGCTAAGGTAGCGGTTCCACCTTTTTTGGTCCATGCGATCATGATCGAGAGGCTGCCCTTCTCTTCTTCTTTGATCACCCTCACACAATCTCCTC
Source organism: Boesenbergia rotunda (assembly GCA_024364735.1). Lineage (NCBI taxonomy): Eukaryota > Viridiplantae > Streptophyta > Magnoliopsida > Zingiberales > Zingiberaceae > Boesenbergia > Boesenbergia rotunda. The sequence continues at coordinate 140,707 of JAGFNQ010001182.1, forward strand.
GCCTTTGCCGGTGGTTCTTCTCCTCCCATTCATGATCGTCGGTGCCTGTTTTCCACACTCGAGCTTACTTTCGCTCAACCACAATCGATCGCGCCACTTTACGAATGCCTTGAGATCCCTAGGCCTAAGATCGATCTAGACGTGAGCCAACCTCCACCTTCCATCTCCGACCACGGTGTAGCTACCGTCACCTCCGGCAAGGTGGAATCGCACTAGGATCCAAGGGCAGGTGCTAGTTCCATGCCCTACCCGATTCTTACCATTGTTTTCATGGTTGTGCACAAGAGGCCGCCAGCGGTTTCTATGCCCAGATCATGGGTGGTGATTGTCGGATTCCAGCATATCAGGGCAGAGGGGGAGGAAGAATAGATGTGTGCGTGGCTTACCTCAGGTAAGATTTGTTGATTAGGGTTCCTTATGGATGGAATTGTTGATGAAATGATTGGGTTTCGATTGGTATTGATGAATTGGTTTTGATCGGACCTCTGTTGGTGTTTCTGTATGAATTTGGTTCTTCTTGATCTTGAATGGAATTGTTTTAGAATGATACATGATCTATGTGATCGGATTTTTGGTTTAGTTGAATTCCTTGGTTCCTCTCATGCAACTATGAGTTGGCCTCTGAATTAGTTTTTGTTTGGGGTTTTGGCATCGATCTTGTGAGGCTAGGTGACATGATACCATGTAGGATTCACTTAAGATAGAGTAGTTGAACTGGGTCTCCGGTTTGAGCAGCGGCTTGTGATATGCAGAGTCCAAGCTGTTTGTGTTGGGTTTTTGTTTGTCATGTTGATGCTATGAAAAGCTTGCCGTGAGCTAAGGGAGTAGATGGTTTCTTTGATTGGGTTGTGTTTTGCTTCTCTTGTGCCATGAGTTTTCCGAGCGAATTTCCCTATTCTTATCCTGTTTTAGTTGCTACCATGTAGTTATTTAGGGAAGTGATCCTAGTTTTGCGGTTGGAAATCATGTTCTTGATACTTTGATCAAAGCTGTTGGCCTTAGGAATTTTGTTCTATTTTTGGTGTTCTATGCCAAGAGGTTCATCTTGCTTAGCTCATGTTGTTGTTGGATATAGTGTGAATGGAAAGGGAGATGGTGAGGAAAGAAGTTCTATTGTGAATGAGACTTTAGTCCCACATTAGGAGTTTCAAGTGAATGAAAAGTGAGGTGGAGAATAAAGAGGCACCATTGTGAATCAGACTTTAGTCTTACATTGGGAGTCTCAAGGCATAATTATTGGTTTATATTGTTTCACAAGCATGTTAGTTATGAACAAATGCATGGGGAGAGGCTCTCTCTCACGCGTGGGTGTGCAGGGGAGGGGGGTGCAAATCCAGGGTCCGGATTTGTACTGAACCAAGTAGACTTGTGTGCGTGCACGACCTGCGTGCGTCGAATGCCCGACCGATCGGGGCAAAATTTATCCAAGCGGATGAACCCCCGCGCACCCACGCGTTCCCTTGATAGTGTTCGGGTACTTCATCAATTCGCCACGAGCAACGAGTGCTTCGTTGTGTGGTCGTGGTCCCACTATTGTATCCTGAGAGGCAGAAGCACCGTCAGAGGAGGACAAATCTGTTTCAAGGAAACTGCGTTACGCAGGCCTCAACAACTTTTCAAGACCGATTCAAGAAACCTACTCGGGAGATTCTAGGTCGGGAACTCCTGCCCGGGAGACTGCATTCTGCATAAAAGACAGCTCGGGTCATTCAACAGCTATGTTGAAATTTCTGTAATTTCAATTTAATTTTTGTTAACTCTCCAAAAGGAGTATTTCCTCCAACAGTTGTCTAACTTGGTTGGGAGTTAGTTGGGTGTTGAATCTGTGGGTTGTCGTGCCCAGTCATTGTAATGGTTTGTTTTGGATTGGTGTAATTCTTGAGATTTCATTGTTTTCAGCTATAGGTTTTGTTCTTGGGTTTTGGTATAGCTGTTGGAAATGGTTTCTGTTCTTGTGTGAACATGTGTTAGTTTGAATTTTAAGTTTACTTGAGGTGACCATATTGGGTTAGGCTTAAGCTAAACCTAAGAGGGGACCTAATCATGATGATTCAGTTACTTGGACGGTAATAATTTAATTTAAATTAATTAGGTGATTACGAAAATTAGGATTACTATTGATTATGGTAATTGGGATAACCATAGATACGATTTAGGGACTTGATAATCTAGTTACTATTTGTGTAAATAATTAATTAAATATGTCCTTTGATACAGGACACTGATTTGTTGCGAATATTGGATGGTAGATTCTCTGCACTTACAAGCACCTACTTTGGAGGCTGATACCTTTGACTTTATTTTTGTAGATACTATTATTATTTCTATGCATGGTTTATTATGGATAGTAGTAGGATATTCTTTATTTGTCTTTTGTTTTCCTACTTGATACTTGCTGCTTGACCTTTGAGATACTCAAAGTTTATTTTTAACATAGTCTCAATGCTTGATACTCTTATTCTATTAGAGTACACACGTGTGCACGTTTGCATAGGGTATTTATATGTCGTATGATACCTGTCATTGGTTGATACCATACATTAATGCATATATACCTATTAGCTTATTTGTAGATCATGATTGATGTTTTCAGACTTGTGCATGTCATATTGAGGTTAGATTGATGGGTGTTGCATGTGTTAGTGTCATGCACCATCGTTGTATTATTGCATACCAAGCAACCCTTGGCTCCCTTGCTGGTTGAAATAGATCATCAGTTATATCAGGATCTGCACACACTACCACTCATGAGGTAGTGGTATTATTAGGAAGGTGTGTGCAGTTGCCCTGTCAAGACTTCGCTCGACCACTCATGGGTAATAGTATCCACAGTATGGTAGCAAACAAGGATCCCTCATTTTCCCGTGATATGAGCAGATGAGAGCAGTGCTCCCCAATATGATTTGGGATAGGATAGGTGTATCCTCGGTCAGCATCCTGTATACTCTATCACTCAAGAGCAGTGACGACAAAGTGCATACAGTTGTCATAGCCCTACCCACTCGACCTCACCCATGGCCAGTGACGGTGGCTAACTGGCGTCTGGGGTGACTATGTCATTGCATCATGTGCATGGATTGTATTTGTTTGTATTTGCTACATTTGTTTGAGCTATGATTGTTGTATTTGAATGACATGCACATACATGAGATATCTTGTTTGCATATAGTATAATGACCTTTCAGGTTCGGGGGTTTACGACCTTCATACCCCGCAGGCGGGTTTCACATTGGTATGTACTTACATGTAGTTACCTGGTCATGTATTCTAATTATTCCTATAAGACTGTAGCTGTTTAATTCTGTACTATTTTTGTATAACTTTTTTACAGTCATGCATATCTATCTGTATGTATACCCGTGGAGTACCCCTGACTCACTACCATTTGCTATATTTTTTATTTTTCAAGCTGAGATACCTGGAGTCGCCAGGAGAGATCCTAGTGGCTAGTCCCTCTACCCTTTAAGTTGACTTCACTATGGTATTTGTATTACGTATGTGTGTTTTGGTATTTTTATCTATTTCTATGGACATGTATTGGTATTTTATATTTTTTTATGTGTGCCCAGAGAGTCTTATGTATTGGTTGCTTTGTTGTAAGTTAGGTCGATCCACAGTCAACTTAGTTTTGGTATATTTGTGTTGTATTTTCTCTTTTACTTTCCTTATTCCAACTGTATTGGTTGAGGTATCTGTTGATTGTGTAGGCCCTCTATATTTGGTTTTGGATTGTCCATTGTACAGGAGAGGTGTTGTCCGATTTTTATCGGACGAGTGACTCCTCGGAGTGTGACAAAAGGAATTTAGATATTTCTACAATAATATGATATTGTCAACTTTAGGTCTAAGCTCTCATTGTTTCGCTCCTGGACTCTACCTAAAAGGTCTCATACAAATGAAGATATCTATCTCTTATAAGTCCATGATCCTTTCCATATGTTTTCAATATAGGACTTTGTTTGCAACCATTATAACTCAAAAATCTCTTCTCAAATGAAGGACCACTATTATTTTCAAGGTTCATGCCTCCTCTCAAGCATTGGGTCACTCTTGGTCTGTTTAGGGTCTCCTCTCGAGTATCAAGTTACTCTTGACCTACTTAGGAACTCCCTTATTTCGTTTAAGGTTTCACCCACATGGTTTGATCTGGATCATGGCTCTAGCTCGTGCTTCTTCCGGCGGTTAATCTAGTAAAATGCAACATAGCTCTGATACCAATTGTTACAAATCTTAATTGCTTTAGCCCTATCCCCACTCTAAGTCTTATCTTTTCTAAAATGTGCGGGTGAAAATGTCTATGAATAATGACTCCTCTATTTTCTTGGTCTAAAAAACACTGTTGAAATAATGAAATAGTTAGAAATAAATTAAAAAATTAATGGGAGAGTTAAAAAATATCAATCTACGTGTATGCTTAGCGATATTAATAGAGCCTCTTGCATATATCACAGGCGAGTCTCTAGAATTATAAGTTTGATTTAACATATTTTGTTGGCACTTTTGTTTGCTCTGGATTGCTCAAAAATAGGATATCCTAGTCTAAGTTTCATTGATGATGCAGGGTGGCTTTTTTTCATTGTTTTTTTGCATGATTAAGTACATGCCGGATATGATCGCCACATTTTTTTCTTAAAAAATCATTTTATTTCCACCTCTTCACTCGGGTTCCAATTGAATATCCGCTAGAATTGAAAAATAATAATTGATCATATATTAACATTAATTTCATATATAAATTGAAGGGTATATATATACCTTAACCTCGATCCACCAGAGCTCTTTTGTGGGTGCTAAAGTGCTTATATATGTCATTAAAGTCATTCCCCAATGGTTATTCAGTATTCTATTTTAATATCATGAATAACCATATAGAATTTTCAAATATATCGTAAAGATACAAACAAATAATTTTAAATAATTAAGGTAGTTAAAAAAAATAAAATATTTTATAATACTTGAGAATTTTTTAGCAGGACTATAGACTCTCGAGTGTCTATAATATTAGCAACCGAGTGTCTAGCTGAAGGAATATGCATGCGTACTGCCTAATGTATTGGCGAAGATATTGAATTTTCGAGCTCTAGGTGCTGGAAGGACAGCTAGAGGGGAGGGGTGGATAGCCGGTAGGATGGCAAATCAAAACTTAATCTTTTGTTTTTGAACTCAACAAAGGTAACAGATAAGTTAAACAAATAGATTTTTACTTGGTTGTAATCATGGTGATTGATAATCCAAGGTAGTTGAAAGTTCTACTAAAATACTCCTTTATTCTAGGTGAAGAAACTTCTTACAATCTTTGAAAAGCTCTTAAAAGACTAGGAAATTGAATATCAGTTGTTGTCTTTTGATCCTAGCTCTAGGGGTTATTAATAGCCTAATGGTCAAAGTGATCATTTGTTGATGTGGTAGGTACGACACCTTAGATGTGATCCAGGGTGCCTTCAATGAATAAATTTTATCCATGACAGCAACGGTAGCCTAATGGCTACCATTCACTTAGGGCGCCCTGGATTAGACCGAGGGCGCCTTAGTTCCAATCTTGAGCACCCTCGTGCCTTTCATCGACTGTTTTAATCTTCACACCTGAGGTCTCCTCAAATAGACTTGAGGCACCTTGGGTCTTCAAGGTCAGCTTTTCGGTTGACCTTTTTCACTTCTGTTTGTTTGGGTGATGCTCCAACCATCCAGAGTTTAGCTCACTCAAACCCAACTCTAGCTTTCTCCTCGAACGACCTTCCTCCTAGGTTTATCGTCCCTCGAACATTGCATATACCTTTCTCGTCTACTAGTGTACTCTTCCACAGTCTTCTCGTCCCTCAGATGCATCGAGCCCATTGACATCCTTTCCCGTGTCATCCTTCTCACTCAATACATCTTCAGCTCAACTTCCTATGCTCCTAAGATTCTGCACACTTAGACACAAGGATAAAACTACACAGGACCTAACTTGACTCGGTTGATCATTTCAAAACCAATTTGAGTACTAACAATCTCTCTATTTTTGATGTGCATCAACCCGAGTGATTGGGATGTTAACCTGAGGTAGACACGTGGCTCGAGGAGGCTCTGTTGTGTGGCTACTAGGGTAGGGGAGAAGTGCCTGAGACTAACTCAGAAGAAGAGTGTCTGAGACTAACTCGGGACAAGAGTGCCCAAGCCTAACTCGGAAGAGAAGTTCTCAAGACCAACTCTAGACAAGAGTACCCAAGACCAACTCGGGAAAGTGGAGTTCGAGCCCAACTTGGGAGAGAAGTTCCCAAGACCAATTTGTGACAAGAGTGCCTGAGACCAGTGGAGCCCGAGTCCAACTCGGGGAGGAGTCCCCAAGGGCAACCCGAGAGAGAGAGAGAGAGAGCGAGTATATGTGAGAAGTTTACCATTAGTGACGATAGTGATAAACTTGATATACGCGGGGATGGTTACAAGTGCCCCCTCACTGAGTGTAAAGGCTGATATAATGCACGATAATAATGATAGATTTAATAAGCACAATGGCAGTTACCAGTATCCCTCCGATGTGTGACAGTTGGTAGGTGATCATAATCCGTGCGACATGGAAACAGGGGAGGCGTTTACAATAATGGGAGAGTGCTCGAAGGAAAAGGATAGCGATTATATAAGGTGCTTAAGCACCTAGGTAAGGGGGCGAACTTTCTAAACTCTCAATAATTTCTTCTCCTGGCTCCTCTCTTATTTTCTGAAGTGTTTCTGACTTGAGCGTCGGAGAGGGCTTCACTGGAACTCTTTTTGGTGCATCCCTTTAACGCTCGTATTGAGCTTATAGGTGAAGGCATCCCCTTGTCGTCACTCAAAGTTATACTACAGTGACCTGTCGTCCATGTCGTTCACTTCCGGAATAAATTTGGAGTCATCTGTGAGAAGCTTGTCTAAATACCACAAGGAGCACTGTGATGGCAAAACCGAAGGGGCAGTCGATCACTCTAACATGAGAAGAACTAGATCGTCGTTCGAGGGGCTCTAGAGCAGTATCAAATCAAACAAGCTGCCTCTCAAAGAGCATTCCCGCCACGGGCAGATGCCCAACGAGCATCAGCCTCATATGTTCATAATCAGAGATCCACATCGCCTCCAGGTGTTCCTTTGAATGTGGCTCTAGGACATCGACAGGACTCCATTGGAGACCTAGAGAAAGTGTAGACGGTCGGATCTAGTACTCTGCACAAAGAAGAAGGACAAGAAAAAAGTGAACTTGTAAAGGTTCTCTCAAAGTACGCATTCTCGCCATTTGTCCGAGCCATTGTGGATGATCCCATGCCCAAGCAATTCCGAGGTCCTGAAGTTGCTGATTATGATGGAAAAACACATCCTGAGGATCATGTTTGCAAGTTTGAGAACGTGGCTCTCTTGCACCAATATACAGATGGTGTAAAGTGTCAGGTGTTTTTGAACATGTTGTCGGGAGCGGCGCAACAATGGTTTCAAAGGTTGCCACAAGATTCCATAAACTTCATTCTGGAGTTTAAAACTGTCTTCTTGCACCACTTCGCCAACAGTTAACGATATTAGAAGATGACACTTAACCTCTTTGCCCTAAAGCAGAAGGGCAAGGAGCTGCTGAAGGACTACATCCAGCGGTTCAATCGGGTAGCACAGGATGTATCAAATGTCACTTTGGAAATTTTCGTCAGCAGCTTTACGCAAGGGCTTGCTAAAAGAAACTTCATCTAGTCCCTCGTAAAGAGCCACCGACCCGTTTTGATGATCTATTGGGGCGATCGGTCAAACACGTTAATGTGGAGGAAGTGCAGTATGCCCACCGAAAGGATTCGGCAGGCACACCTATTCAAATCTCAATATAATTAGAGAGAAAGGAGCCACCTATTCAAATCTCAATACACCTATTCGGCAGGCACACCTAGTCATATAATGTCATTTTGGGGAGACCAGCCCTCAACTTATTCCAAGTTGTAGTCTTGATCTATCACCAAAAGATCAAGTTCTCAGTTGAGGATTGAGTTGCAGAGGTTAGGGGGAATCAGTTAGTATCTCGTTGATGCTATAGCGCGGAAGTCAGAATAGAATCCCGCAAGAGCCTAAAGACTCATGAGACCTTACAGATTGACTTAATGGATCACCGAGCGAAGGAAGAGACCAAGGAGGAACGTCGAGCAGTTGAGAACAAAGAAATCCAAATTCATCCTCATCAGGCGGGAGGAGTCACAAGAATCGTTGCAGTCTTGAGCCCCGAACTTAGAGACATGCTAAGTAATTACTTGGTTAGTAATTATGATATTTTTGCATGGGCCACGGACGAGATTATAGGAGTTCCTCCAGTCCTCGCCATGCACTGACTGCATATCACTCCAGGAGCCTGACCAGTAAAACAAAGGCGAAGGCACTTTGCCCCAGAACAAGACCAAATAATTAGGAAGAGATAGCAAAGTTGCTGAAACCTGGACACATTCGGGAAGTACAATTCCCAACATGGCTGGCAAACATTGTATTGGTCCTCAAACATGGGGGAAAATGGCAGGTTTGTATTGACTTCCGAAATTTAAATAAAGTATGTCGGGCAGTTGAGCACGAAGAAGTCCAAATTCATCCTCATTAAGCGAGAGGTGTTACAAGAATCGTTGCGTACCTGAGCCCCAAACTTAGAGACAGGCTGATCAATTACTTGGTCAATCATTATGATGTTTTTGCATGGGCCACGAACAAGATTAAAGGAGTTCCTCTCGCCCTCGCCACGCACTGACTGCATATCACTGCAGGAGCCTGACCAGTAAAACAAAGGCAAAGTCACTTTATCTCAGAACAAGACCAAATAATTAGGGAAGAAGTAGCAAAGTTGCTGAAAGCTTGACACATTCGAGAAGTACAATTCCTGACCTGGCTGGTAAACGTTGTACTGGTCCCCAAACACGGAAAAAATGGTGGGTTTGTGTTGACTTCCAAAATTTAAATAAAGTATGCTCTAAACACTGCTAACTCTTGCCTCGTATTAATCAGTTGGTTGATTCAACCTCTGATTATGAATTCATTTCCATGCTAGATGCATACCAAGAATATCATCAAGTTCCTCTGGCCCAAGAAGATCAGGAGAAAGTAAGTTTTTGTCACTGCCGATGGCACCTATTGTTAAAATGTTATGTCATTCAGATTAAGGAACGTTGGAGCTGTTGGATCGATAGAGTCGATAGAGGGGGGGTGAATATCGACAAAACTTTTCGAATTTATAGAGAGAGTAATTTGCACAGCGGAAATAAATAACACACGCGAACACAGTATTTTTTACTTGGTTCGGAGCCTAGGTCGACTCCTACTCTAAGGCCCACGATCGTTGATCGTTTACTTTGGGCAATTCTATATGAACGCAAAATCAGTTTACAGAAAGAGATTTACAAGTATAGCACTATAAACTTTTAAATGAAATTTCTTCTGTTACCGACGTCCGGTTGTAGGTTGACTTTCCGGAGCAGCAGGACGTCGTCGATCGAGTTGGGCAGTTTCTGGAATAAGGCGTGAGCACAGAAGAGTATGGAAGCTTTGGTATGAAGTTGATGTAAAGCTTGGGGTCGAGGGGTGCTATTTATAGCACCTAGGGCGCCCTGGACGTCGGGGGCACCCTGCCACGCGTCAGGCGATCCGCAGATTGCTCGGTCAACTTCTATCCCGCTTGAACAGGGATTAAGTTTGACCACGGGGGCGCCTTGGTCGTAGAGGGCGCCTTGGCTGACTTCTTCCGCGCAGAAATCTCGGCTGTGGATAAGGCTGGAGCTTCGCAGTCTTGGGCTGGAGGCGCCTTGGCTGCTGAGGGCGCCTTCGCTGACGAGGGCGCCTTCGCTGCTGAGGGCGCCTTGCCCAGTAAGCAGCTGAAGCCCTTTTTGCTTCGCTTGGTTTTGGTTCACCTTCAGGGCGCCCTGGACACTCAGGGCGCCTTACTCAGCTGCTGCCTCACTCCTTTGAAGCTCTCTGAGTTGCAGACACACGTTCCTTCGGTCCTGCATCCAGGGTTAGTCCAAAACATAATAACACAATTAATTATTTATTTTATACAGCCTTAGCTGTCTTGGTTCTGACTTTGGTCTCCAAAATGGAGTCCTAGGTCGAACCGACGCCTACTGTTCCCTCGACGGGGAATGCGTCCTCACCTACTCCTCTCGGGAGAATTTACCTGATGCCAACCACTCCCTTGGTTGGACTTTTGCCTGACGGTCCTTTGTCAGGGCTTGGATGCCGAGCTGTCCTTCGCCCGGTGCCTAGCAGTCCTTCGCTAGGTCTTTTGACTCTGGCATTCCTTCGCTAGTGCCTAGCAATCCTTTGCTAGGGCTTTTTGCCCTGGCATTCCTTCACCAGTGCCTAGCAGTCCTTTGCTAGGGCTTTTTGCCCTGGCATTCCTTCGCCAGTGCCTAGCAGTCCTTCGCTAGGCTTTCACTGCACACTAGATTAACTTGTTAGAAAACAAGAAGGACTTAACTTTTAACCTATGTTGCCATTATCAAAACACAGGTTTGACTTGGGTGCATTCTGCACCAACAATCTCCCCCTTTTTGATTTATGGCAGCCCTAGTTCAAAAAGTTAAGTTTAAGCAAGACATGAAAAAGTTTTAACTTTTGTTCCCTCCCCCTGGAAGGAATCTCCCCCTATGTTTTTCAAAAATTCGTGGGGTTTTAAAAACTTTACTTGTGCTTAAGTTTTAGGTACTTAGAAGTAACTTAAAAATACATAGTAGAGTTTTTAAAGCATAATTTGAGTTTAAAGTCTTAAGTTTTACAGTACTCAAAATGTTAGCTTAAATACTCGGTAGGATATAACAAGCTTAAGTACTTAGTAGGTTTTGAAACACTTTAGTACTTAACAATTTTGAAAAACTTTAGCTTTAGAGTAAAAATAATTTTGACAAGCTTAAGTAGAAACCTTTTGAAAGGCTAGAGTACTTTGTAAAATTTGAAGGCTTGAAAAAATTTTGAAGCTAGAGTACTTTGAAAAATTTTGAAAGCTTTAAGTAAAGAATTTTGAGGCTAGAGTACTTAGCAAAATTTTGAAAGCTTTAAGTAAAGAATTTTGAAGCTAGAGTACTTAGCAAAATTTTGAAAGCTTTAAGTAAAGAATTTTGAAACTTTTTGAATAAAGGAAAAATTTAGAAAAAAATAATTTTTCTCTTTCCTATCTCTATCTCCCCCTTTGCCATATATCAAAACAGATAAATATAGCATGAATTAAAATAAATAATAATTTACTGTACTGAACCAGTTTGATTTACACTAAATCAATCAATTTTTGTCTGTAGGGACCTGTCTAACCCAATTAGCTACTTACTAACTGTTATATACAGTAGTTTTTGCTAGGGTTAGTCAAGTTAAGTGTTTCTGTTCAAGTTAGATTTTCTAAGCTTGACACTTAACTTGATTGCTGTATAAGTTGTATTTAGTGCCCCAATTACTGCAGATGCACTGACTTAAAGCATCTTGAATTAAGGCAAAGACCTAAGCATCTCAACCCTTTCTAGGTTATCAATCATAAGTACCCTAAGGTGCTTGTGAGATGCTGGCTTCTAAGTCTATAGGTGCATGCAGTTCTAGGGTTAGGGCCTAACCTAAGTCCATTTTCGAAAAATCCCTAGTTTTGAAAGGGGGTAGTTTTTAAATAAAACTAAGTCGAAAGTGAAAAAAAATTGATTTTAAAATTAAGTAAAGCAATTTTCAAATTCTACTTTTAGAAACAATTTAAAAAAAAGGTAGAGCAAAAAAATTGAGTTTCTCTATTCTACAAAGTACAATCCTAACTAATTGACAAGAAACTAATAATCATAAACTAGTCATCATAAAATAAAAGCAGGTACTCTAGTTTCAACATAGTCAACAGTCAAGCACAAGTCAACCCTACTGAGTAGGGGTAGTCAAATAGGTACAATGCTAAGTGAATCTAAGATGAAGGACCGGGGTGATCAGATGGACCCGGCTGCCACGCATCGAATCGTGCCATCATCTGTAAGAATCGTGCATCAGCTACTTCTCTATCAGCTCGGCGAGCGTCCATCTGCTCTATGTGAGAGGCCTCGACCTCCTCTCGGAGACTCTGTATCTGTGTCTCCATACGGGTCACTCTCTCGTAGAGTGTCGGTGGAGGGGGCTCGTCTATATGGGCTCGGGCTTCTACTGCTACATCTGCGACGTCGTACTCGACTTCCTCGTCCGAATCGATCTGGGGAGCTGCTCTCCGACGTCTCCAGGACAGGACCCCGGTACCGGACACCTCTATACCTGCTAGGGCGAAGTTTCTATAGCCTATTTCATCGTAGTCGGTTAGATCGGCCATTTCTCCCTCGGTAATGTTCCTACCATGGTAATGTAATAGGGATGTGACAATGTGGCAGTAGGGTGTGCGTACCCGCCCTTGCGTGGTCACACTGGATGCGTGTAGGATAGTGTGAAACATATGAAGCCCTATATCAATATCTAGCTGGTGAATCAGGGCGTACAGGAGAAAGGTATGGAATGGTCGCATAGTGGTGACGTCCCTGGTGGATAATGGCAGAATACATCGGACTAAGACCCTATATAGGGCGTAGTCCTGAACCTCTAAGTCGACTGACTGGAATCGTCTGGCCACTGGTTGCCTAAAGAAGTATGAGTGTAATGTATCTAAGGTGATGTGAGAATAGGGAGCATCAAAGGGAGGCTCCCTAGGAGGATAACAACAGAAGATGGACTGCGAGGGTCGTAGTCCTAAAAATCGGTTCAGTAATGTTGGTGTGACGGTTAAGGGAATACCTTGAACCATGGTGGAGAACATGAGATTATCCTATCTAATGATATTATTGTAGAATTCTGCACATAAGGAAGTATTGATTGGGTGAGTGCAGAATACGAGATTGTCTAGTTGGTAGTGGTTTATAACGTTCATAGCTAGGGGACAGGATTGGGTGAAGAATAGCCTATTCAAGTAGCTCGTTTTGATAGGTTTATAGGTGGTACGAGCGAACTTGTTACACAATTCTAAATTGGGAAACCTAGGATCAGGACTAGGTTGAGTACCGGGTTCTGCCTGATTAGGTCGACGTCTTCTAAGAGAGGGAATGTATACTTAAAGAGAGTGTGCATTTAATGAAAATTGAAAAGAAATTAACAAAAACAATAAATTATACC
>JAGFNQ010001182.1:181094-208268 GCA_024364735.1 Boesenbergia rotunda
AGGTATGGGTGCCAAAGTCCCTCATTGTAGATGCACTAGGTCCCAAAATTTGGGTACCTAAAACCTCTATATTTCGAATAGTATAGTTTTGGTTGAGGGGGAGCATCTATCAACACGATTTGTTAACAATGGGTGCTCCAAACACATGAACTAAGACAAATTGTTATTCACCACAACAGGAGGTCTAAGTTAGGTTTCCTTTGGAATTGCCTACATATAGAGAATTAAGACTTCATGTTTTTATGATCTATAGTTTGAAGTTTCTGAAATTCACTGAATTAAACAAATGCATGTCGGACAAACTCTCTGATGATGAGGGCAGTGTCTTTGAATTTTCTGATTCGTGGAGTCAAAGACAACTTTGAATTGTGTGTTCTACAACTGTGTGATCTACACTTTGAACTTTCTGAGAGTATTTGACACAAACTTAAACATGTCTATTTTAAGATGTTTAGACCACAAGGAAATGATTTTCTTTGATGATGTGGGAAAATACATTTTGGTTAAGGAATTTTTTTTTTTGGATCAAAGGGATTAAATCTAATTGTATTAGGAGTGGTTTAGAGTTGAAACAAACCCGGTTCTGAAACATATCAGAGTTTCTGGAACCTTGTTTCTGAAATCTGATCGGTTTGTAAACTGAGAAACTCTCTATATCGAACCAGATCGGTCCACCGACCGATTAGGACTCACCCTAATCGGTCTTCCGTGACCGATCAGGGATCCCTCTGATCGGTCTGGTGATCGATCAGATCAGTTCTGATCAAGGACTTCCTGATTAGTCCAAAAACTTCTCAGTCTGATCAGCCGTCCAATTTCCTTTCATCAAAATTGATAAATTATCAATAGAACTAAGAATTAGGTTTATGGTTAAGACATACTTGGAACAAACCTAATACTAATTTGATACAAACCTGTGTTAGAATTTTTTTTAAAAAATCCATAAGAAAGGGTTGTTTGAATCATGACTCGTGTTCCTTGATGAGGAATATCTTTTAGTCAAGAAACTCATATCGTGTTTCAGAAATTTTTTGAAATACCTATTGTTAATCTAGTCTACACCCGTGTGGTCGGATGAGTTTTGGTTAAACAAACTTGTTCTTGGAAATATAAATTGTTAATGCAGTCTGATCAGGAACATATCAGAGTCTCAGAAATTTTTTTAAATCTGATCGGTCCCCAGACTAATCAGAAATTTTTCTGTATCGAATAATCAACGAACCTAATTGGTCACGGAGACCAATTAGGACTATGTATCGGATACAGCTGCGTTCCTTATTGCCATATGATGCATATACTTTATTGCCATGATACATTTATGATATATGTCTCTCATATGTACTTCAAAAAAATTACTTTTGGTTATTTTGGGTTTGGGGAGAGACACTCATTTAAGGGGGAGTTGTGTTTAAACTTAATAACCATACCCTTTTCGATGTTTGACAAAGGGGGAGAGAATGATTGATTAAGTTTAGGTTACAAATTTAATTATTGTAGGGGGAGGACTTTGATCCCCTTGCGATAATGGAAATTTGACTTCGTTTGAATGTTAATACCTAAACTTAGAATCAGGTTGTCAAACAACAAAAGGGGGAGATTGTTGATGCACTCTGACCTGATTGTTGTTTTGGTGTTGACACCTATTTAAGTTTAGGTGGTTGAGTAAATTCGGCTTAAGTCCTGGTCGGGGACTAGGCATGAAATCCCGGTGAGTGAAGCCGGGTGACTGAAATCTCGATGAGTGAAGCTGGGTCCTAGCGAATGAAGCTAGGTGAATGAAATCGCGGTGAGTGAAGCCGGGTCCCGGTGAGCGAAGCCGGGTGACTAAAATCCTGGTGTGTGAAGTCGGGTTCTAGCGAGTGAAGCTAGGTGAATGAAATCCCGGTGAGTGAAGCCGGGTCCCGGTGAGTGAAGCCGGGTAACTGAAATCCCGATGACTGAAGTCGGGTCCTAGCGAGTGAAGCTAGGTGAATGAAATCTCGGTGAGTGAAGCCGGGTCCTAGCGAGTGAAGCTAGGTGACGAAATCCTGGTGAGTGAAGCGGGGTCCTGGTGAGTGAAGTCAGGTGACTGAAATCCCGGTGAGTGAAGCCGGGTCCTAACGAGTGAAGCTAGGTGACTGAGCATGAGTCAGCCAAGTGACCTGATCGATCTGGAGTCCGATCAGGAGTTGGCACGAGTTCCCTTGTGAACAGATCGGTCTGGTGACCGATCCAGGGCGTCTGATCGTTCTGGTGAACGATCAGAAAGAGAACAGAAGGTTTCTGTTTGGCTCCTGATCGTTCTGGTGAACGATCAGAAGAAGGGATCAGAAAGAGGTTGGAGAAAGGTCTGAGTGACCTGATCGATCACTTGGACCGATCAAGGGTCTCCTGGACCGATCAAGCTGTGTCCTGATCGGTCCAGAGGTGACCTGATCGGTCACTGTGACCGATCAGGGCACAACCTAATCGGTCAGGTGACCGATCAGGTGATTCTGGCAGTGAACCTGCGAGTTATGGCCAGTAAGCTGATGGATCGGTTAGTGTGACCGATCAGAGATCCCTGATCGGTCAGTGTGACCGATCACAGAGTCACTGGATCGATCAGGATGTGACCTAATCGATCAGGGTCTTCACTGATCGGTCTGGTGACCGATCAGTGTCTGATAACATTAATTTGAATCGCTGTCAGACGCTCTGAATTGTTCTGGTTTCTTTCTGATACCTGCTGATTTGTTTTGATTTACTGTGCTAAGCTTCTGTTAAGTGTGCAGGTGAGACAGGGATGACTCAAACCAAGAAGGAGGGTCAAGTGGCGACTTTCGCTTCGGTCAAGTTTGTCCGTTTTCCCTTCGCAGGTTTCAACGGCTTCTGGCGCGGCTGGCGACTGACCGAGGCTCAGCTGAAGAGGTCTTCAGTGGACTGAGTGCTGTGAAGGTCAGTGGGTCAGGCTGTGGCTCAGTGGGTGCTGACGAAGCCTGGCGATGATGAGCGGAAGCTTAAGAAGAAGCTGGGATGCAGAGGAGCGGAAGAGAACGAACTTAAAAGTAGTGAAGGGTTTGGCTGGGTTGTTTTGAGCTCTCTGTATAGAACGAACAGAAGATCCAGCTGAACCTTCAACGTCTAAGACCAAATCAAACGTAACCTGCTACGAATGCAACCAAAAGGGATACTACAAATCGGAGTGCCATAATCTGAAAGAAGCCAAGAAAACTCGAAGGAAGAAGACCCTTCAAGCCACGTGGGACGAGTCTTCCTCCAAAGAAGAAGAAGAGGCCCCACAATCGAACCTGCTCGCCTTGACTGCTTCGGAAGACATCGACACCGGATAAGAATCGGAGTCGGACGACGGAAAACTCCCATTTCGGAGGACGTAAAATAACTATAAGTGGTTATTCTAAAGTTCAATTATCAGAGTTAATTGAATATTTATCTTGTAACTTGACGAAAGCCAAAATCTGAGTCGAGTTCTTCCAACAGGAAGTAAAACTCCTGAAAGAGGGAGCTGACTCTAGATCTTTGACTGAGAAGGTTCAAGAAGGAACCTCTACTCAAGTTGAAAAGCTTGAGAAAGAGAACTCCTCCTTGAAAACTCAAGTCAAGGACCTTAGAGCAGCTTTAGAACGATTCACTTCGGGTTTCAAGGGACTTGACATGATTCTTGGAAAACAGAAGTCCGTTCTAAATCGATTCGGGTTAGGGTATCGAACCAAGGCTAGACAAAGGTAATACTATGCTGTATTGAACCAATCTAGACCCAAAGTTCTTGCATGGGTACCCAAACTTTGCCTGAACAACCAAGCTGGACCAAACCAGTATTGGATCCCCAAGGATAAGATTTATATCTTGCCTAATCATTACCGTGGCTTTAGTCCAGGGGGAGCCAACTTAAAAATAATTTTTATAGTTAGATAAATTCTTTTCTTATTTTAAAATTGCATGCTTGCTTGTTTATTTATTTTCTGCAAATTATCATGCTTAGACCTAGGACCGGTTAGATTAAGGACTAAAACGATTAACTGAAATTTGAATACATAGTATTGGGTGGAGGTGAGATGATAGTACGTTAGGGAAGTCATTCTGGCGGAACTAGCCGAAGCTACCGATCCAAGACCCAAACTAATTAGACCAAAATCCTTCAAGGAGTAACTTGAAGATGGATTTTCAAAAAAGGCTTTGTTAAGGAAAGGGTTGATGATCCAATAAGGCTACGGCCAAAGAAGGCATAGTGTCTAGCCAAGACTTGGAAGCCAATTATTGAAAACCAAATTCATTTTACTATTGTTAGATTTGAATCTAACACAGATTTCAAGTAATCTTAGATTCAACCATTTTTTTCAAAAACAAATTTAAAGCATAATTAATTAGTTTTTCAAAATTAATCAACTTTTCAAAATTAATCATGTTTTTCAAAATAAATTAAAACCTGTCTCACAAAACCCATAAGGTTAACATGATTGATAACTCTAGATTGGGTGAGACAGACTAGGTTGTGAAAATCAATTTAAGCTATCCTTAATTCTAATTGGATCTAAATCAACAAAACTCTTTATGTGTAGGAACATAAAGATTTGGACCAATGGATGTTGGATAGCGGGTGCTCCAGACACATGACTGGGGACAAATTGAAATTCATCAAACTCAAGTTCAAGAACCTAGGCTCAGTAGCATTTGGCAACAATGCTACACTCAAAGTCATTGGGTCAGTAACATTGAACTCAAATCTGATTTTGTAATTAAAAAGGTACTCTTGGTTGAGAACTTTAAATTTAATTTGCTTAGTATAAGTCAATTATGTGATACTAGTTATGTAGTTACCTTCACCAACTCTGACTACCTGATTAGAAATTTGCAAGACTCAGAAGTCATGTTTAAGGGCACTAGGAAAAATAACATTTACACTATAAACCTACCCTTAGTACCTAAATGCTTCTTAACTCAGTTAGAAGAATCAAACCTCTGGCATAAGAGATTAGGTCACACTAATCTAAGATTAATTTCAAAAAACACCCAACTTGGTCTAATTAAAGGAATACCAAAAATTAAAAATCATGAAAACATGATATGTGAATCATGCAACCAAGGTAAACAAACCAGGTCTAATCACAAACAAGTTCAATCAGACCTAACTCAAACCACACTTGAGCTCCTGCATCTTGACCTATTTGATTCACATGGAGCCAAGTCACTAAACGGAAACCGATACTGCTTAGTAATTGTAGATGATTACTCTAGGTTTACTTGGGTAAGATTCCTAAAGACTAAGGATGAAACCCTAAACCTGTTTATTGATTTTTGTAAAATAATAGAAAATCAAAACGATACCGAAATCAAAAGACTTAGGAGTGATCACGGGGGAGAGTTTGAAAATCAAAGGTTCGAGGAATTTTGTAGAATAAATGGGTACATTCACGATCTCATGTCCTAGAACCCCCTAGCAAAATGGGATAGTAGAACGGAAAAATAGAACCCTACAGGAAGCTGCTAGAACTATGCTCAATGAATTCAATCTAGCTAATCAATTTTGGGCAGAAGCAATTAGTACGGCTTGCTATATCCAAAATAGGGTTCTAATCAACAAACGACATAATAAAACTCCCTATGAATTATATTATCATATACTTCCAAACCTACACTACCTAAGGGTCTTTGGGTACAAAGTCCATATCCTAAACACCAAGGACTACCTAGGAAAATTCCAGTCTAAGTCAACCCCTGGAATATTTTTAGGATATTCAACAACAAGTAGGGCCTATAGGGTCTACAATAAGCAAACTAACAAAATTGAAGAAACAACAAATCTAATATTTGATGAAGAAACTAATTCAAAATCTGATAATCCAAATCTAAATCCATCAAATATTGATCATGAAGATAATGAACAAATTATTGGACCACTAGTTGAACCTCTAATGAACTAACTATTGAACCAACTACTGAGTCAATTGAACCAATAATTGAACCAACCCAAGTAATTGAGCCAAATACTGAACCGAACCGTCCAGCCGGACCTGAGGCTGAACCAAGTTCTAGAAGAACCAAGAAACTCAGACTCAGTCACCCAACTGATCAAATTGTGGGTGATCCAACCTTAGGAGTTAGAACTAGGTCTTCCTATAGAAATCTTAATCAGATCGCACTGATTTCAAAGATTGAACCTAAGACTATAGAGGAAGTCTTACCTGATCCTGATTGGATCATAGCAATGCAAGAGGAGTTAGCCCAATTTGAAAGGAACCAAGTCTAGGAACTAGTACCTAAACCTGAGGGCAAATCTATTATTGATACTAAGTGGGTGTTTAGGAATAAGCTAAATGACCAAGGGGAAATAGTTAGAAATAAAGTCCGCTTAGTAGCTAAGGGTTCAGTCAAGTCAAAGGGTTAGACTATGACGAAACCTATGCCCCAGTAGCCAGACTTGAGTCTATTAGAATGTTATTAGCCTTTGCAACCCATAAAGATTTAAACTCTACCAAATGGATGTAAAGTCAACCTTTCTGAATGAGTTTATTAGAGAAGAAGTCTATGTAGGGCAACCCCCAGGTTTTGAGGACTTAGAAAAACCTGACCACGTTTACAAACTCAATAAGGCACTATATGGACTAAAACAAACACCTAGGGCATGGTATGAATGCCTATCAACCTACCTCATTTCTAAGGTCTTAACCAAGCTCACTGAGAAGGCAGTTATGGTTATGCTTGGTAGAATAAGACTGCTCTACTTATGCTTCTTTTCCAAAACTATTTTATTTCTTATCTTATTTTATTTGAAAAATCTTTTTTATTTTTTAAAATGATTTTCCGACTTAGTTTTTTTTTCAAAACTTACCCCCTTCAAAACTAAGGCTTTTTTGCAAATGGACTTAGCTTAGGCCCTAACCCTAGAACTGCATGCACCTATAGATCTAGCAGCCAGCATCTCACAAGCACCTTAGGGTACTTTTGATTGATAACCTAGACTGGGTTGAAATGCTTAGGTCTATGCCTTGATTCAAGATGCTTTAAGTCAGTGCATCTGCAATAATTGGGGCAATAAATACCAATTAAATAGTAATCTGGTTAAGTGTCAAGCTTAAAAAATCTAACTTGATCAGATCACTTAACTTGACTAACCCTAGCGAAAGCTACTGTTTATAACAGTTAGTAAGTAGCTAATTGGATTAGACAGGACCCAAAAGAGAAATTTTAAATTAATTTGATCCAGTTTAAACTTAGAATTGGTTCAGTACAACACCTTACTTTTATTACTCAGTTTTTTTTGCTATATTTTTTTTGATATATGGCAAAGGGGGAGAGATGGGAAAGGAGAGAAATTTTCAAATTAAATTTTTTTCAAAACCTTTATTTCCTTTTTCAAAAAGTAAAGTAATTCAAAATCACTTGGAAAAATTTTCTAAATGTTATAAATTCAAAATTTTGCTTGAAAATTTTTTCTAAGTATTAAAAGTGCTTGAAAATTTTCTAAGTGTTAAAACTTCAAAATCAGTTTAGAAAATTTTCTGTTTTCAAAAAGTACTTAACTCAAAATTGTTTTAAGTACTTAACTCAAAAGTGTTTTCGAAATTATTCTAAGTACTTACTCTAAATGTTTTTTGGTGGAAAATTTTCTAAGTGCTAAACCTAAATGTGTTGAAAATTTTCTAAGTACCCAACTCAATATTTTGGGAAAATTTTCTAACTTAAAAATCCCTGTTTTTTTAAAATTTTCTAAGTATTGAAAACCTGAAAAACTTTTTCAATTTTAGAAACAAAGACTTAGAAACTTTTTCAAAAACCCCACGAATTTTTGAAAAACTCAGGGGGAGATTTCTTCCAGGGGAGGAAATTAAATCTGGTACATTACCTAATTTTTGTTTGTTTAACTTCACTTTTTGAACTGGGTTGTCATAAATCAAAAAAGGGGAGATTGTTGGTGCAGGCAGCACCTAAGTCAAACCTGGATTTTGATAATGGCAAAGGGTTCAGAAGTTAAGATGTTGTTGTGTTCTAACATGTTCACTGAGTGTGCAGGAAGAAGTCCTAGGTACACTAGGCAAGAAGTCCTGGCAAAGGGCTGGGTAAAGAAGTCATGGTCAAGGACTGGGCAAGAAGACCTGACCGGAAGTTGGGCAAAGAAGTCCTGGTCGAGGACTGGGCACGAAGTCCTGGCAAGGGGCTGGGCACCGAAGACCTGACCGGAAGTTGGGCACGAAGACCTAGTCAGGTGGATTGGGCAAAAGTTCAACCGGAGGAGCCGGATGGCAAAAGGTAAACTCTCCTAAGAGGAGTAGCTGAGGACGCGTTCCCCGTCGAGGGAACAGTAGGCGTCGGTTCGACTTAGAGTTCCATTTGGGAGACCCAAAGTCAGAACCAAGATAGCTACGACTGTAAATATTGATTAATACTCTTTCTTTGTTTGTTTTAGAACTAACCTTGATTACAGGGACCGAAGGAGTGTGTTTCTGCAGCTCAGAACGCCCTAAAGGAAAGGGGTAGGCAACTGGGTTAGGGGCCCGGGAGGTCCCGGGTGCCCAAGGTCAAGGTCAAAACAGCAAGGAAACAAGAACACTTCGAAACCACACTGGGCTAGGCGCCCGGGAGGTCTCGGGTGCCCAAGGTCAAAGCTAAAACGGCCATCGAAGCAAATCTGCCATGAAGCCATTGGACCAGGTCAAGCTAGACGCCTAGGAGGTCCCGGGTGCCCCAATCAGACCAGGGGCCGAATCGGAGGGGATAAGCGCTGACCGAGCTGCGGATGAAGGTTCTCGCAGCTGAAGGCACGTGTCAGGCGCCCCCAGGAGCACTATAAAAGGGTGCTCGACCCCAAGGCTTCATAATCACTGCTTTCTAACTCTCCAAAGCTTTTCGTTCAAGCGATACGCCTCGGCAAACTCCGACTTCGAGATCCCAGCGCCGACAATGACCCTTTGCTCTGAAATACGATCCACATCAGGCGTCGGTAACGAAAAGTGTAGTAATTTCAGTTTCTTGATAGATTATTATACTTATCTTGTAAATCTCTTTGCGCGATTATAGTATTGCCCAAAGTAAACGGTCAAAGACCGTGGGCCTTGGAGTAGGAGCCGACCGTGACTCCGAACCAAGTAAAAATCTACTTGTGTTCCTGTGTGATTGATTTATTTCCACTGCGTATTTTCTCTTTCCTCTTTCCGAAAAAGTTTTAACGATATTCACCCCCCTCTATCGTTTATCTCGATCCAACAGTTTCTGTTTCTGTCTTCCGCTGCAAACCTAATCGCAGAAACAAGAAAAGTTCAAAGAAGCCAAAAGTTTTGTGTCTGGCTATTCACACCCCCCCTCTAGCCATCCAAGGTCCTGTTGAGGCAATCGACCCTTAAATGATTGGAAGATCATGGTTTTGATGTGTGTGTGTGAATATGTTTAAGATTAGAGTGTTATGTTGTATTTGATGTGTGTGATTGAGTTTGCAGGAGTTGGAGAATCACACATGGTGGACATATCCGAGGACGAGAGCCGAGGGAGGAGAGCTCCAAGGGCAAGCCGGGAAGTGGACTTCAAGTGCACACGTGAAGGGTGGCATGGAGGCAAGCCAAGGGAAGGCTTGCATGCACATCCGAGGGACGATAGCCAGAGGAAGAGGACTTCAAGAGGCAAGCCAAGGGAGCAGACCTGAAGGCATTCGTGAAGGAGAAGGTTTGGAGTGGCTGGGACTAAGCTGAGAGGCAGGGCAGTCGACTGCCCCAGGGCCAGTCGACTGCCAAAACTCACAGAGAGTTTTTGACCTCGGACCAGTCAACTGCCCTTGGGGCAGTCGACTGGTATACCCCGAAAACTAGCCGTTGGCTAGCAATTAATGCTAGACCAGTCGACTGCCCCTGGGGCAGTCGACTGGTGCAGGGCTCGACAGACTGCGAGTCTGTCTGTTCTCCTATAAAAGAGGATCTTTTTGCACGTGAGCGGTACGGTTCCGTACGACAACGAAGTGCTGCTCGTCTGAAAAGTGTTCTCTACTTCCTCTCTCTTATTCTACTGCATTCTGTAAAGAGGAAGATCACCACTATAAAGGTTTCTCCACCTGAAGGAGAATTTTTCATAGTGGAAGTGGTGTACGGCGTGGATCCTTGGATTAGTCACCCATCTGGGTGGATACCAAGTAAACTTTCGTTGTTAGCATTGTGATTATTTTCTTTTACATATTATTGTTTCCGCTGTGCTAACGACTTTGTAGAGAAACAAATGAAAAAGTACTATTCACCCCCCCTCTAGCACGCCACATCGATCCATCAATTGGTATCAGAGTCGGTTCGTTTCGAAAGAACTCACCGTCAACCGGAGCAAGTAAAATGGCGTTTCAAGAGGGATACTCCACTGCACGACCACCCTTCTTCGACGGGAATGACTTCGCTTACTGGAAAGGTAGGATGCAATACTACCTTATGAACGATATTGAGAATTGGATTAGTATTGCAGATGGTTTCGAGGCACCCGTCGATGAAAGAGGAGAACCGACACCGATGAGATCCTGGTCGAAGGAGGTAATGAAGAGGGCGCAGTCCAATGCCAAGGCCACCACCACACTGCAGTGCGGGCTCTCAAAGGAGCAACTGAACAAGGTGGGGTCGTTCAAGAGCGCCAAGGAACTGTGGGACAAATTGGTGGAATTGAACGAAGGGTCAAACGAGTCCAGAAGAGAAAAGAAGGACTTGCTCGTGGCCCAACTCCAATCCTTATCCATGAAGAGCAACGAGACTGTCAGTCAGCTACATGGAAGGGTAAAGGAAGTAATCAATGAGTTCCACGTGATTGGAGAAAAGATCGAGAACCGGGACATCGTCAGGTATGTTCTACAAGCCTTCCCGAGAACCACTTTGTGGGCATCTATGGTTGATGCTTACAAGATATCAAGGGATTTGTCCATAGTTAAATTAGATGACTTATTCTGTGAATTTGAACTACACTAGCAAGCTAACGTCTCGGCCAAAGAGAACGGTATTGCCTTTATTGCAGAAAAGGAGAAGAAGAAGAGGAAGGAGAAGAAGAAGGTGATCTACTCCTCCTCATCAGATTCAGAGGAATCCAACGCCTCCATGGATAGCGACCAAGAGGCATTCATGGTAAGAAAGATGCGTAAAGCTTTCAGAAATTTCTCTAACAAATCATATGCTAGGAAAGGGTTTAAAGGCAAGGGTAAGGCCAAGGACATTATATGCTACAACTGCCACCAAGAGGGACACATGAAGAACGAGTGTCCTCAGCTAAAGAGAAGAGATGACAAGAAGGAGGAGAAGAAGAAAGGTGACAAGAAGAAGTCAAAGGGAAAGGAGAAGGGTGCTACCAATCTCAAGGCAACCTGGGATGATCCATCATCCTCAGAAGAATAAGTTCAAGCAGTGATGAGAGCGACTTCTCCTCTTCATCATCCAAGTCAGAAGCTTCGGTAAGTGAGGTATACCACTTACCCTCCTCTACACTAGTTAAGATTATTTTTAGTACTAACATGGACTTAGCTAAGGCTAGAAGTAAGATTAAGGATCTAAAAGAAGAGATTGTCATGCTTAGAGTAAAATCTACCAAACTTGAAGAATTGCATGCTAGTTCTATTACATCACATGCTTCACATATTGAAACTGAAAATAGGGAACTAAGAAAAAAGGTAGATGACCTCACAAAGGCCCTTAGGAAATTCAAGTAGGATCTAGCAACCTAGATATGATAATTAACAGTCAAAGGGTCGTTTATAACAAGGCCGGTTTGAGATATAGGTCGAAGACAAAGGAAGTGGCCTTTGTATCACTCACGGGTAGGATTGGTGCATCTAAGAGACTAGGGGCTAAGGGAAACACAAAGAGGGCATGGGTACCTAAAAGATGTTTAAATGATGCTTATGAATCAAAGATTTGGATACCAAAAGAGTATGTTTTTCATGTTTATAGGTAAATGTGAAGGAGACCTCAACTATGTGGATAGTAGATAGTGGATGCTCAAGACACATGACCGGGGATGTGAACAAGTTCACTACTATTAGCTACTTAAGAGAAGGGACGGTCTCCTTTGAAAATAGTAAAAAATTGAGGATTATTGGTAGGGGCACCATTGAGGAATCTCCCACGATTTTTATACATAAGGTACTCCTAATTAAAAATATGAAGTTTAACTTACTTAGTGTAAGTCAGCTATGTGATGTAGGCTTTAGAGTTGAATTCCATGATAAGAAGTGTTTAATTAGACATAATGGATCAAATAATGTCATATTAGAAGGGTTTAGAGAGGCAAATTTATATTATCTTGATCTTGCTTATGCTACTAACAATGTTGCTAAGTGTCTCATGTCTAAAGAAGAAGAAGGGTGATTGTGGCACCGGAGGCTTGGACATGTCAACATGAGAAGCATTGCAAGAGTAGCCAAGGAAGAGTTGGTGAAGGGGCTACCAATGATCATGTATGAGAAGACCAAATTGTGTGATGCATGCCAAGAGGGTAAGCAATCAAAATCATCACACAAAGGTAAAATCCTAACCACTACTACATTACCATTAGAGTTATTATATATTGATTTATTTGATTGTCATAGTACTCCCTCACTTGTAGGGATTAAATATTGTTTAGTGATAGTAGATGACTTTTCTAGGTTTACTTAGGTCTTCTTCATGAAACATAAGGACGATACCCTAGAACTCTTCATAGGATTTAGTAAAAGGGTAGAAAATAAAAAACATTTCAAAATTAATCGAATTAGATGTGACCACGGTGGGGAGTTCCAAAATTCATATTTCACACAATTTTGTGTCGAAAATGGATACAAGCATGCATTTTCATGCCCAAGGACTCCTCAACAAAATGGGGTAGTTGAAAGGAGAAACCGAGCTCTACAAGAAGCTGCTAGGACTATGCTTAATACATATTCCCTTCCTAGCTACTTTTGGGCCGAAGCGGTTAACACCGCTTGTTACATTCAAAATCGGGTGTTGGAACATAGGTTCCTAGGAAAAACACCCTTTGAATTATGGAATGAGAGAGTACCACAAGTCCATTACTTTAGGGTCTTTGGATGTAAAGTGTATATCTTAAATACCAAAGATGACCTAAGGAAGTTTGAGTCAAAAGCTGATGAAAGAATTCTAGCTGGGTACTCATCCACTAGTAGGGGCTATAGAGTTTACAACAAGAGGACAAAAGTGATTGAGGAGTCCTCAAATGTCAAGTTTGATGAAACAACAAATACCTACTCTAGAAAAGCCTCAATTGATAAGGATATAGAAGAGGTCCAACCCCTTGCACAAAGAATCCAAGACCTACATTTGGAGGGCAATGAACTAGGGGGAGTAAGAAGTACCCTGGAGGAAGAGGAAGAAGTAGTAAATGAACCCACAACTTCTAGGCCCTTGAGACATCACCAAGATCACCCTATTGACCAAATAGTGGGTGATGTCACTCAAGGAGTAAGGACTAGGTCCTATTTTAGGATCAAACTAGTCAAATAGCTCTAATCTCTCAATTAGAACCCAAGTCCATAGATGAAGCATTAGGAGATGTTGATTGGGTCTTAGCCATGCAAGAAGAGCTAAATCAATTTGAGAGAAGTGAGGTTTGAGAGTTGTTCCTAG
This sequence comes from Boesenbergia rotunda, assembly GCA_024364735.1. Lineage (NCBI taxonomy): Eukaryota > Viridiplantae > Streptophyta > Magnoliopsida > Zingiberales > Zingiberaceae > Boesenbergia > Boesenbergia rotunda. Next base: position 194,639 of record JAGFNQ010001182.1, read on the forward strand.
GCCCAATGATTGCACCATTGTAACCACAAGATGGGTCTTTAGAAACAAACTAGATGACCAAGGCAAAATCACTAGGAACAAGGCTAGATTGGTAGCTAAGGGGTTTAACCAAGTTGAGGAATTGGATTATGATGAGACTTATGCTCCCGTAGCTAGATTAGAATCTATTAGAATTCTACTAGCCTATGCCGCTTTCATGGGTTTCACACTTTACCAAATGGATGTGGAGTCGGCATTCCTTAATGGGATCATTAAGGAAGAGGTTTATGTAGAACAACCACCCGGGTTTGAAAACCCTAATTATCCAAGACACGTTTACAAATTGAAAAAAACCTTATATGGATTGAAACAAGCTCCCCGGGCTTAGTATGAAAGGTTTTCTTCATTTCTAGTATCTAAGGGGTTTAGGAGAGGAACAATTGACTCTACTTTGTTCCTAAAATCTAAGGACAAGGACATATTTGTTGCCCAAGTCTATGTAGACGATATCATTTTTTGGTCAACAAATAATGACTTCTTACAAGAATTCATCAAGTGTATGGAAGATGAATTTGAGATGAGCCTTGTAGGAGAGCTAACCTTCTTTTTAGGCCTTCAAGTTAAGCAAACCAATGAAGGAACACATGTCTTTCAAACTAAGTATGCTAAGGAAATGTTAAAGTAATTTGGCTTAGAAAATGCTAAGGTAGCATCTACACCCATAGGAACCAATGTGAAAATGGATAGTGACCTTGAAGGTAAAATGGTAGACTCTAAGCAATATAGGAGTACGATTGGTAGCCTACTATACCTAACCGTTAGTAGACCCGATATACTTTTTGCGGTAGGTATGTGTGCAAGGTACCAATCTTGTGCCAAAGAGTCCCACTTGGTTATAGTCAAGAGGATCCTAAGGTATGTCAAAGGTACCCTCAATGTCGGAATTTGGTATCCAAGAACTCCTAGTGTTGATCTTATTGGATACACCGACTCGGACTATGTGGGTTGTAAGCTAGATAGGAAGAGTACTAGTGGAGGGTGTCAATTCCTTGGGTCTTCCTTAATTAGTTGGAGTAGTAGGAAACAACCATGCGTTGCCCTATCAACAACGGAGGCGGAATATGTGGCAATGGGTGGGTGTGTTTCCCAACTCCTTTGGATCATGCACACCTTAGAAGATTATGAGTTACATTATACCAAGGTTAAAGTCTTGTGTGATAATGTAAGTACAATCAACTTAACCAAAATCCGGTTCACCACTCTAGGACAAAACACATTGAAGTGAAACATCACTTCATTAGAGACCATGTGGCAAGGGGAGACATAGAACTACACTATGTTGAATCAAAGTCGAACCTAGCCGACATCTTTACCAAGTTTCTTCCCGAATCAGAGTTTACATCCTTAAGAAGAGGCCTTGGAATGTGTTTTGTGGAAGTGTAGGATGAACTTTGAGATATTAGATTTGAAAAAGGGTGCTTGATCCATTAGGGTGATACATTTGGCTCACTTGTGCTTGTGACACATTGTTGAACCATTAGAAGTATCAACATATGAAAACTAGACCAACTATGGGAAAGACAAGTGTTTAATCAATGAACACTTTGCCCAAGATCATAGTTGGACATTTTAAACTTTTGAAAACTATTTTATACTGTATATGCTTTGTCATGCTTTTAATAGTTTTATAATTGCAAAATTAGATTGTAAGTTTGGTACAAAACTTAGAGGTTTTCAAAGATTTTGAGTTTTTATCAAAAGTCAAGCATGTTTGAAATTTTATAAGGGCTAATATTTTTCCTTGATAGAGTATATCATTTCAAACATGTATGCAAGTTTTTACAATTTTTAGAATATTCTGGATTTTTCTGGATATTTCAGAAATTCGGCAGAAAAGCTGAAAATTCTGACTGATAGCGTGTCAGTCGACTGCCCCATGGGCAGTCGACTGGCACGCTTGTTTTCAGATTCTGAGACTTTCTTTCGGAAATCCAACTTTCTTTCATTTGATGTCATAGGGTTGGGTTGCTTGGGGCAATCATTTTGATAGTGTCAAAGGGGGAGAATGGATGGTTTAAGTTAGAATTTTAACCTTGAAATGGATTGTTTAAGGTATTTTGTCTAACCTAGATTTTGTGTGATTAAAAATGAGGAGAAGACATGGATTAAGGGGAAGGTTACCTCTTAGGTTTGGATATGTCTTACATTTTTAATGATGTTTAGTGTTAAGTGGAAACTTAACTTGGATTATGATTAGAATTGAAAATGGGAGAAGACATGGATTAAGGGGGAGGTTACCTCTTAGGGTTACTATGTCTTATGTTTTTTCAATTGCTATTGTTGGCTGTTATTTATCTCTAAACTTAAACATATTGTCACACATGAAAAAGGGGGAGATTGTTGAGGCAATCGACTCTTAAATGATTGAAAGATCATGGTTTTGATGTGTGTGTGTGAATATGTTTAAGATTAGAGTGTTATGTTGTATTTGATGTGTGTGATTGAGTTTGCAGGACTTGGAGAATCACACATGCTGGGCATATCCAAGGGACGAGAGTCGAGGGAGGAGAGCTCCAAGGGAAAGCCGGGAAGTGGACTTCAAGGGCACACGTGAAGGGTGACATGGAGGCAAGCCAAGGGAAGGCTTGCGTGCGCATCCGAGGGACGATAGCAAGAGGAAGAGGACTTCAAGAGGCAAGCCAAGGGAGCAGACCTGAAGGCATACATGAAGGAGAAGGTTCGGAGTGGCTGGACTAAGCTGAGAGGCAGGACAGTCGACTGCCCCAGGGGCAGTCGACTGCTAAAACTCACAGAGAGTTTTCGGCCTCGGACCAATCGACTACCCTTGGGGCAATCGACTGGTATACCCCAAAAACTAGCCGTTGGCTAGCAATTAATGCTAGACCTGTCGACTGCCCCTGGGGCAGTCGACTGGTGCGGGGCTGGACAGACTGCGAGTTTATCCTGTTCTCCTATAAAATGAGGACCTTTTTGCACGTGAGTAGTACGGTTCCGTACGACAACGAAGTGTTGCTCGTCTGAAAAGTGTTCTCTACTTCCTCTCTCTTATTCTACTGCATTCTGTAAAGAGGAATATCACCACTGTAAAGGTTTCTCCACTTGAAGGAGAATTTTTCATAGTGGAAGTGGTGTACGGCGTGGATCCTTGGATTAGTCACCCATCTGGGTGGATACCAAGTAAACTTTCGTTGTTAGCATTGTGATTATTTTCTTTTACATATTATTGTTTCCACTGCGCTAACGACTTTGTAGAGAAACAAACGAAAAAGTACTATTCACCCCCCTCTAGCACGCCACATCGATCCATCAGGTCCAACAATATTCATGAAGGCATATGCGAGAGCCATATTGGCGGTCGGTCAATGTCTAGGAACATTATCCTTGTCGGATATTTCTGACCCATGTTACAGGCAGATGCTAACAAGTTTGTCATCGGGTATGAATCTTGCCAGAAGCATCAGCATATCCCCCATCGCCTGATAGAACTACTTCGAGCCTCTACAGTCTCTTGTCCCTTCGATCAATGGGGGATGGATATAGTAGGTCCCTTTCCGACTGGGCCACAGTAAAAGAAGTTTTTGCTGGTTCTGGTAGATTACTTCTCCAAATGGGTTGAAGCTAAAACACTCGCCCAAATTACTGAGATAGCCGTGATGAAAATCCTGTGGAAGGATATTGTTTGCAGGTACGGAATTCCTCATAAATTGGTATTGGACAATGGTAGATAGTTTTCAAGTCGAAAGCTTCGAGAATGATGTGAAAGGCTAGGTATTCAGCAGACCTTTGCTTCAGTAGCTTGCCCACAGAGCAATAGCCAGTCAGAAGATAATCCTAGGCCTCAAGATAATGCTGGAGCATGTCAGTGGCAGCTGGGTGGAAGAACTCCCGAGCATCTTATGATCGTATCGTACTACCCCCAAAGAGAGCATGGGGCAAACTCCGTTTCATCTTGTATATGGTGCAGAGGTAGTGTTTCCAATCGAGGTAGGTGAAGAATCAACTCAGCTGTAGTTGTACAATAAGGAGAACAATGATCAAGAGTGACTGCTCGACTTGGAATTGGTCACGAGGTGTGTGATAGAGCTGCCACCCAGCTAGCTACTTATTGTCAACGTATGGAGCAGGCCTACAACTGCTGAGTGATCCCCAGGGCTTTTCAGGTCGAGGACCAGGTATGGAAAATAATCAAGCCTGTTGGCGACGTCGGTAAGCTCAAGCCGCAATGGAGTGGGTCGTACACAATCATTGAAAAGCTTACAGGTGGTAGTTATTATTTGCAAGATGCTAATGCCAAAAGGCTGAATAGGCCATGGAATGCAAATCATCTCCAACCCTATCGTACGCAATAGTTTCTATTAGGAAATACTCTTACATGTACATATATTTGTATTCCCTTCTCTTCTGGTTGATTAAATTGAGATGACAAATTTCATTCGGGAACTCAAGAACATAAGGATGTGCCTATCGAAGCGTGTTGCAGCCGAAGTTCCTACCAGCTTGTGGTGTCGAGGATGCCCAAACTGTGTAGACCTGATCGTGGTGTTGAGGATGCCTGAACGGGAGCAGCCGAAGTTCTTACCAGCTTATGGTGCCGAGGATGCTCGAGCTGTGTAGACCTGGCTGTGGTGCTGAGGATGCTCGACCGGGAGCAGTCAAAGTTCCTACCAGCTTGTGGTGCTGAGGATGCTCGAGCTATGTAGTCCTGGCCGTGGTGCTGAGGATGCCTGGCTGGGAGAAGCCGAAGTTCCTACCAGCTTGTGGTGTCGAAGATGCCCAAGCTGTGTAGATCTAGTCGTGGTGCTGAGGATGCCCGGCCAGGAGCAGCCAAAGTTACTACCAACTTGTTGTGTCGAGGATGCCCAAGCTGTATAGACCTAGCCGTGGTACAAAGGATGCCCAGCTAGGAGCAGCTAAAGTTTGTACCAGCTTGTGGTGCCTTAGATGCCCAAGCTGTGTAGACCTGGTCGTGGTGGTAAGGATGCCCAGCCGAGAGCAGCTGAAGTTCCTACCAGCTTGAGGTGTCGAGAATGCCCAAGCTGTGTAGACCTGGATATGGTGTTGAGAATGTCCGGCCAGGAGTAACCGAAGTTTCTACCAGCTTGTGGTGCTGAGGATACCTGAGCTGTGTTGACTTGGCTGTGGTACTGAGGATGCCCGGTCGGGAGCAGTCGAAGTTCCTACCAGCTTATAGTGCGGAGGATGTCCAAGCTGTGTAGACCTGACCGTGGTGCTGAAGATGTCTGGCCAAGAGTAACCGAAGTTCCTACCAGCTTATGGTGTTGAGGATGCCCAAGCTATGTAGACATGGTTGGGGTGTTGAGGATGCCCGACTGTGAGCAGCCGAAGTTTCTACTAGCTTGTGGTGCCGAGGATGCCCAAGCTGTGTAGACCTGGTCGTGGTGCTGAGGATGCCCGGCCGGAAGTAGCCGAAGTTCCTACCAGTTTGTGGTCGAGGATGCCCAAACTATGTAGACCTAACCTCGGTGCAAAGAATGCCCAACCGAGAGCTGCCAAAGCATCTTCCAGCTCGCAGTTACCGAGTATACTCCAGAGACTCAACTTCCATGTCATAGAAACAAATTATCTGACACGGAGTCGATATCCGACATGGAGTTGGTATTCGACGTGGAGTCAGTATGGTCACTTTCTCGAGAGTAAATTGAGATTGTAGTTTGACTAGCGCATGACCTCCAGGAAATAAGTGACAGACATGGCCACGAATATAAGACTTTAGGGAAAATCATATTTTCTAGAGAACTGAGGCAAGACACAAGCGAATGACATTTAAAAAAAGGAAACATATTACATAAACACAAAGTGAGAAGGCAAACTATTTTACTAAAATAAGTTTTACAATCATAAACAATTTGGGAGCCTTCTGGCAATAAAACAATAAAGGAGATTACATCACAACCCTTTTTCTTCAACGAACAACTCCTCCCAGGCTTGGCCAACACTAAGGAAGTTCATGTGGACATTTGGCTTCAATACATTGGCTCGTTGGATTTGCTAAATAGCTCCGTTAAAGCCCTTCTTGAGCTGCTTTAGAATTTGGCCAGCCATTATTTCGCCGAACTCTTCAAACTGGAGGAATTTGGCCTTGAAAGATGCTTCGATCTCAGACTGACGGACTTCCTCTCTGGTTTTATAGCCTTCTAGCTTCTTGATGGCCCAGTCCCGTTCAACCTTCATCGTTTCCGCATCAGCCAGCACCTGGTCTCGGACAGCAAGAGCCTCGTCGCGTTGTTCCTGGGCCGTGGACAATTGGGACTTAGCTTTGGCGATGGTCTCTAGTTGGTCAGATATGTAATTAGCGACACTTTTTATATCTGCCTCATTCTTAACCAACTTCTCCATCTGCTCCTGGACCTGGCCGCTTAGCTCCTTCTTTGATGATTCAAGGAGATGATTCCTCCAGTAGGTCGGCCTCCCGACTCTGAAGTCGCTCCTTATCCAAAGTCAGCTAAGTAGACTCCATCAAGAGATATTTAACTCTCTCCACCATAAGGCGTTCCCTATGTTGGACGTTGTTCAAATTTGATTCCAACTCCCGGGAGTTTTCCGTAGCATGCTCTAGCTTGGCACAAAGGTCCTTTGTGACCTCGGCCTACATCGGGCCCTTCCGTTGGACCCGCCAGACCTCGACCTCATGCTTAGATACCTTCTGTTGGAGCGCTGATGTCTCGCTCTCAGGAAGCATTCTGCGGCCAAGGATCAGGCACTCGGTCATGGCCTAATAAGACAAGCATTAAGATTTCAAAAGCAAAAGTAATAAGAAAGGATATGAGAAATTATACCTTCAGAAGGGATTCGTATAGCTGTGCTACCACTCCGACTGAGTCCACCTCCCTGAGAGAGGTGACATACTCCTCGGTATGCTCCTTGATTGCCTCCCAACTTCTAGGGCAAGGGATGCCTGAGGTAGCTTCGGAGGAGCAGACAGGGAGATCCACTCGACGGGTATCCTCGACAGGTATGACAGAGGGCCCCGGAAAACTGTCATCTGTGCTTGAAGATATCTCGTCTGAGAGTTGAATCCCCTGGGGCAACTCCCTAATCTGTAAACGTTGGGGGCCCATCCTAGACATCTTTTCAGCAGCTTGTACCTTCCGATGGAGGCAGTCGCTTGTGGACTCCGATTCTTCAAACTGGGCAGTCTTGCCCTTGTGACTGAGGGCCCTTAGTGAAAGAAGGAGTGACTGGGTTTCCTCAATTGGTAGCTCAGGCTCATTTTCGGGTTCCTGGCAGGCGACGTCTCTCCCTTCCGACACTTAGAAAGAGGAATAATATCCTCCCCGTCCTCAGGAACGCTGTAGTGAGCTTGGCCTGATCGAGGATTTCTCTTCCGAAGGGCGGGAGCTGGTTTTGGCCTCTGAACGATAGTTAGTGGTTCATCCTCTTCCTCCTTCTTGGTCGGAAGGAGAAGAAGTCTTCGTCGAGGTGGTGGAGGACTTACTCCTCGAGCTGGTCAACTTCTAAGAGAGGAACCAGCGCTAATGGCGCATTGACCTCTTGTACAACGTCAAGAGCAGAGGGGGGACTTGCCTCCCAAGTAGCAGGCGGCTCCTCGATGGGAGGCTCCTGGCCTTGAGTCCTCTCGGAGTCTCAATTGGATTCGGAGGGTGGGTCTCCCAGGACTTGGGGAGGAGTTAGCATTTTTTGTTAGCCAACTCCCATTTGAGCAGCTTGCCCATGGATCGGGCGAGCATGGTGGCTTTTGCAAAAAGTCAAAGAATATTAGTTAGTATAAACAAACATTAATAAAGATAAAGGACTTACAAAGTCGCAGTCAAGGCTGGTAGCCTTGAGGCTAATCCCAACTCCATACAGGAGCCCTTCACAGCAGGCCAATCTGGGCCATGAAACTCCATTCCGGTAAATACTCCCCTGGCTCGATGGTACCCCCGATCGTGCTGAAAATCACCTAATTCTGAGATGGGTGGTAGTTCGTTCAACCAGCGAGTTGGGGAAAAAGGATGCTCGGAGAGTCTGATAAAGAAGAATCTCTCCTTCCATCCCTTGTGCGAGGAAGGGAGATCACTTATAAATCTATGGCTAGCTCTTGCTGTGAAGTTAAAAGCCCCTCTGGACTCAAGGCTAGGGAGTAAAAAGTAATGAAAAAAGTGAGAGGTTAAAGGTATACAAACAACTTGAACAGAATGAATGCCCCACTCATCTGAGCGAAGGTATTCGGGGTTGGAGAGAAATGTCAAAGTATTGGGATATGGACATGAAGAAAGGGGGGATCGGAAAGCGAAGACCAAATTCCACCTGACCTAAGAAAAAGGTATAAAACCTTAGAGGAGGCTCTATGGGAGATTGATCAAGCCTGGGTACCCGAACTTCAAAATCTGTCGGGATGCCGTAGGTTTCACAGGCGGCTTACAAAACTCTGGGTTTAACCTTCGATGATATGACCTCATACCATTCAAGCTAATAGGCATGCTCCTTCGGTTTCCCTGAGGCTCCCCCCTTTCTACTCTTTCCTTTCTTTCTGAAGCATTTCCACTCTTGCCCATGATTCTGAGGAAGAGGTATGGATGATCCAGGAGGAAGAAGAAAAGGATGATGGTCTGATAAAACTTACACTGAAATAGACTTTAGCGAAAGGAGGTGGAAGTAACAAGCTCCGATGGTCGTCGGTTCAAGTAGTTGGATGACCATCTCCGCATCCCCTTTTATAGGGAGACAACGATAACACAAGAGGGAGAGATGCGAGACACATGGGCGAGGAATGACCTTGGATCTCAAAGCGTGCGGCTCATTATAATTGTCGGTTGGTATGCCTTAACTAGCATGTCGAGGAAAGGACACTTCGAGGGTCCCACGCCGCGTGGCACCAGTCTATTCACCAAAAGGATCTTCCGTCATTAATATGCCCCATGAGCTCTTAATAAGTGATGACAACCATCGATCACAGTGCATCGGAACTCATGAAACTCTTGGGGCTAATTCAAACAATTACTTTAAATACTGTTGTGAGGGTTTTGATTCCTAGGATCTATGAAATAGTTAAGGTTGAGAAATGCTAACTATATTTTTTATCTACGCTTCTCTCCCAAAGCACCACAAGTCCAATCAGTTAGGCAAACATCCTTCGATTACACTTAATCGGGGGGGGGGGGGGCGCTTGTGATTCGAATGTTAACCTGAGCCGGACATGTGGCTCGAGGAGGCTGCATTGTGTGGCTACGAGGACAGGAGAGAAGTGCTCGAGACCAACTGGAGAGAGCGGAGCCCAAGCCCAACTTGGAAGAGAAGTTCCCGAGATCAACTCGGGACAAGAGTGCCCGAGACTAACTTGAGAGAGCGGAGCCCAAGTCCAACTCGGGGAGGAGTCCTCGAGGGCAACCCGAGAGAGAGAGAATATGTGAGAAGTTTACTGTTAGTGACGATAGTGATAAACTTGATATACGTGGTGACAATTACAAGTGCCCCCTCCCTGAGTGTGAAGGCTGATAGGTGGCTACGACCCGTAATTTGCATTTTACCCCTCTAATTGGGAAAAACTTAAGGGCTGGACATTTGCATTTTGCCGCTCTAATTTTGGCTATTCCCACTTGAGTCCCTAAACTTAGGTCAGTTTGCTTTTTAGCCCTCAAAATTTCCTAAATGCTAACATATCTAAGAACTTTATGTAGTTTTTCTTAACCTACATTCTGCTTCCTATTGTGTGATAACTGATAACTAATTTAGTCTTGTCTTAACCGACATTCTGCTTCCTATTGTTTGATCAATCAACTGATTGTTGCCTTCAGTTAAATACTGACTTGATTACATCAGCCTTCCGCATCTCAACAGTAACCTCTATTGATTGAAGCATGTTAGTAGTTGATTGATCAACAATGACTTCTAGATCATCTAGTAGTTGCAATTTGGTTATGTCAGATTAATGACTTTCTTCTAAGATATTTATTAATCAATCAATTGACTAAACCTAATCTCTAATTGACCGAACTTGTCTCAGTCGATTAGCTAGTCACCTAATAAATGAATAAAAATATTTCATTTCTTTCTATTATAGCTTGAGTCAATTGACAATCGACTCAATTCCTAGTTGACTGAATTCACCCTTTGGCCGATTGGATCATCAATCTAAACCATTTCTAAGGTTCAACCCTTGCATAAGTCTACTCCCGCCTGTTAACCCTTTACGCAGGTGCACTATAGCTTCTCAACTTCATTGGAAGTTACCTGCTAAGAGGTTGCACCTTTAGAACTTCATGTGCTAAGAAGCCTTGCATCTAGAATTTTCATGTCAAGAGACATTTTCTCCGAGACTTCCTCATTTATCAAACATTTGATCATTTTTTATTATCAAAGACTTCAATATGTCAAGTATCCAATCATTGACCAACTTAGATTATGACTTATTAAACATTTAGCTCGACCTACTTAAACTTTCACTTGCTAAGTATTTGATCTTCGGCCTATATAAAATTCCATTTGATAAGTTTTTAGTTGATTTTGATCCACTTAAATTTTTTTAATTGCACTTTAATGTCATCAAATAATCTGCACTTACACATTTGACACATCATATCAACAATCACAAAATAGTTGATCTAGTACTTTAATTTTGACATATCATATCAATAATTACAATAAAGTTCTAATTAAAAAGCATACATGATTTCACCAATATAAAGAATTATTCTCCTTAATTATATACAAGCTAGGGGTACAACTAAGGAAGGACATTGAGGATGCTAGAGGTGACTCCCACTCCTAGAGGTAAAAGGTGAATTGCTCACTCTTAGTATCCCCGTTAATTCATTCCCAGGTCAACACAAAAAAATTAAATCACAGGGGTTACTAACCCGGACAATGACTAACACATAAGGGAGGATACACCAAGCTTCGTCAGGATTTGACCCTTAGATCTCATGATGATAATATTTCATGCGCTAGTCATCAATCCATCCTATGGGACAATAGTGATCTCTCACTCCCCACCATTAAAGAGAGCGACAGTCATTCGATAAAAAAGAAAATAGAATGGTTATCCAATGGTTTGAGCCATTAAGTGGCATTACCCAAACAAAATAGGGGTTTGATTCAGCACAATCTTTTTCCTATAATAATCATGACATATCATGTCAATTCTTGCATCTTTTTCCTATAATAATCATGACATATCATGTCAATTCTTGCATCTTTTCCCCTAACTCAAATTATACGTGATTTCTTCAATTGTGAATAATTGTCACCTTAGTTTGCTCATCAATAGACAAAGGAGAAAAGTACGGCTCCACATGCAAACGGTGGAGTCCAATCTAAATGTTGCTAGAATATTGTTTCCTATCAAGTTTCATATGATTCTATTTTTAAAATATCTTGCCACCTATATTTAAATTATCTTGATTATTTGATCTCAATTTCTGAAACACTTTTTTTCGAAATAAATAAATATCTCCAAGAAATTAAATAGTTATTTTTTAAATGAAATTTTGATTTTACTCTTTGTTTTCTTATATATTTTTTGACATTTTTCCCCATGGAAAATCTTATCCAAATCGAAAAATGAAATTTTGAGGAAAAATAGAATATATGGGCTTGTTAGGTATATGAAAGCATCTTCTTATCACATAATAAAGAATATTGAGTCATTCATGGATTTCACTCACCCATTAGATTTGTAATCTTATGGAAAGATTAAAGTGAGATTGCAAAAGCAATATAGGAGAACAGATTAGATTTTCCTCATGATTTATGTGTTGAACTTTAGTATTCCAAGCCCATCATTAATAAAAGAGTTTCAATATCTTAATTCTTTTATATTTTCCGATGCTATTGTTTGAGCAAGTGTCTAATTAAAGTGCTGTTAACTAAAAAAAATGTATGATAATTATTGTCCTCCAAAACTTTTACAACCCCACTTTTGTTTTCCAACACCAACTATATATGATTTAGAAGAATCTTGAGACTATTTTCTAAATGCGCTTTTTTATTGCATAATTTTCAAGAATAACTTTAATAATGTTGATCCAAAACCAATTGAAATTTTTTCTAGCGTATTTTGTTTTCATTATTTGAAAACTCTGGAAATTTAACAGAAACATCCCAAAAGTTTTGTATGATTCACAATTGCTTCCAACTTCTCATTATCTCTACCTCCTTGCAAGCATGAAAAGCTTCTGCCACAACTAATTTTAGAAGGAAAAAAAAGCCAAATTAAAATTTAAAAACTTTATATTTATGATAAATTGAGGGGCAAAGTGAACTTTTTATGTTCTTATTCTCGTGATTAAAAACACTTGTCTACCAATGAAGCTTCTCAAAAAGAACACAATTTACTTATTCTTTGATATGATTCATATTTCTCAATTTGGCCCTCACAATATTGCCTTTCTATCTGTTTGTTTTTCTATTTTCTAAAACTTATATGTTCGTAGTTTGAAAGAAGTAAATTTTGTCTACTATCTATCTATACATTAAATTGAGATAAATAGTTGTATATCAAGAGCACACTAATTTTTAAAAATATTAAAATAATATTTTATTTCAAAAATAGGTAAAGATATTGCAACATAAAATAAAATTGCTTTTATTTGATTAAAATTGTAACACTATTATATCAAAATATCTTTTTTTTTAATTTGGTAAAAATTTTCTTAAATTGGTCAAATTGATTTAACTTGATCAAATTCGCTTCATTATTATTGTAATAATTTTGCTCAAAATTACTAAAATATATAGTAGCTTTGTTCAAAACTATTACAAAGTGTAGCACCTTTGATCCAAACTGTTACAACGAATTTTGATCAATTTGTTTTATATATGTTACAGCATTTTTAATAAAGTTGTTTATATTGTAACCGTTTTAAATAAAGTTGTTATAATAGTATTGGGTTCTCTAATTTTAGATTAGTGATATAAAATTCGAGATTCAGCTGTGATGTATTATTGAAAATTTTCTTCTTAATAGGTAGCGAACTTAGAATGCTAACTATCAGGATATGTCTCCCTCCGTATTTTTCCGATTTATCTTAATGACCGATAAAACAATAGTCGTCCTAGATTCGATTGTTACATAGTTAATTAGTGTAGTTTGATCATTCCAGATTAGATTGTTATCTAGTTAATATTTTTTTATTAGAATAAAGATATTTTTGGATGAAAACATAGGATGTGGTGTATTTTAATATTTTTTATAGTTTTGTTATGTACTCATTTATGTATAATCCATCGATACCTAATGATAAATTAAAAAAAAATTAAATCATTTTCTATAGTCTAAATATTAAATCTTAAACTTTAAAAATTTAACATGTTAATGAGTTGCCCATATACGATTGAGTAGGTAACATTATTACACCAAGTGTGCATGAATAAATGTGTAGCATATATATATATATATATATATATATATATATATATTATATATATATATATATATTAGATTGGGTAACGTCAAATTTAAGTCGATCATTGGTCTAGTTCCACGGAAATTTTTTATCGGGCACCAAGATAAATCACATCGGAAAACGCTCGTTACGGATGATCAAAAAGCCCAAACCATAACTATAAATCGATCCACGGATATTTGAAAAGAGTGATGATAGGGACAATGAATTTGGGACAGTGAATAGGACAGTGAATGACGTGGTAATTATTGTGTACACGTCCG